>CM043016.1:154907550-155461844 GCA_023690525.1 Holotrichia oblita
GCGTATTTTTAACTATTAGTTCCAATTTTTGTTTTTTAACCAGTCTTGAAGTAAATTAATGTAAATTAATATGAGTTTTAGATTTGCTGAAACTGAGTCCGGATTTTCATTAGAGATGAGATTGCCGTATAATCAATCATCATCATCAATAAACGTGGTCACATAAATACCTCCAAAAGTTGCAATATCTGACATGTGTAGGTTTGTAGAACGGAACCTTGGGATTGAGATACTCCTTATTTTATTGTATAATATTTGGTTGGGTTTTTATTCACCTTAATATTAAAGTATTTCTCGCCTAGCTATAATTTTATTACTAGATGAATTTATACAAATAGATGGATCCAGGCTGTAAAGCTAGTTGGTCATCAACTGAAGCAATTTTTCTCGTTTAAATTAATATGAGCTACTGATCACCAAAACAATTTCACCATGAACAGAGACAGTCATGAATCCAGAAACTGCTGTTATACAGTTTTATTTGAAAGTAGAATAATAATAAGTGCTACTGTGTGTGTATACAGGGTTTCTACAGCCGAGCGGGACATAGGGAGAATTCATAAAATCGGTTTTCTGTGAATATTATCTATACTTCATCGAAATTTAAGTGCCGCATATTATAACTGGGCCAACAATGAACATTTCCACAATCATAGTACAAAGAAAGTCATTTTAATAAAGCCACGGCCGCTTGCAGCATCTCACATGTTAAAAAGCCTTATTAGAAATTTACGTGCAATAGATTTAAGAATAATAATTTTCTGGCTTTATTAAAATGACTTTCTCTGTACTATGATTGTGGAAATATTCATTGTTTACCCAGTTATAATATGCTAAGTTTCGATGAAGTATAGATAATATTCACCGAAAACCGATTTTATGTATTCTGCCTATGTCCCGCTCGGCCGTGGAAACCCTGTATATTTTTTGCGGACGTATCTGATCCGCAAGCCAAAAGTGGCCCGCCTGAACCGCCCCTTTCTGAGCATCCACGGAACTGTCATTAATGACATATCTTCGAGGTGCTAGGGTTGTCTCAATTACTTTCTGCAACATCTACATGTCTTCCCCTCCCCACTGAACGTGAGGATTAGGATTCGGTGTATTGTTCTGATCTTCTCAGCTAGTCTGCGTTACCTGTCTTTCCCGTTCTTCTATTTCCTTTCTTTCATTCTATTTCTTATTAGGCTAAGTATGTTCCTCCCATTTTTTTCGCTCTGCATCATACTGCCTATCAGATTATCGGGGTAATGCCATTTTCGAGAGTACCGGTTCGTCGTGTCTCTTTCTACTTTCCATCGTCGGCATATAAGTATGGTGTGGGCCACCGTGTCTTCTTCCCCACAGTACATACTTATGCTGATATTGTCCTTGGCAAATCTAAGGGCACACGCTCTAAATACCCCGCGGCCGCTTAACATGCGAGACATAATAGGATTCAAATCTGGAATTAAGCATTTTGTCCATTGAGTATTTGTTTGGTGTTGCTGCCATCTTCTCTGCCACTCCTCCGTTGTGATGATTCTAGCGGTGGCCCTGGAAATAACTCCGCCATTTTCGTATTTATATTTTCGTTCTTCTGGAAGGCGGTCTATTGGCGAGATCCCGGTGATAATCTGTAGACCTGCCGTTTACGCAGTGCGAAAGGCCGACGCTACTCTGATCCGAATTTTTCTCTGTGCTTTCGCTACAATATTGCGATACACTTTTTTCCCCCGCACAGGTTGCCATACCGGCGCTCCGTAGAGAATGATGGAATGCACCACTCCTGTTAGAATTGCACGCTTACCACTACCTGGCCCATCGATGTTAGGCATTATCCGGGATAGTTTAGCTGCCCTGTCTTCTACCTTTTTCACGGCGTATTTGATGTGTTCTTCGAAGTAGAGACGTCGATCCAAGATGATTCCCAAGTATTTTACATTTTTCTTTGGACGAATGATCGTACTGCCCACTTTAAACAACTCGTCCTCTTTGTTTCTTTTTCCTTGAAAAGAATTGCTTCGGATTTTTTCGGCGCGAGTTCTAGTTTGTGCTCCAATAACCAAATGTTCAGTGTCTGTAGTGCTTCGTTACCGTTGGCCATCAGGTCGGATTCATTTGTGGCAGTAATTATTAGCGTTAAGTCATCCGCATACCTAGAGTGTGTGTATATATACGATTTATTTTGTTATTATCTACTAAGGTGAAACGGGCTTCTTTTCTACGGTTCTTTAAGGGTAACTAATAATTTTATTTTTCAAATTAGTTGTCTAAATTGGGTGCCATTCATGAATGAATGTATGTATCGCCTGTAAATTATAACTAAACTTGACGAATTCGCTACACATGCCAGCGGCTTACGCATGCAATTTTGCATTTAATTTAAATTATAAGAAAAGAAAGCGCACTATATTCACCATAGAACGAGTAAGTGAGCTCACCGATTATGACATATTTATATACGACAGGGCTGCATACTACTAATTTCTAATTCAAGGTTGTTGTTCTTCAGCCGTACGCTGACCGCCCGCAAACCACATAATTCTGCTGCACTACATGTGGTAAGCGTATGCCATGTTTAATTATAACGATTTCATTTAACCGACTGAAGATGAGTTACAGGAAATTATTACAAATTACTATATCATAGATTTAGTGCAAATATAACATTTTATGGACTAAAGAAATTTCGTTTTATACTTTCCACTTTAATATGCAGATTATGGATGTGGGAGGTATCAAAGGTTCGTAAGAACAAATACTACAGCTTAATTTTATCCATAGACTAGATATTTACCGCAAAATATTTCCAGTTTTGTGTTAACATCTGTTGCATACATTTGTGCTAGTATTGTAAAAGTGCCTTCTATCAATATACAAACAATTAGGGTTATGCATATTGACTAAAAATATTCTAAAATTTGTTTATATTCATCCCAAACATATCATGAAGCAGAATTAGCCTAGAACTAAGTATACGAATTTAATACCCTAAAATTGAATAAGCATCCTTAATTACTCATTCCTATATCTCTCGGTAGTACGACCCAAATGTTTCTATAACGTCTAGTTTTTGAGGTATGCTTACAAGAATTTTTGACTTCCCTCCTTTTTAGATATATTCTTAAAGTGCTATCCACAGTTAATGAAAATCATACCTGACAGCAAAAAGTATCTGCAGTTACTCTAAATTGCTTAAAAGCATTATTTTGCCACCTCTACACGAAAACTTGATTTAATGAAATCTTTGTGAAGGAAATGATTAAAAATAGCGGAACAAGGCATATTCGTCGCACCATAAATACCTAAATTGACAAAGGATGTGAATTTTGATCAAAACCTAAATGGCAAAATCTGAAGAACAGTATCAAAACCGGTGAAATATAGCAATACGCTGTAAGCGAGAAAATATTACCACTCGCAAGCAAAGTAGTTTATCTTCTTTTTTATGAATAGTAATGTATATTTCGATACAATTTTCTTTGTATAGTTTTAAAATTCATGTCATATGGATTTTGATTGGTTGTATGATCTATTTCACTGTCAATATTTCCTTAAAAATGCTAGATATTGGAAGAAACCGCATTTATATTCTTATTCTGCGAGTTAAATTTAAAATAATGAACGATGATGATGCTTTGTTTTCAAATTTGCAACACAGTACACGTTATTATGAGCTGCTTTCTATTTGCTTATAAAGTAAGTAGGTGAGTGTACTTACTCACACTCACCTCACTTGTGCTATCGAGCATGTGCTTGAGCGGGAAGGGGGAAGCAAAACATATCACTTACTCATATGCTTACTCACTTGCAAATAAAACGATGCTTATAGTGAGAAAACTCAAGTGAGATGAGGAAAAGTGAGAATTGTGGCAAATAGAAAGCAGCTATTAATAAAGTTGGATAACTAACAAACTAGTTAACAAAAAAAGCAGATTGTACTGATTTAACTATGCCTACTGCACTGCGAATGAGAAGGTTGAGAAACATGGTCATTGTCAACCCTGAAATCTCGTTAAAGAACTGCTGAAGAAATAATATTCAAAGGAAAATACAATGTTGCCTTTCCATAAGACGTTTTTAGAATAAAGACTATAAAAAAACTTATAGTCACTACTCTCTGTCATCTTCAAAAGTTTTTCCGTGAATAATAATGAACAATTCTTGTCAAAACTAACTATTAATAAAAGTATGTTGGACTTGGGTGTCAAATTACGTTGGGATATTTGTTTCTTTTGCTTCTTGAGATATATGTATGTGTATAAATAATTTGTTCTAACAACTCTGACGTAGTACCAAAAAACGGAACATACCAATATGCATAACATTACCTTTAATCGAATTGCCAATACTAGTAATAATAATAATAATAATAATAATATGCACCTGTATACATTACGTTCGTTCAAATTTACATAGACATTCATTACAAGATATTTCTGATTTACAAAACGGCAGCCACCTTCGCAAAAAAATATAATTATCCGTACTAAATAAACATTAGTCCAACTCCGCTTTTCCATACATAAAGAACGCTACATATACAACAAACGTAGTTTTGTTCGTAGTACAATAGGTCTATTGTACCAGCAAAAACAAAAACGACAAAAAGCAGAACACGAAAAAATCAATGAATGTTAATTTTGCTCAAATTCCCGCGACAAATTTAAAATTCCATCGGCAGTGTTGACTCAACGCGGAATATTTGCCTTCAAATTGTTTCCGTGTGAATTGGGCGTAAAGCAAACTTCTTTCCGTGCGTTCCGCCCACCCCCATCCCATTTCGTTCTGTTTATCTTTTGTTTCAATCTACTCCACTTGCAATTCTCAATAAAATATCATCTGTTGGGTCTCCGTATTAACGAATGCAAATTTGATCATTCCAGGGTTGCGTATCGACTTCGTGTTTCTTTCGTTGTGTTATAAATAAATAATTTTGTACGTGGATGTACTGATAAAATGTTAATAGTTAATAATTTAGCAAGATGTTAACTAGATTTTACATTAGTTTGAACTGTCTTGTAACGTGTAATTTCATTACACTGTCAATAACTTTTATATATTATGAGGGCTTCCAGCTTTTGAACAGCATCATAGTAAAGTAAATATATACAATACAAAAAATAAAACAAAATTAAAATACAAAAAATATATTATACAACTTACTCAAACTCGACGTTTTTCCATTAATGTACTTCTTCAGGAGCAAAACTAAGTGAGGAACGCCAGAAAGTCACGGTAACTCGACGCGTAAAATGCTTGACGCGAAAACCTTCTGACACAGAAAAGGTAGAGGAGCGGGAGTATATGTATATACAACTATGCAAGGAAACGAATGATTGAGCACGAGGTAACGATGCGAAACAACGAGCACGAGTTAATGAAGCGGAAAGGACAGGTTTCAAAATATTGGAGAGTGAGTAACCAACATCACGATTAAGATTCTGGGAATGTCTCTTGATCTCGACAGCTTCCCTCACCTTTCATGGAAAAAACTGTTGAGACTTGCTTACTACAAATACCTGATCCAAAAAAAAATGGTGGCTCGTATCGATAGTGTTCGCCTAAGGCTGAGTGTGGTAAAAAACGTGATTTAACATATCGTTGGCGTTCTTTGATTCCAGTTTGAATTGAACGTCCAGTTTCGCCTATGCACACTGAGCCACAGTCACAGGGAATTTTGTGAATGCCTTCATGGGAGAGAGCATGGTGAGAGGAAGAATTTGGGAGATTTTGTTTAAAGGTTTAAAGATGGGTTGAATGTTTTATTTATGGAGAATTCTACCCATGTATAGTGGTCCCAATACCTTTATGAAAATATTAGCTACAAACGGAGAAAGTGGAAATCCCATAGCGGCGTCAGAGGTTTCTTGATAGTATTTTCCCTGGGAGGTAAAGTATGTTGAAGTAAGGCATTTCTCAACTAACGTGGCTAAGTGTGAGAATTGCTTGCCTTGAATCAATAATTGGTGGATTATAACGACGGAATCGGTGGCAGGCACTTTTATAAAGAGTGAGGTAAGCGTAGTTTACACGTCGAGCAACGTCGAGTTTGAGTAATCTGTATATACTTTTTGTAATTTAATTTTTACTTTTGTTTTATTATTATTGTATTGTATATATTTACTTTACTATGACGCGGTCAAAATCCGGAAGCCCTCATAACAGAGACTCGGACCGTGAAAGCGTCCGATATCATTTAACATGCCTCACATAATAGGAGCTTTTTTGTATATTTGCTTAGGCAACTAATTGCAATCCTACATAGATATTTTTAGCGATCAAGATTTGGTAACATTAAAAATAATAATGATAAAATGCTCCACAGAGAAAGGAAAAGCAAATCTGATGACGAAACGCGAAAGAGTCTCTATAACCACATTACTAAAAATGCGTTAGAATGTAGTATATTGAATGATGATGGAACAAAAACTAAGAGACCATCCAGACCCGACAATGAAAGACATCCAAAATAGATTTAGTAGATGAAGGCGGATTCAAAACTAACTGAAGCAGTAAATACGTTTGACAAAATAAAAAATCAGACCTTCAGAAACGTCTACAAAATATAGAAACTGCTGAAAACAAGATTTATTTCCTTAAGAGCATGTAATTATGACACAAATATTACATTCCTAAAAACGAAAAATGAAGTATCTTTGTTACAAATTCTGGACTGAGACGACGATGCACTTTAAGACCTTTCTAGTTAAACACAATACTAAAGTATAGAAATAAAAAAGCAAAATTGAGAGCTAAACAATAAATACAACTTAGAACACCCAAGTATGAATGTTATGAAGACTTCATATATCCAAGAAATAGACAAACAAAAATGCGTGAGCAGTGCAGGGACACCGCGAGATCGGCTCTGATTGGCTAATCGATTTTAAACATCGCAAAGGTGAAATGTTATTGATACAATAACACTACAATTACTGCATATGCATGTAGCACTCACAACGCCCTCACTATTGTTTATGTTAATTTTGGCGTAAATTCGAGGTTATATTGCTGTTTCTCTTATACCTTTTTTGTTATTTTAGTATAATAAACGTTTGTATACATATAGACTATAATAGAGACCTGCAGGACTGGAATTATTTATTCAACAATTAGAATAGGTAATAAAAATTGACAGAGACAAAACAATAATTATCAATAAACAGAAGAATGAGCATACATTTACCATAGTCTACACAACTCTAAAGCAAGTAAAAATAAATTAGAGAATAATTATACAAGAAAATTATTATGAAAAATGTAAGAGCAGAAAAGAGTAACATTAAAGCAGAAGACAACTCTATAGTTTATTAACACCACCATTACCAAACAAACTTGTTATCAACAAATTCATTTCAAAATTTCATTTCAGCATTTCTACTGCTTTTCTGTAAATATATCCTGCTGAGTGAAAAGACAATATAGACTACATCGAATAACCAGTCATACATACATATGCTATTTCAGGACACAATATTCAATTAATGAGAAAATTTAATCAAAACATGAATAAGGAACAGAAAAGGCTTTTATTACAAGAATTTTATCTAACTCTTTTGTAACGTTATACGGCAGCAAGGATTGCTAATTGTTTATTTAAACGGGTCGATGGCCGCAGTGGTTAGGCGGCTGACTATTGTTGTGAGAGAACGATAGGTGCCGGGCTTCAATTCTCTGGAGGGACGGTGACATTTTTTCAGAGAGTTTAATCCCGGATCGACTTGCCATTCGCTGTTGGGAGCAAAGTGATTAACAGCGCGGCATCATAGAAGGCGATATGATGCTGTCACAAAGCCATTTAAACACAACTTACACACACTAAAACTACACCGCAAGAGTTGCAGTGATAGCCAGACAAGTAATACAGGTTACGGAGTCACTGCAACTAAGTACCCACCATACATTAAAAAAAAAATAAATAATAATAATATTTATTATGTTGGAGGTTGTTAAGCAGTTCAGGAAAAACTATCCCAATCATTATCGCTGCGAGTAAATAGTTTAGTGCAAAGCAACAATAGAAAACTAAGTCACTATTTTGCCCTTATACATATTTGCATTTTTTATTTAAAGAACCTTTACATATATCCTTTAATTATATGTAGGTACTTATTATTGATATTTTCTCGAAATATTTTTTAAATATAGAACAAAGTCAAGTAAATGTAAAAAACGTTGGTAAGAAAATGATCAAATGCAGTAAATTAATTTACTGCATTTTATCATTTTTTTTTAGGTTCTGATATTTCGTCCGTAAATATTACGTTAGCAAGGAAATTAGGATTTTGTTCCAACTGGTCCATAAAACTCCTACAAAACGCTACCCGTCTATCGCTATCTCCAGGATGCAGAACTTGGGTGACGTGTTTTTTAAATGGATGATATTTATGTTTCTTTAGTACTCTCCATACCTTCTGACGCGTTATGTTTAGATCTGCTGCAATGGCTCGTGTACCTCCACACGAGCCAAGAAGGATTTTCTTGTACCTAAAGAAAAATTTATTTCATTGATATTATTTATTTTGTGCGAGATTCTTCGGAATTCTCTTACTCTTTGTAAAATATCCACTTCATTTTCATACGGCGGTCTAGCATCATATTTTCTAGGCTTACAAAGCGAACCAAAATCGCCTAAATTTCGGTGAAGTAGCAGAAAATAGGTCTGAGCTGGTTGTTGCCTTTCTGGATACCGCTGATGATATGTTTCTGAAGTAGCTTACGTACATTTCGATATGTGAAGCGTAATAAATCTCTAGCATATCTCGTTTCTCTTCACTTGAAAACGGCATTTTGTAGAAAAAGTTGGGCAAATTTAATAAATGTAAGTGACAACAAAAGCAAACTTAATCGAAGTGTCACAAATGCATTTGTTAAATACAAGTATGGATATTATTTCCAAGGCATGCTTCTTAAAATCGGTTTTTTTATTATTTTGATAAAATTGTTAAACTGGACCATATCGTGTGATACATCATCGTAATCAGAATCAAGAGCTTTACTCAAAAATGTAAAAATCCAATATGGTGTCCATAAGAAAAAACAAAGTTGACTACCGTAACTTTTAAATCTAGAACGTCTTGAAAAAATTGATGGCACATTTGGATTCCTTGTAAAAAAGTGCCTTATTAATGTCTGAGTTAGAAACGTCTACGTTGATCGGTTTTCGATATACAACGTTAAAACGAAAGTTTAAAATTTCACTTTTTTCCAAAAATCTCAGCAACCCATAAAAATTTTTTAAGTTTCTCGGCAGCATATCTTTTCTCTCTCAAATGCGCAACTTTGCCCTAATTTAACCGATCTCCTATCTCTTATAATATCCGAGTTCCCTATGCATGCGCTCGAAAAACGGGCACCCGGTATATATATGGTTGGAAACCGGATTTGAAGCGGTTCAGTCTATAAAACATACATTCTAATATTAAAAAAAACTGTTACTGCGAAAGGAAATGAAGTGAAAATAATACAGCCCCCGTCAAAAATATCTAATGGCTTAAATATTAGTTTTGTGTCTGTGGGAAGAATATTACGAAAATACGCCCAGTAGTTCCGTTAGACGAAAATAAACAAATATAATTTCCTCGGATATATAAATATTAGAGGAAGAGCCAAAAATCAGTCATAATGTCTTGTCAGACGACGTTTCATTCCATAATAATGTTAGCAGACGTAACTATCGACGTAACACAAACCTGCACATAATTTATGAGATTGACCGTCAAAAAAGGTAGTTGCTTAATTTTTAGAGCGGCATCATTGGTACTACTATTTGGTTTGTTGTATGGCCTCTGAAACGCCTAACGGCACTGGAATTGGAATTTGGAGAGATGTATGGTGAAACCTTCAGCCTAGGAAGCTCCCAATCCATCTTCCAAGCCCAAATAACCACTATTCAGACCTACGCAGAGGGCATATTTAACCACCTGCAGGTTAATGGGTAGTAGAAATCTTTTCTGATAGCCAGGCTGTCCTTAGAGCACTACGGGCTGCCAGGTTTGATTCTGAGGTAGTATCACACTGCCATAGGACTCTTCTAAAACTGGCGGAACATCACAATACCAAAGATGAGTGCCAAGTCACTCTGGAATCAGAGGCAATAAAATGTGAACAACCACTCGTGGGTCCAGAACGTACTTACATGTGAGAAATCCTATGACAGCATCAAAGCCTTTGTCAGATCCGAACTCGCTGTTAGGCATTGCTCCAACTAGAACGTACTTACTGGCATGAGACACTGTAAAACTCTCGAGATCCGCCCGTATGAGAAAAGACTGCGTAAGGGAGTCTCTATAAGCAGAGACAGGCTGAGGCTACTCACAGGAATCTCAACCGGTCACTGCGCACTGAATAAACACTTACATCGCATGGGCATAGTAAACTCTCTCCTGTGCAGAAACTGTGGCAATGCGGAGGACATTCCAGTCCATCTACATGCCGACTGCTCGTCAGTGGACAAGGAGGAACGGAGTTACTTTGGGGTCAATCGATTGGATGATCCCGGAGTAAGTAAACTAACTCTCGATCAGGTTGAGGACTTTTTTGTCCGAGTGCAATCTGGTTGAGAGGACTCAAACGGCACGGAGACACAATGGGTCTCTCTTATGGTCGAGCTTGCCTTTACGGTTCTCCCACCCAAGCAGTGGCAAAAATATTTGTATATATTGTCATTTCGGGAAAGTCTAAAAATGTGCATCAAAAGAGGTGCTGGTTATGGTACATTGAATATAATTTAAACCGACTTCTTATTAATACATTAATTACTTTAGGACTACCACTAGTACATATTTCTCACAAAATGTTACAAAAAAATTGCAACATTAATTGTATGGTAATTGTGTGGTCTTTATTGATGCGATGGCTACCTTATTTATTTCAAATCTAGCACGATGCAACTTCGTGTGTTTAAAGATTATGTTTTATTAATGAGAGTTGGGAAATTCCAGTTCGGCGAGCAACATAATCTTTCCTATCAACTACTACTCTATAACAATCGGTTACTCAAAATATACTTTATTAAGCGGTGGTATGCAATTAATAAATGTATGACTATGCCACATACTGCCAATTACTACATAATAATGTTACTAGAAAAATCCCATAAGATAAATGTAGCTTCCGTAAAAACTACGAAATATCTGGAAAACATTAAAATAAACATAGTACTTAATATACATGAATCGAAAGGTATTGAAATGGGGAATTTATCGATCTAAAAAAATATATAGGGCCCCATTCAAAAAAATGAAGTTATCTTGACACAAAGTTCCAGAAATGCGTTAAATCATTTCTGACAACCAAAAGTAGGTATGTATATCATCTTCTATTAAGAGGCCCGACTACCGTTTGACAGTTGGCGATGTTGCCACAGTTAAATTTTTTCATATTATAATGGTTTTATAATTTTTTTAAAACGTATTTTAAAATCGGGCTTCATACACACATGTGTAGACGTATTTTGAATGCTCATAGCAAATTTCAGAGTATGAACCCTAATTTTCAAATTATATTGAAATAAAATCAAGCAAACGATTTATAGAATTATTTAGATATGGCACCGCTCTAAAATAATCAGCTGGTAGACGACCCTGAATGCAGCAAGAACTAGGTAACCCAAAGAAACTTGTTGTCGATTAATTGGAACTTGAGATTAATAAATAGTAATAAAAACTGTAGACACTATTTATTATTTACGCATAAACTTTTTTGTATGACAGAGAGATCAGATATGATATCGGAATATGATTTGATTTTTATTTTGCTGTTCATCGGAGTATATGAAACAATTTTATTGTTCTTCATGATCTCTTTTGATAATATATCGAAAGTTATCGTCAAAGTTAGAAACTTTTTCTCGCCTTGTATATACTGATAGTTCCACCCTTTAAAATAAGTTAATTCCACTTCGAAACTTTCCAACGATACTGTATGTATTAAAATTTATCGATTCGGTGCGATAGGACCGTGAATTATATCCGCGCACACATAAATTTCTTGCAGTGTATATATTTTTGTGTTGTGGCAGACGTCTGACCTTGTGCTCATCCGCCAATTGTTTCGGGACTCACTGCTAGGCTGACGTTGCCGACCACGATATCGTGCACTGACTCACTGAAGAATTGGTTAATTGTTATTGTGAAAGATGATAGATTGCAACCAGTCGGAGTATTTTTGTACGTGCGTCAAACGCCGTTAAAATAAGCGCAAGGAAGTTTGTGTTATGAATGAAGGTCGGTGAATTTGAAAAATGTATATGGGTAAAAGTGTTTATTATTCAGCACTCGTTTTCGCCACAACACAAGTGCATTAGTTTATGTATCGCATGAATAGAGCATTTAAGAGCGTGATTAGTTATTGAATATCAAGGATCGTTTAAGTCGCAGGACTTTTTAGTTTATGTATTGTACTACATTGAATATTTGAAATTGAAAGTATCACACACACAGCACCATATTTTGGTAACAAAAACTTTTACCCAAATTGAATGAAAAATAAAATAAGCCAAGATAAATAATATGTTTATTTAAACACCTTAACTCATACAGAAGCACTGACAACCTGAAAACATCGATTTGGATTAAACTTTACAAACTTTACTTACTTTACCTTATCGTACAACCATATATCCAAAAAAAAAGTTGGGTAGCATACCCCCAACGATTAGGTTTCTAACAAAATATGCTTATGTCAAATATTCTTATACTTGTCTATCTTTAGTTTCATCGATGTTCAGTCCTTGCGCATACCGAAAAAATCAATGCATGCAAATGTATGTCATGAAAAAAATAAAGATTCAGTTGTAGTGGTAGGGGTAGTAATAGTATTGAAATCGAATGCGGAAGGGTATGTGTACTGAAATGCAATTGAGCGTATGGTATATCGATAAGTCCTATACACCTATAATTAATTCCCTCGATCAGATTCTACACGAACAATAATATTCGTAATCTGTTAAACAGTTAGTAATTTCAGTTTTATTTTGTCTAGTCGATCAACTACACTTACTACTACTACTACCTTTCTCTGTCCACCACTGGGCAACCGAAAACGAAGTGTGTAAAAATATCCTCTGTACTATAGTTACTAGTAACTATAGTAGTGTATCTAGATACAGAAGAATTTATTAAGCCCAAGCGTGATTAATCTTAGCTCTGCCTAAGGAAATCTTTCCTCTCGTGGGTAATTTCCCATGATTCTAAACTTGTCTCATGACAGCAACTCAATTCTTATAGGACAAAACAAAAGTTTTGATGTTCTTGTGTGTTATTTAGTAACCAGAAAACCCTTCTCACAAATCTAGATCGCAACTACATATCTCCACCAATGTACTTTTCGAGGCATCTTTAGACCAGCAAGAGGCTCCTCACCTCGAGCTGCAGCCGTTTCTTTGTCACTGCTTGGAGTGATTACATTGTATCCTGTAGTCTGACTGAAGATAGGCGAGATCTTATCCGCCTTCGTGGAAAGTATTTCGATCTATTTGCTGTAGTTTAAAGGATAGATAACGTATTTGATTCTACTAGAACATCTACGACATTTCACTCCGCAATACCTTAAAATTGCTTGAGAATTAATAACTAACTACAACAGAAAACATCCAAGAATAAACTCCATTACCGTTGTTAGTGATGAGGTCATACTCCTGTGATACCTAAACAAGCATATCTCTGAATTTTATTGAGCATTTTCACCGCATAGCCTAGATTGGTGCTATGCCGCCAGATTCGTAATACATTCCTATGGCTTACAAATGCGACTTGAACTTATTTTTGAGTTTAAAAACTCTCCTCCTGCAAGTGAACGAAACCACCATAGCTGTTCTATAAAGTTCGACCGTTGTCGTCAACACCATCTTTTCAGAGATACCAACCCTGTAAACCTGTCGCAGACCATAATGGTAATATCGTTAATCTAGGCCAGTGTGTGCAACCTCACCATTCGAAAGTCGGATAATAGGTCATCCGCTAGAATGCACCACTGCTGTTTCGTTATACGCAGAAATGCCTGTAAAATTGCATTACATGGTTTTTAATTATACTTTTATTTTTTGCAACATTTAAACGAATTATTGTAGTGTTAGGTATGTACTGAAACAGAAAAAATATCAAAATGTATTTCCCAAGATGTCTTGGAAAAAAGGTTGACGAACAAACTTCAGCAACAAAGAAAATCACTCAAAATTCTTACTTTACTTGTTAAAACTTAATTCTTTTGCAAAGTAGAACTACTTCTAAGTGTCCTACAAGTAAGGTAATATTAAAATTTTAAATGTTTTATGTGCATTCACAAAACTAATTGACAAATTCAGCACCTACTATATACAGGAACATACTTCATTAAGCATAATAACAATGCTTATTCAAATTTATTTTTGAACGAATCGGTAATACAAAACCGTGAGAAAGTTGGACGAAATATGCAATGAAATTACATGGTTGAGTAATTGAATCATTACTGAACTTCCCACACAAAAGTAAATTGGGTTAGTTTTACAATAACAAGAAGCAAAACTGGTACAGTACATATTTTGAAAGAATACTCTCTATTTTATTAAGTAACATTTTACGTGGAATAATGATGTAAAGCTGCACTCATATTCGTGTTAATAGCAATGAAACTACGTGGGTTTCAATTGTCCATTATCATATTATCAATGTAAATGTAAATCTAAAAAATTGCTTTCACAAGTTAGTTCTGCTATAGCAAAACAAAGAAAAATGTTTTAAATCAATTCGTGTAAGTATCCTTACCGTGTCGTTTCTATGAGAAGGGAATTGAGGACAGTCGAACTACGGGAACAAAAGATTCCCACCAATTGGCGAAGCAAAGCGCAACAATCAATTAAAATTGACAATCAGCGGTAGCATCTATGGCGTAGAACATTTTAATAGAATTTAATCTAGAAAATACGTCATTAAATTTATAACACTTCAATATGGTTCCTTTACATTTCACTTCGAAATATGTATATACCGTTAGTTCCAGCAAAATGAAGCAACTAATTTGAGAATATTGATAATAAAACTCACTATTTCGTTATGGAATACAAGATATTTCATTTTACAAACAATATAAGGTATAGAGCGATTTATGAAATACCGCAATATTTTAAAAACTGGTATAATCGATGAGAACAAATCCAATAAACATACATATGTCTAATTATTTCGTTTTATTAATTGTACCATTATAAACAATTTTTTGTTTCGCATCTGTAACATGTGCGAACAGTAAAGTTGTGATTATTGAATATAAGTAACGTCGCAGAAGCTTGCCTAATAGCAACTTTTTATAAACGTCTTCAGCGATACAGATAAAACTGGAAACTTTTCTAATAGTAACCGGACGTCTAATCGAGAAACTATTCTTGATCTGGGGCTAAAACAATACCTCCATGGTGTGGTGGGAAATAATTTGGGCTGTATCAGACCAGTTGTAGCTAATTTTAGATTAATCAAACATTTCCATACGGAACTCTTCATTAACAATTGTGTCACGGCATAAATAAAAATCGCAGACTGTATACAGACGGTATATTTTGTTTACAGATAAAGCACAGTCACCCCTAATGGAATAAATAACTACATCAATCGATGATTCATGATAGAAGTTAACTTTCAACATCGCTCGGGCATGCTGAAACTAATCATAAACACAGGGAAACAGTTCAAGTAAACAAAGAGTTGAGAGAAGTTTGTAGATAGTTTCAATAAAATTAGTCAAAAGCAGTTCAAGACTGTTTTCTTAAATGAATTTATGTTTCACATAGTAACCACGTCGCCAGATGATGAACTTCAACCAATTCGAACTAAGGCAAAAACCTTGTGTCAGGAAGTTTCCGCCTCTTGCATGGTTTACACGTCGAATTACAGTGATTTTCTGGCACTCGCTACCCACATTTGCTCCTGATGAAGCCACTTACGGTGAAATGTTGAGTTCAGTAGACTTTGCATTTTTTGTACTTTTATTATACTTTATCACATTATCATTAAATTGCACTTGCAAGTTCGTTGACAGTGTATTATTTACCCTTATAGTGCTATATTGGGAGCCGTTTCCAAAAAATTTAGAAGTATGTATAGGAATAGAATAATCATTCCAGGATTTAGTCCGCATACCACTGTAAAAGTAAAAAGACTATGGGCTCATATATGGTAATGTTATTATACACCTATCCGTTTTCAACTCCATTTTTCACTTGACAGATGAGAATCGAGATGTAGGTAATCTATAAAAAATAAAAAGCACTAAATTAATTTTATAGTTATGAAACTACAACTAGCTATCTGATCTGTGCTTTTTAATTAAAATAATTACTTCAAAATTCAACTGAATAACAGTAACACGATTACACACATGCGAAGTATTTTTTTAATTCATTTATTTTATTTTAATTCAACACTATCCCAATAATAGATAATGTTAAACTCTTCAAGTTGGCATCATTGATGTTTTTTTCGCATATGTACAAGTCGATGTCAGATTTTGGCTCAGTAGCCGTCTGACGTAAAGGTGTTGGCCAGCAGAGACCTTATTATAAGTCCAGCCAACGACAAGGACAGAAAGATGTTAAATTCACCACAATAATGTCAATCCTATGTTTTAAGATAACTAATTAATTTTATATCATTTACTTTGTACCAAAACATACCCAAATATTATAACAAAAATTACACCATTAATTCACCACGCAAGACAAAGAAAACCGTCCAGTTATGGGCATTTTAGAAAAGAAAAAGTAGATGGTAATTAAAATCAACAATTTTACGTTGATTCTGCATACCATGATTTTTGACCGGGCCTGTAGGAAATTAATCTCGATTTGACGGTTATTGCCACCTGCGAATCGATACATGTTTCTAGATGGAAGACAATTGCAAATCAACGGCTACAAATACCCGTGAGCTTGCAGCAAACGGTCTCTTTCCGAATAGAACGTCGTCAAGAGCGTTTATTTCTACGGAAATTTTATTAAACAGTGTTATCACTTTACCGTTGAGCAAAAATAACCGGCCATCTTTGAATAAAAGTCCATTAAAAACCAAGGCTTCAAAGAATTGCGAAAAACCCCTACGAAAACACGTCCAGAGAATGAATTAATGAAAAATAAAACAAGTTAGTTTGTTAGTCCAAAATATTGTTATTTTATTCGTTTTTTAAGTAAATTTTAAGTAAATATTTTTCAAATTATACAAAAATTAATTAGATAAAAGGTAAATTGTATTTATTTTAATTAAAATTAAAATTTTAAAGTTCAACTAGAAATACAAAAATGTTCCAACTTAAAGATGGAAATAGAGTTTTTTTTAAGGTAATCATTTAATTTGTGGTGATAGTGTAACTGTTTTAAATGTTTATTTTATTTGAATTAATAAAATAAATATAATTTTTTTTTTAAAACATCTTTCTGACTTGAGTAAATTTCAACGTATGATAAGCTATTTTTCAAAGAGTTAAAATTCGCGAACTCTTGAGATTGATTTTTTATTAAAATAGTTATTTAAAACCATTTAAATTTTAATTAAATGAGTGACCAATTTTAAGCGCGAGCCGTTCAGCGACCTAGGAATGGACACGAATTCGCGAAATGTTTCACGCACGAAAGATTGTACAATATTTTTTGTACGAGAACTATAATAATAATATATATTGTTAAATACGTAATCGTGTATGACACACTACTAATCTCTTGATTTAATAAAAAAAATTTGAGTTTATTTTATTTGAAATGACATTTAATTTAAAATTATCAATTTCAAAAATTAATTTATATAATATTTGTCTTTCTGACATTGAATTAATTTTCCAAATATATCAATTTCTGTTTCCTTTTATTTTCATAGAAAAACAACGAACTGGGTAGATAGTTAAGGTTAAATTTATGATTTTGAAATTCATAAATTAATCAAGTTCCAGTAAAAAATAATTTTACGCACTCGTGCTTAAAGTGACTTTTTACGCACGCAAATCGAATCGTGAAATGACAGGTTTTGATAAGCGATTTAATTTTAATTTAAAGTAAAACTCAAATTTTCTAAATTTAATATTAACTAATTTCACATTATATATACAGACCTGGGAATGTCAACATACGCTGTGGCTGGAAAACTTGTTGACAGGGTGTATTATATGGACGATTATAGTTTAAGCGTATAATTCGCTTTTGTAATACAAAGAGATTTTTTAAATTAATAGAGGAACCCCAAAATGTACATAATTGCGTAACGCAAACCTGATTCGACATGAGCAAAATAAAAAGATTTCAAGTCTTCCTTGACATCTGAGTGTTTTTTTTTCAAAACATTGATTGACATTGATGACAAAACTAAGTTAATTTTCTTAGTAAGCTCTACGTAGTGTGAATGTCACCTAAGATTGTAATCTCTTATTAAACCCCAAAAAATTGTATGTTCATTCAAAGGAAGTGATCGATTATCAGATTTAACACAAAGACTATAGTTATTACTAGAAATTTTTGTGGATTAAGTTAGTCTTATTATTGTTAAGGGCTAATTTATTGCTTACGCACCATGTGTTCATACTAGATATGGTGGTGCTCAGCAAACTAGCGGTGTCGGAAACGAATAAAGATGATACAACATAGGTAGTGCCATCAGCACCTAATGACGTGACACAGTTGTCAAGCGAGGCCGGCAGGTTGTTTGATATAAATTGAAAACATAATAGGGCCGAGTATGGATCCTTGAAGGACACCTTAGATATATTACACAAGCTCGATATATAATTCCTTCTAGTTGAATTTGTCTTTCCACACAACTGATATAGCATGAAATCTATTAGATAGATATGATTTAAATACCGTAACTTTTCATTTTTGGAAACAGCAAATCAGGGTTCTGACTAGTTCACTTTTTGACAAACTTTCTTAAAGACATTTCGTTAGAAAATTGTGAAATTTATTCTATCAGCAAGAGACTTGCCAATGTTAGGCATGTTTTGATAAATCATCCAGATATTCGATTACCTAGCCAACGATTGTCCATAGAACACAGAATTAACCGCCAAAGTCAACAGATCTACAATTCCTCAATTTTTGTCTTTGGAGATGGTTTTAATATTTAGTTTACATAACCGAAAACAAAGGAGGTTTTAATTTAACAAATTTATCATTTATGCCGATATTTATTTTATTTCTTTAAACAAAAGTGATGAAAAAATATATTTATTGTATGTCTGTGCCTCTAACGGCTTAAAATTTGAGTGTTTTAAATGTGATATTACAACTTCTATGTGTCTGCTTCACAAAACAAGTACATTCATATCTTGCATTTAAAAATCTCATTGATTTCATTAAAAATATTCAACATATTGAATTTCTAGAGAGTTCTTCAGAAGTTAATATTTGAAAATAGTTTAAATCGACAACCTCTCAGAGATGATATTCGTCTAACTAACAACTGCATGAAACACAATATTTTTCTATTTTACAAAATTTGTATGGACAAGTAGCAGGAGAGCAATGAGTAACTTATTGTCACCTTTTTAACTAACCGTTTGACGGGCTTCCTGATGTTAGCCTCCCACCAAACTATAGTATCCGAAATCTTCGTTAAACTCTATGCTTTATAATATATTCTAGAAGTGGTTACAAAAATTATTTATATAATATATTAAAAAAGTCATTGTGCCCTAAATAATATGTTGAAAATAAAACACGGTAGTTTGTATATCATAGTAATGTGTGTTCACGTATGGAATCAAATACTGGTCAAGTGAAAATCTTCCTCAAATGCAATCAATTATTAGAATTATGTTACTCTGTCAGTAGAAAAACATAAATTGCTTAAATCGATTTATTTAGTAAGCTTATCTAATTCATTTGCTGTTTGTAGTGTCCAAAATATAAAATGCGACAATGCAACATAAAACAAAATACCTACATCAAAAACATTCACGGTGAATTACGATTCATCACATATCTATGTATGTAAATGTTTTATCAAAAAGAAATTAATATACATACAGGAACCCTCATACGTTCGTATTCACATACTTTCGATTTTGATTGACACGCCAGCCATACGGAGCTTACACATCGGCTGGTATTTCTTTCTGATATCCTTGTTTTTTTTCGATATGTGAAAAGGAATTTAGTTTCTATAGAATACGACAATAAGGCAGAATTCCGCAAAAAATTAGGATCACAAAGAGAATGCTTTGAATGGTACGTAGATTTCTTTCAACTTCAACTAAACTATCGCAGGTATAAAAGTACGGGGTGGCTTCTTAGAATGCGACGGTACACCGATTCCTAGAAGGTTACCGCCAGACCGGGCCACCCCTAAGGATTATCCACCCACCCTTCTCACGCCGTTTCATATAACTGTCACAATTTGACGTTTCGGAACTCTAAGAGAATGCAAGGGTATCTGGTGGCCAGACATTTGCCCGGTATGTTTTTTTTTATTATATTCGTCTTCTTTTCTTTTGAGGTTGAATGTTTTAATGAAACGTCGAATGATTGCGTAACATAATGTAAAATGAAGCATTTTATAAATATTCAACAGTGTTATCATATCAACCCTGGTCAAATACTCGGCAATGATTAAATAATTGTGCTATCCATCATTATTCCATAAACAAACTCGAAGATGATGTTTCAAATACAATGTATGTATATCCAGTGATGTAGATAAATTTAATTTAAAAAAATTCTTCCTCACAAAATAATTTAATTTCTTTCTAATTTATATATGTATGTACTCACAGATATCGATCATATTATAAATTTAATTAAGTTAAAATCATAAGCAAATGTAACATCCGTCATCTGAAACTCAAACAGTCACCATATCACGCACATCACAAGTAGAAAGATCCAATTCTTGTTTTTTTTTTTTTTTCTGAAGTTTCAGTATTTTACAATAAATGCAGATTTCAAAAATATGTATTTTTCATTTTACTCAATTTTTATATACCGACATACATACAACGATATCATTCCACAGACATTCATTCCACATCGTTTATGTTATAACGTTAATTTGTCTGCTTCATTTGCATTATACATTCTGTTTTGTTGTTTTTGTATTCGTTTTAATGTTTAATTCACGCAACTTTTAATTTCTTGTAACAATTCCAAGAATTCGACTTTTCCATTGAATGCTCTGTCTATTGTTTCCAAAAAGGGGTATTAAATTCGTTTCTCATTTTCTTACAGGTAATAAATTTTGTGATAATTTTGATATTCATATTGTATGATATTCACAGTGAATACATCTATTTTTCTCGTGCGACATTTCTATAATTTTTCATCAGTCATTAATATAATTATTTATATGTAACATATATCATTGTGCAGTGTATTTTTTTCTGCATTTATTGCTGTGTTTTTCTATATAATTCGTTCAGGTGGTGAGTAGATATTTGATAGTAAGTGATTTACCTTTATTGAAGGCACTGATTTTCTTTCTTCTGGTTTTTAAACTTTGCAGCTATTATTTTTATTGCAACATTATATTTGTTTTCCATACTACAAGGTTCACTTCATAAGTACTTTGAATTGAATTTATTGTATTATCCTATTGTTACTATAGCTGATATTTTCCGTTGCCTTTATCCATTGTTTTAAAAGTCTCTGCGACAGGTACCGCTAGGGTAAAGTTAGTATCCTGTTATACTCCCTCTTGTACTGTAAATATGAGTGGTAGATTGCACTTGTCGTGTATCCAACTGCGAGGCGCGTAAAATTCATTCTAATTCTGGTTTATCTTGGCCCTGCAATTCTTGTGCTCAATTGGGTAACGAGTGAGCTTTCCGATTATCAAGAGTTTAGCAGACTTCGAACGCTGACAAAAGTTCAAACATCAAACAGCTACAGAACTTATCTTTCTGAAATTGAGGAGGAAGTAGAAAGGGACTACACGAATACCTAGTAAACTTCTTGTAAATGAGGTTATTGCAGAAAATCCACAGAAGATTGTGAACGCATTTGCTACACTTTTTTCAAAGGCTTACACTATTGATGACCAACATGATCTTCCTAATAGCTCTTCCCAGCTTCCATCATTCGTTATCAAGCCGACCACCGAGAATACATTAATTGATATCATGGCAGCATTTCCAGAGAGATGCACTACTGGAGATGATGACCAAAGAAATGCGTTATAAATTGGCAACACGTTTATGTAAAATCATTAACGTCGCAATTGCGTCGTGTGAATTTCCTGAAAAATGGAAACGTGCTAGAATAGTGCCTGTTTTTAAAAAAGGTGATGACTCACCAGTCAAGAATTATAGACCGAATCTCTATTCTTAACAAATTCGCTAAAATGTTCAAACAGCTCCTATATTCTACGATATATACCAAATACCAACATTATGTTATTTATCTCACCTTGTCAACATAGCTTCGTTGCCAATGGCTCAACAATCACAAATTTAGGCAGTTTTGCCGAATTTGTTAATGAAACTTTAGACACTCAGTTGATGCAATTTAAACGGATTTTTCTCATGCGTTTGATACAATTAGATATAGACTACTTCTCTACAAGCTGAATCTTTTCGGTTTTTTGCCTGATCTGTTTAAGATAATAAAATCTTATTTAACAAATAGATCGAATTACGTCTTTTATAACGGCTTACCGCATTTCAATTTGCATCTTTTAGTGGTGTTCCTCAAGGATCTAATCTGGATCCTTTGTTGTTTATTCTATTCATAAACAACCCACTGACTTCATTATCTTGCTCTATTCGTGCATACGCGGATGAGGGTAAAATATTTTCCAGTATTTCCAGTCAAGATGATGTTAACAGCCTTTAGCAGAATATAAATGTAATAGTTAACTGATCGAAAACTAATAATTTAATACCAAATGCTGATATGTTTCACTTTTTATCCTTTCCTCGGAAAACAAATTCTCAATATTCTACTTATCCACTTTGCGCCGTAATTTACATAGTGCAAAATGTCTATACAAGCTGTTAAAAAACAACTGAGTCTATCTGGTGTCGTGTATGTACATATATCATTTAACGTTCCTCGTATAGTTTCGCGAAACACATCTACGTTTTTACCAACACAGAACACAAATCTTTTACTGTAATCACCAGTGTATCACATGACCAAGAATGCCGAGAAGATCTACAGTGATATCTTTATCGGAGAATTCAGTATTTGATTAACTATTAGAATTAGTTCTTGGGTTTTTGGTTATTTTGACTTGCAATCTGGTCTCTTGTAATTTGTTAAACTAAAACTACTGAAAAAGAATGCATTCTTTATTTTCATTTACATTACATTTTTAATTATCGCTTTTATTTAACGCAGAAATGGTGAAGGAAGCTTTAAAAATTTGGCCTTATAGAACATTACTGAAATCCAGTGTCATTATCAGAAATATGCGTAGCATATTTATAGCTTCGGCCTAATATTTCTCTAGCGAAATGAGGTAGTCGAATATTTTAATAATGACTGCGTTATTGAATATGCCACCTGTTTACGTGTACTACCGCGTGCACCGTTAGTCTTACGTCCTTACATATTCATCATTTATAAAAATAATTTGCTTATTGTTCGACAATTATATTATGAATGTGCACAATTGTTTAGTTATTAAGGTGCGGCATTCTCACTAGGGTTTTTTTTCAGTGAAAGAATTAACTACACATTGACAATTTCTTAACTTTCCTAGACGGCTAAAAGCTTTAGCCTAATCAATACTCGCAAGGATGTTAGTAATCGAATAGCAAAGTAAAATTGCCGGCCTCGTCTTTACCGTTGTAACCGACGACACATTCCACATCATCAATATTAATGTCAGCTTTTGGTATTTGATTCTCCACTTCATTCCGATGCATGTTTAATAAACTTCAAGCCTTACCGAAATTGCTTTTGCTGCGTAATTTGAATACTTCAGTGACCAACATAGTTCATTTTGAACAATGGACAGAAGAATATGTATAGATACATACAAATAATCTAATAATTGTACAATAACACTGCACTGCACTGAACAACATAAACATAAATATAAACAAAATCGATATTAAAAGTACAAGTACATATCCAATTCGTTAATCTAATTGCATTAACTACGATTGATTGAAGCTGTTAACTGTTTCACAATCAAATGTACCTCACGATGTAACCACCATCAACTACACATCTGCAGATTATCATGTGTTTGAGTATCGGTCAGAAGTACTCATGGATATTTCTTATTGCAAAAATCATCTGTTATAGTAATGATTATTATTTGTTTAGCGGCAAATTGGTCTGATCAATGGATTTGACTAATAAACTGTAATATGACGCTGAAATGCTTGTGAAAATAAAATCTTTTATCAAATTGCTGCCCAACTATAATCGGAGCAATTTAGTTTCCTCTTGACGCGTTGAAACGACCTTTGTGGGCGTTTATTCCTAAAATTTTTAATATGATTATTGACATTCTTTGTAATTGTTTAACAAAATCCTGTAACAGTAACAATCTGGCCCTTTACAATTTATTATGCCCCAAATAACGTCATTTAAAAACATTATATTTTCTTGAGAGCATATTCTGGAAGATTACCTTTAATAAGACGCTGAAGAGACGCAAACAGACATTCAAAAATTGAAAGCTGCAGCTTGTTCAATTACAACACCTTGTCGAAGTTTTCTCTTTCCGCTTAAAAGCGTTGCAGTTTCATCAATTTCATGTACCACATCTCAATTATATGTCAATCGCGATAGGTATTTATTTTTTCATAGAATATTTCTTTTCTTCTGTGTAGATATAAATTTTTTTAGTTTAGTACGATTTACTGTGTAGTTCAGAATTCTTTTGGTAAATCAGAGATATGATAGACGATTGCACGATGTAAGAACCATCTGCAATGCATGTGTAACAATACAAAATACTACTATGCCTATATCATACTACTACGCCTGCCTATGTATATGCAAATTCAATAATACAAACAGTTTTTACAAAATGTGCACAATTATGGTACGTACTAATTCTAATTCTTCTTGGAACAAAGCAGATGCCTATGCTTAAATCAATAACTGCAGATTTGTATCTATTTGGAAATTCGCTAGTGGATTTATTTAAATTTTTGTGGGTAAGAGGATACGACCACATTATTGTTTTCCACGTTTTTCTCTAAACGTTTCAGGGCATGTGTTACTTATAGAGACTATCAAATTTGTGTAATCTTGAAAGAAAACTGTTAAAGAACTTACATTCAAGCTAAATTTGCGGATTAAAGTACATTCTACGATTTGTTGGAAATAATCTGTATACAGACTTGATAATTTATTCAAAAACTCTACTAATTTTAACGGTACTGTTAAAATTACTGTTCATAATGTTGAACGTAAATAAATTATACCAAGTGCTGCCGCTGGTTCCCTAACTCTTCGCTACAAACTTAGTTTAAAGTTTTTATTTTGTTAGGTACGTGAAGCCATAACTCAAAGGCACACTTGCTAAGGAATTAATTTTGCCTATGTTAATGTATGTGTAAGGTTTATTGTATAGAGTAATGTAAATTTTGAAGCTAATTAATAGAACACCTGGAATAAGTTTCATCACGTACATACATACATATGTGTGTATGTAAGTACACACAGTGAAGAGCCTCCATTGCTATATTTTATAAATAATACCTCACTCCAGATACACCTTGCCTAACTCTTTTCGAGTATATTTAAAAATTCATATAAGCTGTGTAGTTTTTGTGTGTAAATGTATTGAAATGGTGTTGTTACAGCACTATCTCGCAGTGTATAATGCTGCGCCGTTAATCACTTCGTTTTGTAATCGAATAGAAAAATGTCACCGTCCTCTCGAAGAATTGAACCCCAGAGACATGTTTAACCCATTGATAATAATATTTATACTAAAACAAAATCATTGTGCATTATTAATGAAGTAATAAATAATATAAAGTAATAAATAATATAAAAAATAAAATTATGCATTTTGATGGTTTTTTATTTAAAATAAAACAAAATTGATCTAGATTTTTTACTGTCTCTGTACAATTTCATCCACAAATATGTCAAATTCCAGTTAAAAAAAATGTCAAGTGTTTTAGAGGATATAAACATTCATCCGCAGTAATAAGTATTTCCTGATGGTACAGATATTGTCGACCAATTGGGATGTATAACAAGAAATTAAAATACTTAAAGTAAAAAAAAGAAATACTTTTTAATGTGTGACTATTTTGCTGCATACTGTATAACCTCTTCCTTGTGAAGTTATAATTGCAATTTTTGTTCTCCCACGATACCGTAAAGGTCAAGATTTAAGTAAGTAAAAAAGTGGTTTGGGGGACTACCCTTAACCAAGAAACTATGTATATCAAGGTTTAGTCAACTTTAATTCTATTCGAACGATTAGAACTTGATTTCTTTTGTTCTAGTATATTATCCAGTTGCTTTGATTTAACTATTTTATTGCAGCTATGTATACTTACACTTTTTTCTATTATTTTGAAATCCACGTATTAAATTTCAAGGAACGTATAGATGATGAAGATTACATGAATATAAAACGTTATCTGAGCATTTGTCCCAGACAATTCCACATTTGAGACCATACATCAGTATTAAACCTTCCTCTTACCTACAGTCGCATCACATTCCATCTTTATCTATTAATGAAGATTCCCAGAGTTATTACGGCTTATTTAAGTATATAAGCAGCTACAACGCGGAGAGACTAGTCAGTCGAAGTTGATAAGTCGAATCGAATAGGTGACATTGTAAAATGTCTCGAAAGTGTGTAAATAATCCAGGTCACTTCTGTTAGGTTTATGGTGAGGTTACTTTTACACCTCAGAAGCGGTCTATTACTCCATTGATAAAGCAAAGATATCAGCTTTATTTTGGTTGCAAAATAGGGGATCAGGACAAACATTGGGCGCCAGATATCTACCGTAATACATGCGCTACAAGTCTGAGAAACTAATTAAATCAAAAAAAAACATCTATGCGGTTTGCAATGGTCTAGAGAGAGCTTACAAATCATGTTCATGATTGCTATTTTTGCATGATACCTTATGTAGGGCAAGACGCCGGTGTATACAATACGAAAAAATTGATTATCAACTATCCAAATATACCATCTGCCATAAGACCGCCAATAGTGCTCCATAGTAACGAACTTCCTATTGCAGAACCCCAGAAACATTCGCTTACGAATCAGATAATAGCGATACGGCGATTAGTCAAGAAGAAAATATCCGATCAACATCAAGAGATCCTGATCAACACCAAGCACGTCACAGCCCCAATCAAACAAAATAATTCAGTCAGAATTAAACAATCTCGTAAAAGATCTAGATCTTCCAAAAAAACGACAGACCTACTAATATCAAGACTACGACAATGCAACCTATTAGAAGATGATATGTAAAAGTAGTTTTTTTTGTTAACAATAGAATAAAAAGCTTGTTCTTGAAAACTGCAACTAAGTTTTTAATTCTTTAAGATTTTAATTTTTTTTTAAAGATGGACTTTAGAAATAAGTAAAATGTGTTATAGGGTGTACATAATTTCTAGTCTTTTATTAATCTTTCCTCTTCATATTGTACCATTTCGACTTTCTGTTGCATTGCCTGCACTTCCGAACACGTTTTTCAGAATAACCAACAATCTTTTCATTTATTATTTCTTGTAATTACTCCATTCATTATACTATTATATAGTATTATTTTTATGTACATTTCTAAAGATATAATGAACTAAAACTATAAGCTTTTAGATTTTATTTAGTTGGAGAAACTTAATGAAACGCCACTGGAATAAAATAAGACGAACCCCACGGCGAAGATGTAGAAGCGAAACGTAGAAAGGACGAACAAATTTAAACAAAATCCTGCATGTACAGAGCCCAAAATAACTTTCACCGAATGTTACAATAACGTAAGTTTCCCAACAGACCCCACAAATGCGCTAGTGTTCAACTGCGAATTCGACTAGCACGGTTTGAGCTGGTCGATTGTATGTGGGGTAGCAGTACAGTAATTTTGTTATATTGATGGCACTAGATTAATATTAATGGTTCTCTAAATGAAATTCCAGGCCTAAGTACTGTTTGCAATATGGCGTGGTTTAAAGGGTTTTTAATTGTAGTTACAACGTGGCTTTCAGTTCTCTCGCATTGGAAGTTTTACTTTTATTAAATTGGTATATTAATTGTAGCCGTTTTAACTTAAAAGACCACACCATCATCATTAGCAACAGTCATGCGTAACATGTAACATTTACATATGAAATATTTGAAAGATAGGATGTGTTTCGATTGTTTATTTAATAGTATGCAATTTGCATAACTTCTACATAGGTAATCGTGACATACCTTATTTATATTTACTATTACATTAGAATGTGAAACAATAGAAATTCTTGCTAGAGAGATTTTCAACCTTGAACAGTGTTCACCTATTTTCACGTTATAAATACAACGGATTATTTTGCAAACTTCTTATTGTTAGCCGCATGTCTGATATTTAAATAAAAGTATTACAAACTAAATAAATTCTACTTATCTCTTGTTATAAACTTTGCAAAAATAAAAACACAAAACTAATAACAGAAATAATTTATTAATTTTATTGAAGATAAAGAGAAATGAAACTAATAAGATAAAGTGTTTAGCTCAATTCACACATACGTTGCAACTGTTTTTACGCTGTATGAATAGCTTAACGTTGACTAGACGTTCCTTAATATAAACGTTATGTAGAATTGCAAATGTACACGTTTTCCTCTGTGGTGCACGTTTCCTATTAAAAGATCTGTAACGGTAACCCGAGGGCGCCAATCCTTAAGCAGTTAATACATCAAAAATTATGAACACAAACAAATGCAAATTTATACCAGTTTCAAGCAATATTTACTTAGAAACCTAAAACGAGGACATTCAGTAAAAGCCTTAGATACTAAGAAAAAAATCTGTTAAGTAATAATACCTATAGCACTTTACAACTGCAAACCTACAAATTAAGACACTAAGGTTGAAAAATTGGATTACACTACATGGATGCCGGTTTTATGCAACATTAAACGTTTAAAATAACATTTATAAATTATATACTACTACGAAGCACTTATCTAGTGAATCGCAAAAATCTTCATTCAATAATTCAATAATTGCGTCCCCAACTATGTATGTATGTACTACATATGTACATCAGAATACCAAAAGCAAAATGCATTCCTACCAGGCATATCAAGAAACTCGCTGGTACAGTAGACCCAGCACTCGAGTAACACGGTTTTTTAAGTTTTTTTTAATATATTAAAATTTTGTTCCAGTTTTAAGGTCTCTGGAAGTGAGTTAAATAATCTAATTCCCATCGAATTGGGTGCCCTGTGCGATAAATTGTTTTTTGGTATAACATAGTCGTTCTTACCTCTAGTGTTATAGTTACTAAGTTCTAGTATACAGGGTCATTCACGGAACTGGTTCGTTAGAACTTTTTGATATTCTTGAAACTCAATATTTCTGAAAACTTGTAGTTATAACTGATATCATCTGGACTCATCATCAAAATTATTTGCGCCATTTTACCACTTCCGGTTTACCGGAAGGTGACGTCAACTTTCTTAATTTGAATAGTATACAATTCTGCATCAAAACTTACTAAGACACCCTATGTCAAAAATGAGCCGTTTTTAAATTTTTTTCAAATATAGGGCCAATTGTAACTTTATGTTTAAAATTCTGTATTTCTGAAGGCATTGCAGCTAAAGACCTCATATTTGGCATATTATTAGCCAAAATAGCATATATAAAATTTACCTCCTAAAATTTATCATAATTTATACAGCGTTGTCCAAAATTAATGTTCATTTCAACCAAGTTCACATCGATGAAAGTCAATTTTTTTAAATGGAACATCATATCATTGTATTTTTGAATACACTTAATAATTCTCTATAATTCCTTATTAGACTTAGTTTGTATTTTTTACGGTTTCCAAATTATAAGTGGTGAAAGTCCGAAAAATATGCTTCTTAATGCATTAACAAACTTGGTAATCCTTGAATGTCAAAATAATTGATATTGCATTTGTACTATAAATACACATAGATTATATCTGTCAAACAAAATAAAAAATGAAATATATTCCAGAAAAGAAACAACATTTTAGATTTACATATTTTCCATTCATGGAGAATGTAATAGGATTATGAATAGTACAACTACTGTATTTGACGATTAATATCCAAATTTTTGCAAAGTGATCTAAAACAATAGCATTACAAATACTCAAACAAGAAAATTAAACAAAATAGCGTTGCAAAAGACAAAATTCAATATGATCAGATCACGATGACACATAAAATACACTTAACTTATTGCTTTACAAAGCTTGTTTAACTTTTTTTTTGGCTTCTTGTGTTAATATTTTTTAGATAATTTTGCATAAATGCGGATATCTGTCGTCGTATACCCGACATGTGCTACTCACAAGTTTACTACAGTCTTCATGAATGGAAAATAAATCTAAAATATCGTTTCTTTTCCCTAATGTATTTCATTTGCCATTTTGCGTGACAGATATCAACTATGTGTATTTATACAGGGTGGCGCAAAACTAACTCCACTATTTTAAACAAATATATTTTATATTTATTAACAAGTAGAAAAGAAATAACTAAACATTTCTCAAGCCCTGGTAATGCAGTTTTAAGTTTTGAGTATTACATCTGTAAGATGGCTTCCGTTGTTGGCAGCACATTGCCTTAAACGATTTATAAAGTTTTCGAACAGTCTATTAAGAAGCTCTTGATTAATTAAGCGTTCCGAAAGCTTTCTTTTAATTCATGAAGGGTATCGTAGCGATGGCGAAATACCTGCTGGTTCAAATACGTCCACAAGAAAAAATCTGACACTCTTAAATCCGGCGAACGTGCTGGCACGGAGTTTGACTAAAACGTGAAATAACATAGCCAAATGTTTCCCCCACTAGAGCCAGACTTATTCACGCTGTATGCGCCGTCGCCCTATCCTGTTGAAGATAAACATTTCGTGGGTCAACATCAATCCTAGGTAGCTCAAGAATCACAAAATGCTGAAGTATGTTAACGTACCGTTCAGCGGTAACAGTAACGGTACGATTTCCTTCTTCGAAAAAATATGGTCCAATTATTCTAGACCTTGTTACTCCACACCAAACAGTTACTTTTGAAGAATGCAGTGGTTGCTCGTGTTAATCCCGTGGATTATCATTGGAACTTGAAAACCTATTCCAAAAGTGTCGTTGTGTTTGTATGATAGATTGTGTTTCGTAATATAGTTTTACTGTTGCAGCATGTTGTTTACTTGATCACCGTTCCATTTCTATTAGCCGAATGAAACGGCACGATATGACGTTTACACTGACAGGTGTATATTAAATTTCCATCACACTATCAGTTCTACCAGTCACACGCTGAAATAATGGAGTTTGTTTTGCGCCATCTTGTAGTATAAATACAATATCAATTATTTTGACATTCAAGGATTACAGAGGTTTTAAATGCATTGAAAAGTTCTTCACTGGATCTCTTGGTGCAGAAGTAGAACACTAAACACTTCAACCCGCTAAACACCAAACAAGTTTTAACTAAAACACCGACGCGTTTCTACAGCAAAGCTGTCATTATCAAGGCGATAATAAAACTAACACACTACAGTTTTATTATCGCCTATGAATTTCAATTTACAGCGTATCTCGCTTTTCACCATAGCCAAGCATGTTTATAGTTAATTAAATTATTAATAAATTAAAAAAATAAAAATACTTAAATTCTTTAGCTCGATACAATTGACAATTGTCAAAATATAACAAAATCTGTAGTCTGGAGTTTTATTATCGCCTTGATAATGACAGCTTTGCTGTTGAAACGGACTTTCATCATTTTTCGGGCTTTCAAATCTCTAAAAACTCGAAAACCGTAAAAGATAGAAGCTAATATGTCTAATAATCAATGGTAGAGAATTATTAACTATATTCAAAAATGCAATAATATATAGGGTGTTCCGTTTAAAAAAGTGACTTTTATCGATGTGAACTTGGTTGAAATGGCGTAAATAATTTTGCTGATGAGTCCAGATGATGTCAGTTATAACTACAAGTTTTCAGAAATGCTGAACTTCAAGAATATCGAAAAGTTCTAACGAACCAGTTCCGTGAATGACCCTGTATATGGGTAGGTAAAGGTAGTATACCGTACTCTTTGAAGAATGGCCGACAAGATTTCCTACTATTTACACCAGCTAAACAGCGAATAAAGCGCTTTTGTGCTAGAAATACACTCTGCGCATGTCGCGAAGATCCCCAAAATATTATGCCGTACATAATTACGGAATGAATTTCAGCAAAATAAAATGATAGTAGGTAAGTCACATTCAAAATAGATTTCAGGTTTCTTAAGAGATAACATGAGGTATTTAGTTCTTTAATTACTAATTGACAGTGCTTTGCCCAATTCAAATTCTCATCCAAATGAAAACCTAAGAATTTCAAAACTGTTGACGTATCAGAGGTGAGTCATTTAAAGATATGCTTAAATTACGATTACATGTGGAATGGGGAGTACTAAATACAATATAATTTGTTTTATCAGAATTCAGTTTTATCAGTATTCAAATGTAAACTGTTTGTACTGAACCATTGACTAAGTTCACTAAGTACATCAATTATATTTGTTTCTAAGTCTACCAAATCTGGACTAGATACAACAACAGTTGTATCGTCGGCATAAATAAAAAGGCAAGAACCTATGAAGAAAGTTTTTGAATACCAACTGTCGATAAATAATGAAACGTATGTATGGGTGCGCTCACATCCCATTATATGTTACTACCGTGATCTTCGACTTCTAAAAGGTACAAAAAAGGAACTGACACAATTTTGTACATTTTCAAACGCAATGTAAATTTAAAACTAAAGCCATCCAGACACAACTAAATGAAAAGATCCATATTATATAACGAAACAATAGAGTATAAGATAAATGAACAAAAGGTTGTCTATCAGAAGCCGACGAGAACTGCAGACACTGACATTCTACAATAAAATTATACAGACGAAGCTACTAACCCATCCCTTGCCTATATCAAAAGCTCCATTTCCGATAATAAATTTGTAATCAAGATACATTGTTAAACTTTAAGTCAATAATAAATGTATATACAAAAATCAATTCTTTAAGAAGTCTAACGTATCAGGCAATAATCGAGACTTTTTGTAACAATAGAAAGAGGCTAGTAACCCGTAAGGATAACGACCAGTTTGTCGAGAAGAATGAGAAGTCGCCTTTGCGGTAATTCAGATTCTACCCTGAAATGAAAAAACACCTGCCGTGATAGTTATATCATCTAGTTAAAAGAAATTAAAAACTTCAGCGAAACAAATTTTGAAGAACTCTAAAATGTACAGAAATACACGTACTTAATAGCATTTATATGGAAACTAAATATGCGCTACTACAAACATCATTTGCGGTCATATCTATTTTTCTTGAACTATTTTTATGTTGATAATGGGTGATCTGATAGTGCTGATGTCTCTTAATGCCAAATCCTATTCCTTTCACACTGTACCAAATAATTTAAGTGATGCCTCCAACATTAGCGAATACTTTGCAGTCTTCTTCCAGCTTACCAGTGACAATTCTAACAATCTTATTTTACATTATAACTCTGTCCCAATAATATGTTTATATTTAAATTGAACAGTTGAACAAATCTCCTGTGTCTTAAAAAACACTAAAAGCAATACGTGTAGATGTGACAGATGTGACGTGTTGAAGGTTTGTAGTCATTTCATTGATCCAGTGGTAGATCGGTCGATCAGGCATTCAGTGCCCCTCTTCACTGCGATGTATAAGATTATTATGAGTGCCCTTAATCTTTTAGTTCCAATTGATCTCTAAACTTCTAAAGAAGTTGTGAGCTGTTCTGCCATTTCCCTGAAATTCTGAACAGAATAGGCATTCTGCCCATCTTCTTGAAGTGATACCTCAGAGGGCCGTGACCGGTAAATAAAGCCACTATCACGGCTTTATTTACCGGTGAAGTGTAGTTTTGCAGAGTTGATCCAATGGTAACTCATATCATTAACTGCATTAGCAATTACATTTTGTATATATGAAAGGAGGCCTACGATTGGTCTTTGTCAAGTGATTTTTCAAAAGCGTTCGATACTGTGTCGTATCGGGTACTGCTTGCAAAACTCAAATATGTTGGCTTTTATACAGATGCTTTAACGGTTTCGCAGTTGTTTTCTGTTGATAGGCATTCGCAAGAAGCTGCCACTATAAATCAGGATCTGAAGTTGATTAATAGATTGTTCTTTGAGCTCAACTAATTAATATTAATAAGGTTGACTTTTTTAAGGATAATTTAAATATAAATATATCTAACAATTCATTACCATACTCATTATTGATGGGGCAAGGTAATATGAGTATGTGTATTAATACACGCCTGTGTTGTCGCAAACAGGTATATTTGAAATTTCGACTCTGTAAATCTTTGGTACTTCTGTAAGCTTCTTCTGTAAGCTTCACTTGATTTCGTTTCGGACAGCATTAAAAACCTTGAATGGCTGAATATGGAATTCTTCATTATGATGTCTTGTTGGTTCTCCTAACATGTTTTTTAATACCTACACATCTCATACATATTTTAAACACACGTCACCAGCAGTTATTTGATATCCCACTGCATTCAAGCCGCTCCCAAAATCATTTAGTTACAATGCAGTGAAGCTGTTCAGTTAGCTTCCGCACAATCGTAAGTGTTTCAAAGACCATAAACATTTCATTCTGTTCACAACTGAAAAATTTTTTCTTATCGTTGGAGTGATTTTGGCAGTGTGTCTTGCTTTCAACTTCATATTTATTGCTTGATTATAATCTTCTTGATTTACAGTAAATGTAACGAACACACTTTTATACATATTTGTGGTAAGACGGGCTAGGGTTGAGCTATCTAAACTTCCTTGGATCCATATACAGTTATTTTTGCTTTAATAAATGCATGATATTCTTATTATTTCGCTTTACATGCATGTATTTGTCTGGATTCTTTGGATTAAAATCGGACGGCACTGCTGGAAATGAGTATTGTAAAGCCCTGAAGGCTTTATAATCTCAAGTAGCCCTCTATAACTAAAATGCAATCTCGATTATGGATACTGTTATGGGTTTAGTATCCAATATGCGATATTTATTAGGAACAGGATTTATTTGATGCCATATTAAATAACATAGTTTTAATAATTGAAATATTCCACACAAAAAAAACGAGGAAAACTAATATGTATACATCAAGTATATAATAAGTACGTTTTACTTCCTATGTGAACATACCTGCATATGTAATTCTTTCTGTCACATAGCTAAACGTTATTAGTTTCTTATTTACTCACAAGGATCAAACATTTACTTTATCTTATATGACGGTGACGCCATAAACGTTACGTTAGTGATAAGACATCTACTAGGTATATGTGTATGTACATATACAGTTACAAGGAAATATTAATACAACCTAACACAAAGATTATAAATGCGAGGGAATACAAATAAAAATGTTTTTTTAATATAACCAAATAAAGTCAATACTCACGACGTAAGATCTACTTGAAAACGCAAATAAGTTTACCTTGAATACGTCTTTTGAGATTTTGATTACAGCTCAGGAAGTTATCAACTCCATTATGCTTCCGGCATAAAATATTGCATTTTACGATATGCAAAAAAAACGAGATTATGTTTTATTAGATGCAGTATATTATGATGTTTCACGATAGCTGATCAAATAAAATGAATAGAACGATTCTCTAACTTTAGAGATTTTAATTTGCAACAAAATTTCTAGCAGAATATATGGCGGTAAATTCTCCGCCAAACTGAGTTTTGGCCATTGGCCAGCTATGAACTATATAGGACGTTCTTTCTCCCCTTTACTATAGACGACTTTCTTTTCAATTTTATGTGGCTACAGTCGCTAGACAAGTTGTTTTGCGCTGCAGAGCTTGCCATAAATAAATCGTTGCAGAAAGTGTTTTACGGTTTTGCTACACACACCACTTTTCAGCAGTGTGCCGCTGTTGATTATATCCCAATAGCGAATGGTGACCCGAGATGTATACTGTAACAACTGAATATCACAAAATTTGCCGCCAACGGACTTGAACACTTGCCTGCAAAACTTTTATTTGCCAGTTAGCTACCTTATATCGCTCGACCATTAATTCGTAACAATAATAATTAGATTAATTTAAGGTTAAGAGCATCAATTGCGTCAATTGTACCCACTAAGCACCAAACAAGTTTTAAGTAAAATACCGACGCGTTTCGACAGCAACGCCATTATCAAGACGATAATAAAACTAACACACTACAGTTTTATTATCGCCTATGAATTTCTATTTACAGCGTATCTTGCTTTTCACCATAGCCAAGCATGTTTATAGTTAATTAAATTATTAATAAATTAAAAAAATAAAAATACTTAAATTCTTTATGCTCGATACAATTGACAATTGTCAAAATATAACAAAATCTGTACACACAACAAAACCTGCGTAATATTCATATTAAACAAATATAATGAGAAAATATACATATGTATATAATCTTGCAGCTGCAAGATAATACACAAGAACCCTCGGCTTAAGTGCAATAAATTTTTAAAACAAAATTTTTACTGTTAAACGAAGAAGTTGATGCTGTATTTTCAATACCGAATGTATTTTATATAGTTGAAAACAGGACTTAATAAGCTTCAAGGAAACAGTAAACAAAATAGCGTGCTATTTAGAAAAATGAATTTTAAGATATGTCGACAATTCAGAAACATTGAAATAATAAACATTTCCGATACCTACATTTAGTTCAAAATGTTACTCTAAAAAAGTGCTTTTTATTTTCAATATTTCCAAAACTAATAAATGATTCATGAGTAATTGTACTTTTTTCAAAAATAAAAAAAATTAAAGAAAATCAATTATATCGAGTTTTATTTGCATACAAAAGAACCATTCTTTGCGCTTATTTTTTAACGGTTATTTGTTTCAAATGTTAGTCGTAACTCTTACGCATTCGAACATTTCGAATGGTATTTGGCATGTGATGCGAGTAATGCTGGTCTCCAATATCTCAATTGTAGCCGGCTTATCGATGTAGAGTTTAGACTTTACTTACTTTATCTCCAAAGGCAACAGTCGAGAGGTATACTGTCACACGATCTAGTCGGCCAATTCAGCGATCCAAACAATGAATTAGCTGTTCACCGAATTCTCAGCAATAATGACATGATTTCACGGACTGTGTGCCAAGTAGCACCGTCTTGTTAGAACTAAATTTCGTCGAGATTGTGAACTTCAATTGACCGATAATTCCACCAGCCCATAAACCACACCAAACCGTTGTCACGTCTTGCTTTTTAGTCCAAATGTGACAATTTTACTTACTGACTTTATTATTAAGCCAGAAGTACTCTTCATTACTCAATAAAATTTTACTCGAAAACAAAACTTCTTCAAGCTTTTCAAAGGCCTAACGACTGAAACATTAACGATTGAAAAGGTTGGCCGCCTTCAATTGTTGCACTAGCTGAATTTTGTATGCTTTTAAACCAAGCTTCTTACGTAAAACACGCCAAGCTGTTGAGGACGGCGGGAATCAATTTATCACGGTCACTCTCAGCTACCGCCATTATATTTTCTTCTCTAGGTGCTGAATGTGGTCTAGTTGGTCGTGTATTATTCAGTAATGAAAATTGTATTTCAAATTTTGCGAGGTGTGTGTTCAGTAAACCGATTATATGGACCATAAGTTGCTCTAAGCACACGAAACACATTCCTCGTAGAACGCCGATTTTCGGAATAAGTAAGCTAAATAATTTGTAGACACTGTGCTGGACTAAGTCTTTCCATGATAAAATGTCAAACAATACTGAACAAAAATATCTACAGTTTGATAGTTTAATCTGTAAAATTGTCTATATAAATATCATTTAAATGAATTACCCATTACATAACATAGGTACAAGAAAAATTAAATACAGAAAATTCCGGTATAATTGAGTAGGATTTAAACTTATCCCGGATTTTTTGTTAAATTATTATTCAGGGCAACACTTAACAACTTTGCCAAACTGAAAACTATAGTGTATCTTCCATAATTTGTAATTTGAGACACCATGTGTATTTATGTATAATCCAATTTCGCTAGAAAAAAATCTATGTTATAGTTACGATGACCGTCTTTTCAAAAAACAACTGTCGGTCTTGGTTCTACTTTCATATTTACAAATACATTTTTACTAGTTTAAAAATTGGAGCAAAATTAAACATAAATAAATCTTGGGGTACCACAAAACAACTATGAAATGACTCCTATTATTATTTTTCTTTTAAAATTTGATCAAAATGTGTCAGTGAATACGCGTATTAATTGTGAAATATGGCAGTCTCTGTCCAAGCAGTTTGTCAAACGTGTGAAATATATATTTACATTTTATTTTAATTTTTTTTTTTTATTTCAGTCAAAGCTGGTGTTATAATAATGTAACCTGACGTAAAATGTTCATATATGTGCAATAAATTTTTTGCAGCGCAATGATAATATTAGTTTTAACGTAATTATTTCTTAAAATTTAAAAATTGTCGTCATTTGAGGAGTAAGTAGGTAGTCAGATATGATTTTCGCACGTTTGTAATTGTAAGTTCAATGAAAAGATGATTAATGACAAATTCACGATCTTCTATAGTTGTTATGAAGAATGCAATACGCACGAACATAAATGATGCGAGTACGTAAACGTTACTGACCGCTCGCCTTGATGCGGCAGCTCAGCCCCTCCATGTTATTCTCCGCACTGCACTGAAACTTGCCTGTCTTTGCCGAGTCTACTAATACATAATAGACTATTGCTATGACAACTACGAATTAATCCGCAGCTTTAAAAAGTCCAGAAGATTTAATTTCGGCTAAGGAATCCTTTTCCAGTTTGCGAATAAAACTAGAACTCCAGCAACTGCAAATTCTCCACCTTTTCACCTATTATGTAAAATAATTTGGTAAAATAAAACAAGTTTCAAATTTAAAACGAACAAATTTATTGAAAGAATATCCAAATAACTTACAGTTCGTATAATTTTTACTCTGGTTTTTCTGCAAAAATCATATAGGTACAAGGTAAATACATATATTAACAACGATGAGCAATAATCGGTAAACCTAGGGCACGTCAAAATATTACGAAATTAATTAACACATCCAATTTTTTAAATATACGCATTTAATGCTTTGTTTAAGTAAGATAAAAATAGTATACATTAAATTTACAGCAGTCTTTAAATATACAATAAGTCAAACAATATTACAAACTGCCGAAAATGGGAATAATTACAATATTTAAGCGATTGTTTTCTAAAAAGGAAGGATTAAGGAGCCCTCCAATTCATCGCCAGTCTATAACTATTATCTATATGGAACACATTTCTGGCAGTTATCTAAAATCTACATCCTATTTCTGTTAAACGAATCAATAGCGGTTGGAACTGATAGTTTTTGGACTATCACTTATTGTCGAATACATGTTTTAATAAATTTACAAACAGTATTAAAGCTATATATAATGATTATTTAGAAAGCTATCGAATATTTCCTGTGTGATGCTTTTGTTGTAATATTTCGTTCTGCAAAAGAAGAAATATAGTAAAGTAAATAACCTTTAGTATGTTAATTATAATTTAAGTTATAGTTATGAAATACTGACGTCTAATCAGCAAATTGAGAGATTGACTTAAAACCACATCTTCATCACTCTTAATCTGACGATACATTCGACAACTTTCTAAACAATATCAGTTGCACACAAGTCGAATACCTCACGCAACACAACTATTACAACAAAAATAATTGTCATAAATGTTGATCATACACTTGCCTCTTCTACAGGAATTTAACAACAAAATTTAGCCGAGAAAACGTCTTGCAACAAGTATAATAGAAAATCAAAATAAAAGATTGTAAACCCAGATTTATACTCTTAACTTCGCTAATAAAATAAACATGTAACACATAAACCTACGAAAACGAATAGGATATATGACCAACACTATATAAATACAATGTACACCACAGTAATGCTTATTTGTTATTAAAAAAACCTCAATCGAACAGATAATATGGACTTCAATAAACTAAGCGAATGTTGCAAAGCAGTTGAAATTGCCAGACCAAATGTTCCGAAAAAGGGTTGATATAATATTACATGATAAAAATAAAATTACATTACACCCTAAGAATATTCTGCCTTTTATAAAAAATATAATAAATGTAAAAAATTAGTGTATATTTAACAAAATTAGGTTATATTTATAAATTAGCACAAAGAAATGTAATAAAATTAAATATTGAATGTAAAAATATTGACAGCAAAAACGACTTTTTAATTGTTAAAACATAATATTACTAATCCCCTTTTTTAGATATAAAACTAAATTTAAAAAATAAATTGGTTTAATAAAAGAATATAGTAATTTCCACGAACTTTTCGGAAATATTAAAAAAAATGCGATTGAAGACCTCGACATACTAATAAACGCACTTAAATTCAACAAAACTAAAATCGTTATGAATATTATTAAGTATAAAACAAGTTGGCATAGAAAAAACATAAAAAAGGTGTGGCAAAATCTGGTCAACTTTTGGTATCAGTAAAAATTGTAGATATACTTCAGGAAACGTCTTGCTTCAAGTTGGTTCAAGCTTTAATTCAATTTCAAGAATTGGTTTGATCTATAATTCGGTTATACAACTCGTAATAGCACAAATTATGAGTTACTGTTTTTAACCTACAAAAATTATTATTTATAATGTGTGCCCCTCTCTTAGTGATTATTTGGTTTTGTAGTAAACATTTTTAATAAGAAACTGATAAGCAGACACCGAAATGTATGTTAAATTGTATTTCAAATTTTGCGAGGTGTGTGTTCAGTAAACCGATTATATGGACCATAAGTTGCTCTAAGCACACGAAACACACTCCTCGTAGAACGCCGATTTTCGGAATAAGTAAGCTAAATAATTTGTAGACACTGTGCTGGACTAAGTCTTTCCATGATAAAATGTCAAACAATACTGAACAAAAATATCTACAGTTTGATAGTTTAATCTGTAAAATTGTCTATATAAATATCATTTAAATGAATTACCCATTACATAACATAGGTACAAGAAAAATTAAATACAGAAAATTCCGGTATAATTGAGTAGGATTTGCAATACGCACGAACATAAATGATGCGAGTACGTAAACGTTACTGACCGCTCGCCTTGATGCGGCAGCTCAGCCCCTCCATGTTATTCTCCGCACTGCACTGAAACTTGCCTGTCTTTGCCGAGTCTACTAATACATAATAGACTATTGCTATGACAACTACGAATTAATCCGCAGCTTTAAAAAGTCCAGAAGATTTAATTTCGGCTAAGGAATCCTTTTCCAGTTTGCGAATAAAACTAGAACTCCAGCAACTGCAAATTCTCCACCTTTTCACCTATTATGTAAAATAATTTGGTAAAATAAAACAAGTTTCAAATTTAAAACGAACAAATTTATTGAAAGAATATCCAAATAACTTACAGTTCGTATAATTTTTACTCTGGTTTTTCTGTAAAAATCATATAGGTACAAGGTAAATACATATATTAACAACGATGAGCAATAATCGGTAAACCTAGGGCACGTCAAAATATTACGAAATTAATTAACACATCCAATTTTTTAAATATACGCATTTAATGCTTTGTTTAAGTAAGATAAAAATAGTATACATTAAATTTACAGCAGTCTTTAAATATACAATAAGTCAAACAATATTACAAACTGCCGAAAATGGGAATAATTACAATATTTAAGCGATTGTTTTCTAAAAAAGGAAGGATTAAGGAGCCCTCCAATTCATCGCCAGTCTATAACTATTATCTATATGGAACACATTTCTGGCAGTTATCTAAAATCTACATCCTATTTCTGTTAAACGAATCAATAGCGGTTGGAACTGATAGTTTTTGGACTATCACTTATTGTCGAATACATGTTTTAATAAATTTACAAACAGTATTAAAGCTATATATAATGATTATTTAGAAAGCTATCGAATATTTCCTGTGTGATGCTTTTGTTGTAATATTTCGTTCTGCAAAAGAAGAAATATAGTAAAGTAAATAACCTTTAGTATGTTAATTATAATTTAAGTTATAGTTATGAAATACTGACGTCTAATCAGCAAATTGAGAGATTGACTTAAAACCACATCTTCATCACTCTTAATCTGACGATACATTCGACAACTTTCTAAACAATATCAGTTGCACACAAGTCGAATACCTCACGCAACACAACTATTACAACAAAAATAATTGTCATAAATGTTGATCATACACTTGCCTCTTCTACAGGAATTTAACAACAAAATTTAGCCGAGAAAACGTCTTGCAACAAGTATAATAGAAAATCAAAATAAAAGATTGTAAACCCAGATTTATACTCTTAACTTCGCTAATAAAATAAACATGTAACACATAAACCTACGAAAACGAATAGGATATATGACCAACACTATATAAATACAATGTACACAATTCTCTCAAATAACCTTGTCTTTAGAGTAAATAAGTACGTAATTTTACTCTCTTAGCAAATAACAATAAATAAGAGCACGAAGATTTACACTAGCTTACAATACAATATAAATAAACTAAACAGATGTTATCAACAAATAGCAGTTCATTAATTTTATAGACCATAGCTTAAAGTTCAGATCAAACACGCTGTAACATTGACATTAATTAATTAAAAATACTGCAATAGATTTTGGTGAACTCGTTAAAGAACACTAGACTTTGAACCTGGTGAAATAACAACGACATAAACAAAGGTTTTTTTCAAAAGGAATAAACCTGTACTCAATTACAAAATGATATAGACAGTATATCTGCGAAAGAAATGGATATAATAAATAAAAAAAATGGTTGTAAAAATGCAAATATGTATTTCATGTCTAGTTAATTTACTTGTTTTAATTAAATAATTTAGACAAATACAATGAAACTAGTAAAGTAAGAAACGAATAAACGAATAGTCTATAAACGTTACTCTCAATTTTAAAAATTATCAGGATTAAAAAAGGAAATAGTGACACCATTTTGAAGAAAATAGTAAAATAGGCATGAATTTGATGATAGAGCTTAGTTGCAAGAAAACCAAGAAAATACACTGCTCAAAAAAAATTAGGAGAACACTTTTCAAAACCTGTAACTTTTTAAATAATTGTTCTAAGCAAATTAAATTTGGTGTGCTTCAATGGCATATATTTAACTAAAGAAAATTAGAAAAACAAGTTTGCAATTCTTAGTAGTTACAATTAAAAATGTAAATTAATAACGCAAAACAAAATGAAAAAAATCAAAAATCTTTTGAATTGATTGCATTCTCAAGATAACAGGTGAATTCAGTTTTCAATCTTCATTGATTATAAGTAAAATGAGGCGTCCTTATTCAGCATGGCCACTCCATTCGACATGTTAGCAGAGATCTTGAGGTCTCCCCTTCTGCTATTCAGCGTTTATGAAATCAGTTTCGGGAGACTGGCCAATGTCAGAAGAGCTGGACATGGTCGAAATCGATAAACTACTCAAAATCAAGACCGATTTATTGTCCTTTCCTCTCTGCGTAAGCGTATTGCCACAGAAAGGAAGCTGCTAAACGACCTAAGACAAGCACATGGAATAGAAACTTCTGATCAAACTCTTAGAGACAGATTAAAAGAAGTGAATTTGAAACCAGAAAGACCTGTCCGCGCACCACGCTTTACGCAGCATCAGAAGGCAGCGCGAATGAGGTTTGCTCTGGATCACAGAGATTGGCAACTTCATCACTGGACGCCTCTACTGTTTACAGACGAGTCCAGATTTCGCTTAACTCATTGCGACGATCGAGTGCGTGTATATAGACGTCCTGGTGAATGCTACTCCGTCGTTACTATACAGGAAGTAGATAGATTTGGTATTGGATCTGTGATTGTTTGGGCTGGAATCGGTGTAGACAACAGAACTGATCTTGTTGTGATTCCTAATAGACTAAATACAATGAATTACATCGAAATCGATGTCTTGGAGGACGAGGTGATGCCATACCACCAGCATCACCAGAATTTTTTTACAGGAACGTGGAATTCAGGTCATGGAATAGCTGGCGTTAAGTCCTGACCTGAGCCCTATTGAACACGTGTGGGATCTGCTTGACCGACGTGTTCGCAAGCGCCCTAATCCACCACTAACCATACAGGAACTGACATAAGCCCTCATCGAGGGATAGGAAAGCATACCTCACGAATATCTTCGCAGACTAGCGCGAAGCATGCCACGCAGGTGTGAGGAAGCGATTCGTGCTCATGGAGGACATACACGGCCTTAAACCTCACCAATCCACAGAAAACACTACTCTCATCGATACTCTGACAGTTGTTTCCATTTTGTTTTGTGCTATTAATTTACATTTTTAAGTGTAACTTAGAAGTAACTAAGAGTTGTAAAATTGTTGTTGTCATTTTCTTTGGTTAAATATACGCCGTTGAAGTATACCAAATTTGATTTTCCTTGACCTCTTATTTAAAAAGTTACAGGTTTTGAAAAACTGTTCCCCTCATTTTTTTGAGCAGTATATGTCAATACTATCTGAACTTTTCTAGTACATCTAATGAAAAACATAAAAGCTTCCAAAGAATATTATAGAAAACTGTACAAACGAGTGATTTGCAATAATAAGAAATAATAAGTAACCGAATTGTATTAGGCAGTAATGCTTATTTGTTATTAAAAAAAACTCAATCGAACAGATAATATGGACTTCAATAAACTAAGCGAATGTTGCAAAGCAGTTGAAATTGCCAGACCAAATGTTCCGAAAAAGGGTTGATATAATATTACATGATAAAAATAAAATTACATTACACCCTAAGAATATTCTGCCTTTTATAAAAAATATAATAAATGTAAAAAATTAGTGTATATTTAACAAAATTAGGTTATATTTATAAATTAGCACAAAGAAATGTAATAAAATTAAATATTGAATGTAAAAATATTGACAGCAAAAACGACTTTTTAATTGTTAAAACATAATATTACTAATCCCCTTTTTTAGATATAAAACTAAATTTAAAAAATAAATTGGTTTAATAAAAGAATATAGTAATTTCCACGAACTTTTCGGAAATATTAAAAAAAATGCGATTGAAGACCTCGACATACTAATAAACGCACTTAAATTCAACAAAACTAAAATCGTTATGAATATTATTAAGTATAAAACAAGTTGGCATAGAAAAAACATAAAAAAGGTGTGGCAAAATCTGGTCAACTTTTGGTATCAGTAAAAATTGTAGATATACTTCAGGAAACGTCTTGCTTCAAGTTGGTTCAAGCTTTAATTCAATTTCAAGAATTGGTTTGATCTATAATTCGGTTATACAACTCGTAATAGCACAAATTATGAGTTACTGTTTTTAACCTACAAAAATTATTATTTATAATGTGTGCCCCTCTCTTAGTGATTATTTGGTTTTGTAGTAAACATTTTTAATAAGAAACTGATAAGCAGACACCGAAATGTATGTTAAATGCCGCCTAACTATCTGTTATGGACACTTTACAACCTATTACAATAAAACACAAGATGACTAAATGATAAACCATTCTGGTAGGATATGATTTTCCTAGAGCAATTTTTCAAAGAACCAGTAAGACAAACCTAAACCTAAATATGTTGTTATTTATATCAAATGAAGCTCAATCGGGGTACTAACTGTAACAATTACCATATAAAAAGAATACTGTAACGTGTAAAATTATACAATAAGAGAAAAAAAATCACAGCTACTATTCTAAAACTAAAAACATACAGCAGTACTTGACGAAAAGAAGAGAAAGAGGCACTAAAATTTCAGAAAATTCCAAAAATGAAGGCATTTCTTTGAAATAAATTATATAAGAACATTTCGAATATTTCAGTTAAATTTGAAGTAGCAGTATTATGAAATAAACCCACGTACATATACATATTCCACTTGTAGGTTAAATAAAACAGCAATTAATTAAAAATCAATAATTAATTGCTGTTTTATTCGACCTACAAATGGAAATATATTTGAAATTAGAAGACTTACAGGTCATAATATAAATTATAAAATTATTATTATTAATTACGATAAATAAACCTAAATAATTCTCTGGTTAAATATCCTTTAAAGAAAGGAATAGAATATATATTACGTAGGAAAACTGTATGAGATAAAAGCTGGTGAATATCTTGTTAATGTTTTAAAGACTGCTAATATAGGTACATATGAATAAAGCAAAAAAAAGAGGAAACATAAAATTGCTTCCAAGTGGCTGTAACTTGGCTTATAGAAAAAACCAGCACCAGTATAATACTTAGAGAATTTACCTGTAAAACAAAATCAGATTTTTTAATTTGGTTCGAACAGAAATCGATCGCAAAACTTGGATTTTTTTATATTTCCCATAAAAAAATCACAGCTCAATGTTAATTTTTTCTGTATAGTGCATTTAAGTACCTATGGATGTATGTTTCCTCAAAAAATTAAACGTGACTTGAAAATTTATCAGTTTAGATAGACATCGAGGAGTGTTTTAACAACTTCTCGTCATAAAACATGCACTAATACTACAATATTTAGTCTGGTAGTGGCTTTTGTTTCAATAACCTAAGGTTAAGTGTGTATTAAGTTATTGCAAACTCCAGCAAATACAAAAGTTATCACGCACCTTTGAACAACCACTTGTAAACCAGATACAATAAAAAATTTATAGAATATCAAATTTTCAAAACTTTTTTTTCCAAAATGATCTTATTCAGAGATGGTCCCGCAATCAATTATTGTTTTTTTTTAATCACTTAGAATTTTTACAAATCTTTTTACAAATTATATTTTGTTAGGTAGCTGTTGCCTCCTACCATACGCCCAGTCAAACGTTTGTTAGGCTTAGAAAACAAATTTATGATAATTTTCGAAATCAGTATAGTACATTGTGAAATAAAAACAATTATCATTGATTAAAATAATATACTATGAAAGATATAAATTTAAGCAGCCTTGAATAGACTTCCCACTGTGGTATTTTTGATAAAATTGATTTAGTGAATGGAATTATTTTAAAATAGAAAATGCTACAAATATGGTACATTCGATACAGAAAGCGCAACGATTTCATGAAAATTGCACATTTTAAACTATGCCGTCAGTAAAATACACGGATAAAAAATTATACTAATACGATGGAAACTACTTTCAGTTAGAGCAAATCTGCAGCATTCTGACAAAAAGAAAAAAGACATTTATCAGAATTTATCACACACTCACTTGAACCTCTTTGATTTTTTACTAAATACTTAAGATTGATAACAATACCTATAGAGCGTTTTCTTTTGAAACAATTTCATCTCATAACTTTTAAAACAATTACAATCACAAAACTGCAACCAAACAGAAATACAAATTCCTGTATCACCTTTATTAGAAGGAATACTGCCCTACGGCGCTAAGAGTCATTTATCATTTATCAATATTGTAGCCAATGTTTTCGGCAACAACTGCTGACCATTTCCAAAGATTTATTGGAAAGAGAGTACGAAAAACATTGTCATACGTACAGCAAATAATCAAATGAAACATTAAACGTGTTAATGGAAGTAGAAAGAAGAATAATGAAAATTGTTGACATTAATCTAAATTAAAAAACCACTTCCTCAATATCAATAAATATCCATGAAAATGTTGGTAGGCAAAGTTAATTATAGAATGGAAATTAGATATGTATATGCACATTTCAATTGTGCATTGTATATTACCGCTATATAATAAAGATAACAGTAACTGTTTAAAAAACATGATTTACCAATGTAACAAGATGAGTTGTCCTATAATGACAAATTGGAAGTAAAATTCAATCAAGAATAGTGCTTTGTTTTAAAGTAATGCCTACAAATTTCCAAAGTTAAGAGTTTCCCATAAAAACCACAAAAATTCTTTTTAAAAAATTACACCCAACCTTTTAAAAATATATACCTAAGTGCCTACAATAAGATGCATTAAAAAATCATTAAAATTATCCAATATTACTCAAGTTATTTTTAGTATCAAAGAATTAATAAAACATTCTGTAGCATATTGCCGCTACTCAAGAATGTATTGTATGCAGGTTGGAACTTTAAAAAATCCCCGTTGAATTGCAACACATTAGCCTTGAAAGCTCGCAAATAAATATGTTTAGGAAAAAAACAGCGACACTTAATAACATTTATCATTGAATGCCTATCGTTTGTCAGAAGTTAGCATGGACTTTAAACACAAAATAGGTATTTAAATAGGAGAAATGCTAATAAATAGCCTTTGCGACCTAAAAATTCCTTATGATTGATTCGTAACAGAAAGCTAATATACTACGATATACAATTTTATCAAACAAATAGAAACATGGGCTTTTGAAAAAATAACCGTTCCACAATCATTATATTATTTCATTACAATTTTGTTTAGAGTTTTAAACAACACAAAATCGATCGAAAAAGAAATAGTGGGGAAATAAGAAATTTACCGTTTCACAATTATTAGATTTCCTTACAGTTCTTTGTAGTTCGTTAAAAAGTGCGTTGATATTGCCTCTATAAGTAACTCCAATCTGCCTATCACATAGTATTACGCATATAATTGATTTAAAATTTCAAAAAGTCCCAATGGCACTTAAAACGCAGCAGAACGCTTTCATATTGATAACGCATTTTAATGAAACACGAAATGCAGATGGAACATGACGTTCGGCTTCGCAATCTTGTTTGCATTAATTCGATTTATTAATGAAGAATTTTCGATGCACGTATTGATTAGGAAACATTTGACGACCGCACGTACTTCACTACAAAACGGATAAAATTCGCAGGGGGTCTCGCTAATTTGACATATCCGTTCGCTCATTGCTCCCACAAAATCATTCACAGAATTAGTACCAAAAGCTAATGCCTTAAAAATTGTTACGGATTGCATGTGAATATTGTAAGTAATCTGTGATAAGTTCCATGCAACTTTCATTATAGAATTTATATCTCACTAAAAAGAAAGCTGAACAAGTTATTTTAGAACATTAGTTGTTAAACAATCACTCCTTACTCCGTAGCTGTTGTTTTATGCGCCACAGTAGTGATATTACCATCTATTAGCCCCTAAAAGCCTATATCTAGGTGTTTAATGTAGAAATATGGATTTTGATGGAGAAGGTCCAAATACCGACCAGAGTCTAAAATCCAACTACCATGGTTTCATGTACTGGGAGATCTTGTAGCTATCCGCAACAAATATGAAACCGTGCTCCAATATGTAGTACCTAGTTGTTTTGTGGAAACCTCAGTTTGGATCGCTCACATGTGGCAGTACATTGATTCAAAAGTCTTTCAAGTAGGTATGTGTTCTTAATTTTACTAATGATTAAATTCTATTATAATTTATTCGCCAATCTCTCGTTCTAGATCGTACATAACTATAACAATCAAATCCTGTATTGGTTTAAATTTCTACACCACCAATAGTGTAAAGTTCGACTAATAACCAAAATTTAAATCAAACTTCTAAAGAAGCGACTTTTTGTTTCAGAATACCTAAAACAAAGACCAAATACCTCAAAACCTCTAACACTTTCGTTGTACATTTCGAGATTCTAACAAAAAAGTTGTCACCTTATAGATTAATGACTGCAAAATTGAGAAGAAAGCTATTAAAAAACAGCTAGCTGCTTATTTACTTCACATGGAAGCAGGGTTTTACTTTAGAGGATCTATGACGAATCCAACTTGCATGAGTTGATATATTTCTGTAACAGCAAGATTCACTGCCTCTATGAAAACTATATGGGACTTCTTCTTCTCGCGCCTTGGAGTTGAACAGAGAAAATATCAGAATTTTTCTCCAATTGTTACAAGAAGCATATGCCAAACACAAGTATCTAACTGATAGCTCTCGAATATACAACGTAAAGGTAACCGGCCTCACTATTATATAAAGTAAAATTTCGTACATAATCTAAAGATAAACGTCAAATCTCGACAATAACACTATCGTCATTTAAAATCATTCTTTAAATAACAATATGCAATAAATTGCATTCGGAAATACTCCAAATCGCAATTACCCGGATTTTAAAGACTGGACAAGAACGATTTCATAGTTTAGATATTTAACAAAATACTGTTGTAATCAAATGTTATTCTTTAACAGCATTATGTATAATAGAACTTTGGTAAGTTTATTTCAACGTCCCTACATAGACATATTGCATATTGATTGGTTTTTAAAATTTCATTTGACTCTTGTAATAACATTACTGCTACAGCATCCATACTACCTTATCTCAATGTTTTTTTATTAAAAATTTTGTGATAAAATGCACAAATTAGGTAGCAAGCAATAACAATAACAAGGACTATGAAAATGCTCTTTACTTTGTGAAAACTTCTAAAATAAGTAAAATTTTAAACAGTTTCTTTCTCAAGACTTCTTTTCACCCACTTCTTTGACTTTGGCCACTCTTACAGTATACGCCTCGTATAGCAGCTACAATTTTGTAGAAATCCAAAAATATGAATAAAACAAACAGTTAAAGGTCAAACTTTTTAAAAAGTATTTTATTCAAAATTTCATTCCATCATCACCTTTTTTGTTCAATTTTAGACGTCTCACTAATAATTTTTGTAAGGATTCCTACTCAAAATGAAATTAAACATGTTTGAGCAAACAGCAGTGATATTCTATCTGAATCAGTACCTAATAATTTTAGCTGTAGCAATAAGTCTTATTTCATTGCAATAACAATTACGAACGTATTCTTATATACTTATAACAAAATAAATCAGATACAGCATAAAATAAAATGTTACCTATTTTTATTAAATCAAAAAACCAATTAAAATTAAAGTAATTCCAACATTAAATTATATTTGGGTTATTGTTAACTAAGTGAATACATTATTTCTTAATCATTCTAACAAAACAAAAATCTATTGAAGCATGAATATGGATCTTAATATATGACAATTTTGACATAAACTGAATAAACTGCTATTTGAGTTAACAACTGTTACATACAAACTAAAAATATGAACACATTTTGTACACAATTATACATTTATATAGTAAAATCACATACCTACTACTTACATCGAAAATATCTGTTTATTAAAATGATGACAATGGAAGGCTCCTTACTGCAATTGTAAATAACAGAGTTTGAAATTCAATAATCTGGCTACTGGTGGCAGTGGTCATTATAGGAATTCTGGTAAAATCGAAGTCGATCCAATCCAGTGATATAAACCAACGGCAGTAAATTTATTAGTAGTGGTAAATCTTCTACATTGTTGATAAACAAATTGTTATGACGTCACCATGTCAACGCACCTCGAGTCAGTGACACGCTATTTCGAACACACTGTACACTAGAAAAAAAACCCTTATGCGCAAGGGTAAAGAGATATTCACCGTGCATCCATGCTACTTTCCGATTGCGAACCGTGATCTGAAGAACTAGAACTAGAAACTGTCTCTGCTGATTTGATTTTTGGCTTGTACTCGGTAATAACAACGGTAACACTGTTAACGGTAACTTCCCTCGTCTGTGCAGAACTTCTATCGACGTTTTTAGTCTCGGCGGATGTCTACGTTTTTTCAGCGATCTTTTGTCTTTTTTCTCTCGTTTCGGGTTACTTGTGGCGGGTAAAAATTGACTTGCTACTTGCTGCGCTACTAATTGAGGATTTATTCGAGGTTTTCTCGTCGAAGTACCTTTTCGAACGTCACACATCAAACATTTAAACGCTTCTGCGGTATTCCTATACGTACACACACTACAATCCCAGAAATTATCTTCGATAACTTTAGCTTGACGTTTTGTTCTACGTATGGGACTCTTTTTATGATCCATTTTGGCACTAAAGCGCTAAAATCTACACATTACATGTAAACTGACGTCTACAAAATTTGTCTGTCGCCATGTTTAGTTTGCCGTAGTTATTGCTTTTGCCGCTTGATGGTGAAGAGGGCGCTGAGTTGAAAAACGTATAAGTGCGTTCAACCCGCACAATCTAGCAAGTAACGCTGTTAAATTCGCTACTTGAACGAGTTATCATAAACATTAAAAAACGTAAAATACTAATAATTTGCAACATACTAATTCCGAAATAGAATATAGACCCCATTAACACTCAATGTTGGATTATTTGTTTCTAAAGCAGCGTTCACCGCTAAACCAGTTTAATAGAAACAATAACAAATTGCTCTTTGCAGCAAAAAAAAATACGTTTTTAATTTCAAGCAATTGTAAATTTAATAAGGTTAATTAATAATGACTATCGCTTTCATCTAGGTGTTTTATTATTTCTTATGCCAGGAAATATTAACTTTTTGTGTTTCTTTGACATTTATTTTTTCATTTTATTCAGAATTTGACTGTTTCAATAAAAACATCTCATCTTTTCTAGCTTCTAGTCCTTTTCTTTCCACTTTCAAAAGGAGTTTTTATATACACGAATTTTATTTTCTTTGATAGTAGCAATTTGTTGACCTCACTTAATATTTTTGAAGTAGCTGCTTCCTAAATTTGAAAGTTCTTCTATTTTGTGTATATAAAACATTTGACAAATATAAGTAAATTTTACCTGAATTTTCTTAAAATGCAACTCACGCTAAAAGGAAAACTTCTGCATAAATTGGAGACATTGCTATTTGAAATAAAACACAATTATTATAAAGAACTTCAAAGCACTAGCCACAAGAGATAGCTTCTTAGCCTTCGGAAAAGTAGATAATTTTAGCTCTATTAATAACGCTAACAATTGATAGTCAAAGCGCAAGTTAATATTCCTGTTTAGAAAAACCAAAATTGGGAATATTTAATACATTAGCGTAGTTTACGCAAAACAAATACATCTTCTATCTTCTTTATTTAAAACGTTGATAAATCTAAAATTTTTATGTTTCTAGTATTACCTATTTATCAAGAATATGCAATAATAAAATAGAATCTCATAAAAATTACAGTACAATACAGTAAGCCATCATTGTAGCCTCATTGTAATACAGGAAGATCTCCATCTAAGTTAATGTGTAACAGAGAAGTATCCAAGTATGCATAAAAATGTTCTAGAACTTGACACAGGCTCAAGGGTTCAATGCTGGAATTGCCGCAAAACTTCTAAGTAGAAACACGGACATATTACATAACGTATTGGTAAACTACATTATTTAATCAAACAGCTACCTCAAGTGAAGGCTATAATTTCTTTAATGATGAAAATTCTACAAATAATGAAGTGACAAAAACAGCTAGCTTTCGCTTTTCAAAATATAATTAGTACATACAGAAATTACGTTCTTACTTTGTAAAACCTTTCTTGGAATTTGATTGAGGGCTACATGGACTACGTTTTAATTTTTTTATACAGGATGATCGGAGCAGTCAGTGACGACTATTTTACTCAACAGTTTAGCATATTTAGTGATGCACTTAGTTTTTTAGTATTCATTTCGTAGGCTACGTAACAGTAATATTATGACAGATATTTTTAATAACCATCTGTATACCATTTATAATTGTACAGAAGTAATAAGCTCAATTTAAATTTGTATTGTAAACAGTTTTAACATAACAGGACCTTTCAACAAATAACAACATAAAATACGCAACAAAAAGAGTTTTAAAAAGACAAGTAAATGCGTGAACTAGGAAATGCACATTATAAATGTAGTGTTATTAAATTCATTAATTTATTTTTCGAAATGTCTTCCGTTTTGGTCGAAATAATTACGAACACGTTTTTTAAATGATTGTTCAACATTTCTCAGCGTGATTGGGCTGATTTCTTGAAACGCTAAGATAATTCACTGACACATATAGTATATCTTCTCAGCTGAATTTTGTTACAAAATAGAAAGTAATTACATTTTTTATAAAAGTATTGGGAACAAATGTTATGTTTATAATACAAATTTAAATTAACGTTATTACTTGTGTATAATTATAAATGGTACAAGTGGTTATTAAATATATCTGTCATAATATTATTGTTACGTAGCTTACTTTGTGCAAATTGAAGTGGTCTGTTTCGACAGTAGCAGAAGAAATAGACATTTTTCTCTAAAACGATTGAAGATAAATGGGAACATTCTGATATCAAAAGAAAGAGAATTTAATTTTACATCCAACCCTTTAAACAGATATAGGATGTCCCATTTAAAGAAAAAAACAGAGTTATTGGCATTTAAATGATTCCAAATGTTGGCGCCAGTAACTGTATGTCAACAAAAGGATCGAAACATGTTAATATAAGAAATAGTAAAGCAATTCAAGACGTATCTAATTGCGTAAACCATAAGTTTCTACCTTTCTTAGTTTTAATCCTGTAGCTCATTAACGCGAGCGCTGCAATTGCAAAATTTTTGATAAAATATTTATTTTCTCGAAAACAAAAGCACATAGGTCTAGGAAGGTCTTAATAAAAGTTACTTAAAATATCATGCAGAATATAAAAAAATTATAATATATACGCTGATCCATTTAAAGAAATAAAGTTACATGCGCTTTTTCTATAATTGGGACACCCTGTATATTATGCATCGTATAATTAGAGACAATTTTATTTGAATTTTTTTTTCTCTATAGTGTAAAATAAACAAATTGTTAAAGAAACAACCTCAGCCGGGACACCCTGTATATATATATACACATATATACAGGGTGAGGCATTAGTGCGTCAAAGCTCAATATATCCCTTAATATTGCAGATATCAAAAAACTTTATGTACAAGAATCATAGACAGTCTTAAGCTACAATTTTAAAATTAATTTCATATATACAGGGTGTTTTATATCGCTAGGTGGACCAAACATACATTTTCTTAAATGGAACACACTATATATTATTTCAAATTTGGATTAAGCCCATCTTCCTCGTTGTTTCAATATCAGGTTTCATTGAGTTATACCGAGTATTTCAGAAGTTATGGTCAATTTTGTGTGAAAATCGTTACGTATGTAACGTCCTGTGTATTCCACACGAAACAGCTTGAAATTATTTTTTTACTGGAATAACTTTTTATACTGTTACACTTTTATAACGCACCACTTCGTTATCCCAATATTACGAAAACTGTGTACAGGGCGATTCAAAACACAAATGCATTATTTTCTGATTTTTTTTAAATCGAACACTCTGTATTTTATATTAAGAAAGGGAAGAATACTTGATATACTTTCATTTTCATTAACCATTTCCTATATCTAAAATGGTTAGTTTCTGAGATATTTAATGATTTTTTAAAAAATGTGAGCATTTTGGCAATAATTGGAATATAATACATTAGCCATGAACATTAGAAAAATGCTAAATCATTAATTAAAATAATCTTATTAAAATTAACTACAAAATAAAAAACTTATACCGATAATTAATATTTTACCATTTTAGCCAAAATTTAAATACAACAAGGTTCACAATAAATGCTCAAAATGTCCTCCAAAAACATCAATACAACATTGCAGCCGTCTTTCGAATGATCGACTTACATTTCTTAACATTTCTGTATTAATGCTATGGAACGCTTGTCTTATTCTATTCTTCATATCATCTTGCGTAGATGCCGGTGTTTTATACACAAAGTCTTTTACATTACCCCACATGAAAAAGTTAATTTTAGTTAGCTCTGGGGATCGGGCTGGCCATGTAGTTGGTCCTCCTCTCCCTATCCACCTTGCACAGGAAAATGTGTATTTAAGTAATTATGAATCGTCACGTAAATACCTACCACATATTTTGACGAATATTGATGGGAACATTTGCCAGCAATAATGGTAAATGGTTTTCTAAGAAGTCTAAATAAACCTGACCATTGACTCGGCCTGTGAAAAAATGTGGTCCAATTACGTAGTCTCCAATTATTCCACCCTATACATTCAAAGACCACCTATTTTGACTATAATTTCCTACAAAATAGGGATTACTTGTAGCATAATTTCCATTTTTATGAAATGTAGCTTCATCTCCAAAAAGAACAAAATTAAAGAAATATCTTTGGTTGCGAATCTGTTGTTAAGCCCATTCGCAAAAGCAACTCTACGGGCCAAGTCATCGTCGACTAACTCTTGATGCACTCGCATACAATATGGATGAAATTTATTTTTACAGAGTATTCTTCGGACAGCCTTTTGACTAATATCTTGTTACCGCGAGATTTCTCTGATACTAATATGTGGATTGTCCGTAACTGCAAGAACCACATTGAATTCTTTTTCCTCGATAAGAACAGTTTTTGCTCTTTCATGGTTTTCATATATTACAGGACCTGCCCGAGTAAAGCGATCCATTAACCTTTCCAGCGTTATTGTTTCAGGTTGTCGTCGGGCAGGATATCTCTCCTGGTAAATTCGTTTAGCAAGTAGACAATTTTTCATGCACTCTCCTAGTACCCATATCATGTCTGTCAATTCTTCAGCAGAAAAATTCATTTTAAAGAGTAAGTAATTAAATTTGCAAAATCTAACAAACTATACTAACAAATAAAACTAACTTAACGGATAAATAATATGATTCAGACTCTTCTAATGTCACTTTTTCATGGCTAATGTATTATATTCCAGTTATTGCCAAAATGCTCACATTTCTTTAAAAATCATTAAATATCTCAGAAACTAACCATTTTAGATATAGGGAATAGTTAATGAAAATGAAAGTATATCAAGTATTCTTCCCTTTCTTAATATAAAATACAGAGTGCTCCATTAAAAGAAAATTAGAAAATAATGCATTTGTGTTTTGAATCGCCCTGTACACAGTTTTCGTAATATTGGGAAAACACCACTTCGTTATAAAAGTGTAACAGTATAAAAAAGTTATTCCAGTAAAAATATAATTTCAAGCTGTTTCGTATGGAATACACGGCACGTTAAATACGCAACGATTTTCACACAAAATTGACCATACCTTCTGAAATACTCGGTATAACTCAATGAAACCTTATATTGAAAGAACGAGGAAGCTAGGCTTAATCCAAATTTGAAATAATATATAGTGTGTTCCATTTAAGAGAATGTATGTTTGGTTCACCTAGCGATATAAAACACCCTGTATATATGAAATTAATTTTAAAATGTGTAGCTTAATACCGTCTATGATTCTTGTACATAAAGTTTTTTGATATCTTCAATAATAAGGGATATATTGAGCTTTGACGCACTAATGCCTCACCCTGGTATAAAGTATATTTATAAAATAATCCCATTTTTCTACTTTTAATCATATACTTTCTCCTTGACATTTTTCAAAACGTGTTTCCTGTTTTTGAAATATATCGTTGCACTTTTCAACGCAGGCACTTTAAATTTAACCAACTGTGGAAATATAAAGGTAATTCGATCATTATGTACTGCTAACTGTTCACATTATGGTTCTGTTATACAAGCCCGCTAATAAATTTAATTAGCGAAAATTGTAGAGATAACGAGTTTAATTAGAAAGCATACTGAAAATGAGGCGGACATGAAAGTAATGATAAAAAACACTAATTGGAACTTTTAGTAATTTAGATATGCGCAACCGAAAATTCAAGAACTAAAAATTAATACTGATTTGGTTAAAGTTTTAATTGAAGAAAATGTATGCGAAAAGAACTAAATACTAAATTTGAAGTTTCCTTCAGTATTTTGCGAAAATATGATAAACTCAACGAATTTCGATTATTGGTATGAGTGGTATACACTGTTTATAACATAAGGATATAAAAACGGTAAAAACCAAGTTGAATATTCTAATAAATACAGGAAAAAATCACGAGCATCTACATAGTATTATTTTTCTATTATCCATTATTTTTTATCAGGAATATAAAAAAAAAGATAAATTGTGTTATTTTTCCTGGACTTATTTTGAAAGATATTCCCATTACAAGCCCATACTTTTAATTCTGTTTTAACAAAACTTGACATAATTTGATACTATTATACCATATATCATATTATACTGTACCAGCTTTTCTGGCTGACACTTCGTTCGCATATACTGTAAGATTTGTACAGTTTTTACGTTTTAAGAAAATTTATGTTATCACGTCCATTGTTCATGTATAAATTAACAAACTGTGCAATACACACCATAAAATATTATTTCCTGTATAAACTTTGCCACTATCGCGGAGATAGTGGCAAATTTAAAAACCGCCGCACACCGTTATTTGTGTCCAAGAGCATTAATACGAAGTTTTAAGTAAATTTCACAATAAAAATATTATTTCCCATACAAACTAATTGGGATTGAATTTACCAAAAAATGAACGCTAAAACACGTGTTTCATTTATTGTGCTTTATTTTTTTTTGTAGGAAGCTATCACTGCAACTGTCGCCATGTAGCTGTGTGTGTGCAATTTGTGTTCAAAATAGCATCATACCGCCGTTTATAATGCCGCGCTGTTAATCACGTTGCTCCCAACAGCGTACGGTAAGTCGATGCGGATTTCAACTGTTTGTAGAAATGTCACCGTCCCACCAGAGAATTGAAACCTAGCTCCTATCGTCCCGCCACAACGATAGTCAACCGCCTAACCACTGCGACTATCAACCCCTTAAAAAACCTGTGCGAAAAAGCACTTATACCAGACTTCAAGAAAACTTGACTATAAAAATATCTTTTCTATACAAACCTTGCCATCCTCTTTCACCAGCTTAGCGGTTGAACTTAAAAAAAATACTAATGCAAAACTTTAGTTAATTGTGATCATTAGTAGCAAGTTTCAAGTAAATTTGTCCATAAACATATAACAGGTGAAACAGCCTGAAAGAGGATGAAAGGGAGTGGGAACGTTTATGTAAGTACTAAATAATATTTTTCTGATCAAATTAATAAACAATTAATGAAACATGTGTTTCGGCGTCTTGTTCAAATTCAAGTATATGTAAGTTGTAACTACATCTGGAAATACCAATAGAATATACCAATATTAGAAATAAAGCTAAAGGAGAAAAACATCACCAATAAATAGACATGAAGCAATTCAAAATAAGGATGATTTTCTTTCTTTTCTTCGGTCTAACTGAGCTATAATCATCAATCAGATCTAATGTCAAACTGAAAATAATTCTTAGAAACCAAGATCGACACAAAATCTACACCTAAAATGAAAGTTTTCCTGTGCAGTAGAGAGGTGCGATAGGCTGTAACATATATGTATCTGCCACCCAAAGTAGTACCAACCCTTCGGTTGTTTTGCGAATGTTTTGCAGTTATAGACCCCTTTGTATCTCATTAGTGTTTAAAACAATAGGTTAACTTATCTTGAAATTAAGTATCTCTAAGTATTATTTCTTTGGCTTTTCGTATCATAACATTTGCTTAATAAATTGCTATTTAGCGTTGTTTGTTGCAACTTGTTTTTTGTAAACCTTGTTTTTCATTACTTAAAATTATTATTATTAATTATTATTATTATTAATATTAAAATATTTTTAATAAATTTCTATTTAATGTTTGTAGTTACTGTTTAATATTCTAATTTCTATATTTATTTATAAATTATTTACATATCAACCAAACATATAGAAATATTATTTCACGTTCCGCCTACCGATTTGGATGTTCGATTGCATTGTAAACTTATAGTAATCATATTCTGAAGAGTCCATCTAACTTTAGAGAATATTGAGATTTGCGATCCATAGTGCCATTAGTTGCTTAGCTTTTATATAATTTTGGATCTGCTTGGCTTTTGTATTTATTATGAAATGCTTTCGCGTTTCATAATCAAAGGCTCTTTTTATCAGTGTTAGCAATATTAAATGGAAGCATAAACCTCAGCTGCCATTTAAAATACGCTTTAAATACATGTAATAGATATGCTGCACAAACAACTTCTATATAAAATAACATTAAACGAATTTAATTTGCGTTTGTAGTATAATAAATGACCTAATTGCAGTATGCATTAATGGCACATATAGTTTGGTCAGTTATTGTATTTCGTAATTGTAAATTGTTTGTGACTAATATTTTTTTTTTTTTTTTTTTTTAAGTATGCGTTGATTGATGTAGCCTCTAAATTCATATTGTGAAGATAAAATTGCATATTTTTATGCCATTGCAAATCTTATGCTACTTTTAAAAGAAAAACAACTAAATCGTTAAATCCGATATTTCCTTTATTGAACTATTATTTTTAATGTTGTGTAAATAACAAATTTAAAATAGAATTAATAAAGAATAATCAAATTATTCTTCAAAACAACAATTATTCCATACATATATACCATATCTCATGAAAATGTTATACTTCATAATATATTGAAAATGCAACTACACAACTACATATCACACAGAATAACAGAATGTAGATATGACTATACAGAGTTCCCATAATGCATGTCTTGTCCAATTCCAGCACTTTTGATTTTGAAAAACCAAAATTCTAAAAACAAAAAATTATTGTAAGATCGGTTGTTCAAATTAAATTACACAAAAATAGTATGAATCTCAAATATATACTACGTCGTTTATACAACACAAAACAAAATTAATCGTCTACAATAAGTGCACAATTCATAATATTAAATTCATATAAAATCAAAGAAAATAATAAAAATAAAAGAGTAGACATCATATTCGTTAAAGGAAGCGAGGGCATGATGGACTTGAGGGGGCATCTAGCATGCCTATTCCTCGGACTCTGTCATGACCAGGGCTGGTGACTGCACACCAGTCAAGACCAATGTGCGTGGTGAAGAGCCACATCCTACACGAGGTGCTTCTGTTCTATGCTAAACACATTGGATCTAGACTTGCCTGTCGATAAACTGGCCTGCTTTCCCTGTGGGTAGCCCGCAGGGAATCAGACTCCCTGCTCAGCTGTCGTGTCGTGGCCTAGAGCTTGCACATGGGACCGTACGGCGCCGATGGTGGGCTTTTCTTTTGGAAAGTTTCATCATCGTCAAACCAGGCTTTCGGCTGGTGCCTTGCACCTACCGGGAGTTGGGGGCCTTGGCTTAATTGCCTGGGCCGAGAGGAGACAACCTCACAAAAAACCTAAATCCTAAGGTTGTGGTCGAGCTGATGGGATGCGTGGCTGAATAGAAGATCAGTCCCTATCGATCAACCCTTGGGGCACCGGGCGCACCCCATTGTATAAATGCCTTACCCGCGTACCGGGGCACTGCGCTGGGTCGACCTACTTTTCCCCTTACTCGTGGGACTCACATGATGGAACCGCAAGAATATATAAAACCCAACAAACCTAAATCGGGGGACTCTGAAAAGAGACACCCAAGTAAACCTGCAAAGGTATCTACAATGGATGCAAGGGCTGGAGGCTCGGGAACCGAGAATCCAAAACCGAGATCCAAACTCTCCGGCGCCGAAAGGCGCAAACGTAAGGCTGCAAGGCTAGCCGCTTTGGCCGAGCCGGGCAGCACTACGCCTAAAATAGAAAAGGCCGCCAGGGAAGCGACTATCGCTAAACCTAGCACCAGCCACGCGGTGACTGCGGGGGTGAAGCGAAACCTCTCTGAGGGCAGCTCACCGAAAGCAGTCACAAAGCGGATAAAGACAGGTAATCCTGCACCCAAATCCTATAAGGAGGCACTCGCGACAATCCGGATGGCCATTGTGCCTGAGGATTATCCTGAGAGCTCCATCTCGCAGGAGCAGGCGGACCAGATCCGAAACTGCTTGTTGCTGGAAATAGACAAGATAGAAGTCGGAGGACCGGAACCAGGCTTTAGCGAGGTCCGACACCGTGGGGGTGTGCTGAGGGCGGGCTGCCTAGACACGAGCACCTGCTCGTGGCTTGCGGGCGCTGTCCGAAGCTGTACCCCCTGGGAAGGTGCCAAGCTGAAACTGGTGAGGGAGGAAGACTTGCCAAAACCCGTCAGGGCCATGGCTTGGGTCGCTGGCCCTCCCGTGGAACCTGAGAAGCTTCTGCACCGACTCCAAGTGCAGAACCGTAAACTCAACACTGGCTCTTGGAGGGTGCTCAGCACCAAGGCTGACCCGAAAGGGCAGCAGGTGGTGTTTGCCATGGATGAGAGCCAGTGGAAAATCATCAAGGATACCTACGGGGGTACACTGCGTATCCAATTCTCCCTTGTACCGTTCCGACTTTTGGGACGGAGGGAGAAGGAAGAAGCAGGAACCACTGACGACACGGAGATGGAAACTGCCAAGGCAGGACCATCTGCACAGCTGTCTCCGGGGCCTGATGGGGACGCAGACACTGAACGGGCTGTGGGTTCCCCACAGTCTGCAGGCACTGCGTGTACCATCACGGACCTCCTTACAGACGCTCAACTGGTGGACGACCTCCTGCGAACTCCGCCAGGCGAAACACACACAGCAGGACAGGAACATCAACATTCCTGAAACTGCTGCAGATTAACCTCCACCACTGTAAGGCGGCCTCAGCTGCGCTACAAGCTTTTGTGGTAAGTAAAAACATTGATATAGTTCTCATACAAGAACCCTGGATTGCCATGGGTAAAGTAAGCGGCTTAGGGATTAGGGGATGGACCCTGATACACAGCGACATTCTCAATCCCAGAGCCTGCTTGCTTATCAAAACTAACTTAAATTTTCTGATGCTTAGGGATCACTGTTCTAGGGACCTAGCCGCAGTAAAGATCCAGTGGATGGAGGGTACCGGGGCAAGAAACCTAATTTTGGGGTCTGCCTACCTCCCGTACGACCAAGAGGGTCCACCTCCCACCCCGGAAGTGAGAGCACTGGCGGCCTATGCGGGAGAGAGCAAACAGGAATTCCTGCTCGGATGTGATGCCAACGCCCACCACACCCTGTGGGGTAGCACAGGCATCAACAAACGAGGTGAGTCACTTCTAAATCACTTCATTGCAAACGGAATAAGTATACTTAACCGCGGAAATAAGCCGACTTTTGAAACGGCTAGCCGTGCGGAGGTTATCGATATCACCGTATGTACACTGCGCTGTGCGAAGTGGGTGGCGCAGTGGTATGTGTCGGATGAGCCGTCTCTCTCTGATCACAGGTATGTAAGATTCGATATTGAAATACCACAGGTAAGTCATATATCGTACAAAAATCCTAGGAACTGCAACTGGGACGCTTACCGGAAGCGCCTGACAGAGGAACTAGAGCAATGCCCCAAAAGATAAGCACCGCTGCCGATATCGAGCTTTTAGCCGACGGCGTGCGGGCTGCTATAAAAACTTCTTACGATGAAAGCTGCCCCACCAAAGTCAAAACAACAAACAGGGATACACCATGGTGGACCAGGGAGCTGTCTGACTTAAGGGCGGCCACCAGAAGACTTTACAATAAGGCGAAAAGATCTGGATCGTGGAACGAATATAAAGTGTCCCTGACCAGATACAATTGCGCTCTGAGAAAAGCGAAACGGGAATCGTGGAAAAATTCTGCCAGGAGCTAGAGGGAGTCCCCGAATGCTCCAGAATTCGTAAAGTCCTCGCCAAAGAAGGACCCTGCAGAATAGGGACACTGAACAAGCCAAACGGCGATAAGGCTGAAACAGAAGAGCAGGTTCTCAAACACCTCTTAGAGGTGCACTTTCCCGGCTCTAAGACCATTCACACCCAGACTGGGGGGAATGTGTGGAACTGAGCTATGCTCAGATACCTAACTTAAGAGCGCGGAAAGAAGACTGGAACCTCGCACGGAAAATAATTCAAGTCCCAAAAATTCGATGGGCCATCGAATCCTTCAAACCCTTTAAATCGGCGGGCACGGACGGCATTTTCCCGGCACTGTTACAACAGGGCCTGGAGCCGCTGTCACCAATTCTATGTACCCTACTAAGGGCTACCTTAGCTACGGGTTACATACCAAATAGCTGGAGAGAGGCTCGGGTGGTCTTCATTCCTAAACAGGGCAAGGCGTCCTACAGGGAAGCGAAGTCGTACCGGCCCATCAGCCTTACCTCTTTTCTTCTCAAAACTTTAGAGAAGATAATTGACAGACATTTGAGGGACTCCGTATTGGCAAAGCTGCCTCTAAACGAGAACCAATATGCCTATCAACCTGGAAAATCTTGCGAGCAAGCTATTCATGAGCTTGCCCGACGAGCGGAAATTGCCTTAAGCAACAAAGAAGTCGCGCTGGCTACCTTCCTTGATATAGAGGGCGCCTTTGACAGGGCGTCCTTTCTGTCGATGGGCAGGGAACTTCAAAGACGTGGAGTCGAGCCAACGGTGACAAGGTGGATCGACGCCATGATAAGAAACAGGATGGTTCATGTGTCACAGAATCTCTGTACCATAAAGGCGACCGTGGCAGCTGGCTGCCCACAGGGCGGAGTGCTGTCACCCTTGCTGTGGTGCCTGGTGGTGGATGGCCTTCTCTGCGATCTTCGCACGGCGGGCTTTCACGCACAGGGCTATGCCGATGACATCACCATCATGATCTGCGGCAAGTTCGAGGGCGTGATATCCGAGAGGATGCAAGTCGCACTCGGACTCGTGGAAAGGTGGTGCAAAGAGAAGGGTTAACTGTTAACCCTAGAAAAACGACCATGGTCGCGTTCACTCGAAGAAGGAAGCTTTCCAGACTTCAGTGTTCGACCATCTTCGGCTCAAAGATACCCGTATCCTCTGAGGTCAAATACCTGGGGGTGACTTTGGACGCCAAATTGACGTACAAACCACACCTGGAACAGGTAACAAACAAAGCCACGAGGGCCTTTTGGGCCTGCAGAGGAATGTTTGGCAAAACGTGGGGGCTGAAACCTATGATGGTACACTGGCTGTACACGAAAGTTATAGTACCCTCTATAACTTACGCAGCGTTGGTCTGGTGGCACAAAGCTAGTTTGGGCTATGCAGCCAACGCACTCAGTAAAGTCCAGAGGATTGCCTGTTTAGGCATCACTGGAGCCATGTCTTCGACGCCGACTGCGGCGATGGAGGTGATCCTTGGGCTTCCTCCCCTGCAGCTTGTTTTGTGGTCAGAGGCAGTTTTAGGGGCCTACAGAGCAAAATGTAGTGGATGCAGTGGTTTCTCCGGTAGAACGGGGGATCATACCGGCATCTTCACCTACATAGAGCAGACAGTACCACTGTCCATGAGGGCGGACAAGATCCCGCCCACTTTCAGTTTCAGTGGGGGATACAACGTAAACATCTCCAATAGAGAGACTGCCGAAACTCTCGCCCACAAACCGAGACGGGAAGTATCTCGCTGGTTTGTGGACGCCTCTAAAACGCCTAACGGCACGGGAATTGGAATTTGGAAAGAAGGTGAAACCGTGGGTGAAGCCTTCAGCCTAGGGAGCTCCGCGTCCATCTTCCAAGCCGAAGTAATCGCAATCCAGACCTGCGCGGAAGGCATTTTAAACTGCCCGCAGGTTAATGGAGCAGTGGAAATTCTCTCTGACAGTCAGGCTGCCCTTAGGGCACTACAGGCTGTCAGGTTCGATTCCGAGGCAGTGCTACACTGCCATAAGACTCTCGTAAAACTGGCGGAACGCCTCAATACAACACTGAGATGGGTGCCAGGTCACTCTGGAATCAGAGGTAACGAAATGGCTGACAAATTAGCTAGACGCGCCAGTGAGGGACCACTCGTGGGTCCAGAACCTACATGTGGGAACTCCTATGGCAGCATCAAAGCCTTTGTCAGATCTGAACTCGCTGTTAGGCATTGCTCCTATTGGAATGCACTTGCCGGCATGAGACACTGCAAAATTTTCGGGATTCGCCCGTATGATGAAAAACTGCGCAAGGCAGTTTCCATGAGCAGGGTCAGGTTGAGGTTACTCACAGGAATCCTAACCGGTCACTGCGCGCTGAACAAACACCTGCATCGCATGGGCATAGTAAACTCTCCCCTATGCAGAAACTGTGGGAATGCGGAGGAAACTCCAATCCATCTTCTTGCCGACTGCTCGACAGTGGACAGGGAGAGGCGGAGTTACTTCGGGGTCGGGCGTCTGGACGATCCTGGACTAAGAAAATTAACTCTCGACCAGGCTGCGGACTTTTTCGTCCGAGTGCAACCTGGCTAAGAGGAGTAAAACAGCACGGGGGCACAATAGGTCTTTCTTATGGCCGAGTTTGCCTTTACGGCTCGTCCGCCCGTGCAGTCCCAAAAAAAAAAAAAAAAAAATATTCGTTAAAGATAAAATACCCGAGATCTCAGTGTCTGCCAGGCCTCGCAATAACACAATGTGTTTCGTTTATGCCAAAACAAAATTGCCTATAGTTACGAAAGTTTCTTTTAAATTACTTAGCAAACTGTTAACAACAATGCAATTATAACTGCTGCTTTAGATGACTCTCATTTCCTCGTTCTTCATCTGATCACTTGGTGCAAAAGTAGAACACTAAACACAAAACATCAAAAAAAATTTTACCTAAAAGCAGTTTTATGATCGTCAAAGCGCGTCGATTTTTAGTAAGAAGTTTTTTGAGGTTTTGTGGGCGAAGAGTTTAGTGTTCTACTCATTTCCTCCTGTTAACAAGAAACACAAAAGGCAAACAAGAGCTCTATGGACAATTAGGTAAAAACTTTTAGGATCTGCATTGATGATGATGGGGAAGTAAAACCGTTTCCGTGTCCTCTAAACGAATCGACTTGTATAATCCACTATTATCTGCATATAGATGAAACCCGCAACTGAAATTAGTATAATAAAGAGTTATAATGTGTAAATTGCATTCCAATATGAAGCCCTGAGATATTTTCGACACAATACTGGAAAATACAGACATCATCATCAGGTTGCTTACTACAATCCTATGCTTACGACCCACTAGACAATTTTCGAAAAAACGACACAGAAATTTCGTCAAGTCCAATATGACGAAAAAGGGATAACAACACATTGTGAATCAGTTTCATACCTTAAAAAACTTTAGGAGACCTAGAGCCGTAAGCCCGTAGTATTCCAGCATCAGAGGCAGGTATAATATCGTTGGTAACTCAGGCCAAAGTCGTAGTACAACTCACACGTAGTCTGAAGCCCAAATGTATGGAAGGCAGATCTTATCGCAACTGACGCTCTACCACTTTCTCCAAAACCTTAGACTTCTTTGCATGTCAAGTAGAAGTGTAAGTGGAAATATAATTACGAAATGACGTGAAATAACCTTAATCGCTGCTTAATTTAAATGTACAGGATTTATTTAAAATCTTATCACGTAACGGTATTAAATATATGATAAGCCAAGGGAAATTTGTTAGGAATTTTTGGAAGAGACTAGTAGAGAATGTACATCAAATAGAAGTTTAATACAATAATTCAAAAATAAAACCTTCTCATCAATATTATTTAATTAACCAAAGGAGGAGAAATAGTCAGTATATTGGTCCTAAATAGATATAAATCACAGTTTCTAAATGTAGCCACGAGTATGATTCCGAATTCCGACACATTTTTTATCACTGGCAACATTGATTAGAGCAGATATTATGAGTGGACAGACAGGTGATGAACAGTTGTGATTGAAATATTATACAACTCCGTCACATTTGACACAATCACTACTTCTAAAAGAGTTGAGCAATTTTGCTACAGTCCGCCTAGATTCTTCAACTAATTGTGATGTACTCATTGGGTAAATAATGGAATTGAAATCGACAGAGTTGCAACTGGTTTCCAATATATTAATGTTAGGGTGATGCTGTATGAGTAAACTAGTACACTGACGTCAACCAGTGTCTGAAAAGACTAATCGAAAAAAGCGACAAATCGGAACAAAGCGGCCGATAAAACACCTCCGACAACCAATTAGATCCTATGACAATCCGTCCCAATCCGTAACTACTCCAAATAAAATCTTCATCCTTCCTCTATTGATAAAATTTAAACAATTAAACGAAACGTCGGGTTTGATGTTTTAGATGCTTTTCTAAAAAACTGACCTAAAAATCTATAATTTTATTACCACAATATTTTTAAATGGCAAGATAGCTTATATATCTTTTATTATACGAATCAATGTATTATTAGTAATTGTAAAAACTCGACTAAAAAATAAATATACCTTCATACAAACGGTATTGGTCACAAAAATGATTTTTTCAGTAAAATGTAACAAATAAAACTTCTTAAGATACTGTTTCTTGTTAACAAACCACTTTTTAGTCAAACTGTTTCAAAATTTGGATTACTAACGGTAATCAGTTCCATTCAAAATTATTATAATGTACCAGTTTGAGTATCACAAAATGTTATTACACTTATTTGTAATGATTCCAAACAGTTATAAATCTTTTGAGAGATATATTTATATATATGTATATAGTATAGTATAGTTTGATTTTATACTCAAGTTAGTTGAATAGCAGATTTAGTCCAAGTATGAATCGTTCAAACATTTCGCAATGTTTTGACGTGAAGCTCTTTACAACTGCCAGAAACAAACTATTGTGGTCGTGGACAAAATATTACAGGCGACATAAGTTCCATTATGCAGTGAAAAGATTACACTAAGCCAGCTTAAAATGCTTCAAAACTACAACAGCAATAGATTTCACAGGAAAAATATGCATTCCAGAAATTCCAGTAATGAAGGTTATATGTTTAAAGTTTATAGAAGTGGGTAGATTTCATCACCCTTTTGAGAATGGATTTCTCTGCATGACCCTGACGGTTTGCTAACTACCAATGATAGATTAAGCGGAAACGTTACTTCAATAGTTAATTACATTAATTTTTTTTTAATGTGTGGTGGGTGCTTAGTTGCAGTGACTCCGTAAGCTGTATCGCTTGTCTGGCTATCACTGCAACTCTCGCGGTGTAGTTTGTGTGTGTAGGTTGTGTCCAATGGCTTTGTGAGAGCATCATATCGCCTTTTATGATGCCGCGCTGTTAATCACTTTGCTCCCAACAGCGAATGGCAAGTCGATCCGGGATTAAAGTCTCTGAAAAAATGTCACCGTCCCTCCAGAGAATTGAACCCCGGCATCTATCGTCGTCCCACAACGATAGTCAGCCGCCTAACCACTGCGGCCATCAACCCGGATGTATTAAATTTGTCTGTGATAATTCTGTCATTTACGTAGTACAAGTAGTGCGAGAATGAGAATCCTATCGAAAACCTATAGAAAATATAGTAAGAGAATGGGATATAGTGAAGGAAATATTAGAAATCGGTATTAGTTAGACAATGGGGCAGTCCCGGATTTTTTTTATATTTTTTTCTTAGTGTATATTAAATTATAGTGTCTACGTATTTTCTTCTACATTAATATTAATAATGAAGTGAAAAGTGGAGTTCAGATGCGTCACTAAAAGTTGACATCTGCTCTTCGACTCAACCATTCTATCTAAACCTAAATTCTAAGCCCAAAGAGAGAGAGTAGTTACGTGTACCAAAAATGAGTGTACTTCAGGGATAATTTTTGTGTACATCTTCGTTTCTTTAGGGCGGTTTGGTTTGTAATTAATTATAATTTCGCTAAATCTCTTCTCATGCCCTGGTTTAGCTACGTCTAGATGGTTTTCTGAATTACATAATTAGAAACACCTCGTCTGGCGCAATATGGATGTCGGCTTTAAGAATGTGTTCACTGACTTTTACTTCAGACGCGAATTTCCCTGATGTTTTTATTTGCGCATTTCCTAATTCTTTTATCAAAACAAAAGTGTTATCAAATTTTGGCGCTCTCATCTGCATCTAACTGCTGGCTTTTAACAAGTTCAGATTACTTCCGGTGTCAATGAATCCTTGTATAGAATGACCATTTATAGTCAAGAATATATTATCACGAAGAGGACTGCCATCTCCCTGAACGAAGCATGTTCTCCAATTTTCTTCATTTCGTGTAGATGCTGTACCTTTACATTGCTTGCGCTGTGACCAAAATCATTTCAATTTCTTTCATGGTTAACAAATATTGAGTAAAAGTCACATCGTTTTTCTTTTTACGTGTTGACAGCATCATATGCAATATAGCACTATTAACTATTAATGGCTTTTCCAAATTCTTGCTTTATTTATACGATTTCCCATTCCGTATTTCAGTACAGAAAAACTTCGCATTAAAGACTGAAAGTTCTATTACATTTGATTGCACAACATACTAAATGTATTTTTTCCACTACTAGCGTTAGACGACGTCATTATTTGGTATGTTTTCGGGCCGAGAAGATGAATTTCTCTCCTAGTAGTCAATAATAAAAATTATCTTCTACTAGTAAATAATAAAAACAATTGACAATAATAAAATTATGTTTTATTCAATAAAAATGTATAGAATAGAAATAATTTGAATACAAAACCTTAGATGTCGTATAGATGCACGAATGAAATCCGCAATTCAAGAAAAAAGGTTAGGTTAACATTTAACATGAATAAACAAAGTAGGAAATACGTAATTTGGTAAACACTACTTATTAAAATAATAATTAATAGCGCAATTTTGGCAGGTCATGTTAATTCCTGACGTACCAGTATTTTTGATACTCTATTTGATTTGCTTCCTTGCGGATTTCTGGAGGAGTACAACTACTGTCTGACATTTTTTTTGGTATTGTGACAAGACATGAATAAAATCTCAATTTGACATTAAATGTTTATTCATTTGTTTTTACAGACTAACATGTTTTCTATGGATAGCTTAAATTAAACATTTATCGGACCGGCTTATTATATTACATTATCATTGAGAAAGCGGTTAAATATGCTAGTAGTGGAAAAAATAGTATATAAACCGGCTCCGTCAAGATGGCCCCCCCTCAATCTTGCACCGGGCTAATATCTATCTAAAAAGTTTGCGCCAAGCTTGCATCAGCTTGCGCCACACGTATAACAGCTTGCACCCCTCCAGTTGAGTAATTATTTTAAAAAAATTGCAGGGGGGGCTAACTTGACGCTAGCCCCCCCTCATCACGGGAGAAACTTCAAAATAGGGTAGATAGCTTGCACCCACCTTGCGCCAACTTGCGCCACCAATTTTAGAGCTTGCACCTCTCTCCAACCTCTATATATTTAATATTTATGTTTCCAAGCTAGCCCCCCCTCATCACGGGAGAAAGTTCAAAATAGGGTGGATAGTTTGCACCCACCTTGCGCCAACTTGCGCCATCAATTTTAGAGCTTGCACCCCTCTCCAACCCCTATATATTTAATATTTGTATTTCCAAGCTAGCTCCTCCCCCCCTCATCACGGGAGAAACTTTAAAATAATTAATAATTAATAAATAATAATTAATTATTTAATTAAATAATAATTAGGTTAATTAATAATAATACACAATTTTATTTTTGGTTTGTAGTGGAACTAATATGTTTATTTTGAAATTTATTTCTAATAGTTTTATTTTTAATGTAATTCACTATTACAACGATATTCACACATTTGCAAATTCAATATTTAGACAAGGATTGATATATGATTAGTTTTACAAATGACATGTCAGTTAGTTACTCAAGTTTTCATTGGGGTACGAAGGGGATGCAAGCCCTAAAATTATATTATTATTATATATATATTATATGGTGGCGCAAGTTAGCGCAAGGTGGCTGCAAGCTATCTACCCTATTTTGAAGTTTCTCCCGTGATGAGAGGGGGCTAGGTTGGAAACATAAATATTAAATATATAGGGGTTGGAGAGGGGTGCAAGCTCTAAAATTGATGGCGCAAGTTGGCTTTTCAAGGTGGGTGCAAACTATCCACCCTATTTTGAACTTTCTCCCGTGATGAGGGGGGCTAGCTTGGAAACATAAATATCAAATATATAGGGGTTGGAGAGAGGTGCAAGCTCTAAAATTGGTGGCGCAAGTTGGCGCAAGGTGGGTGCAAGCTATCTACCCTATTTTGAAGTTTCTCCCGTGATGAGGGGGGGCTAGCGTCAAGTTAGCCCCCCCTGCAATTTTTTTGAAATAATTACTCAACTGGAGGGGTGCAAGCTGTTATACGTGTGGCGCAAGCTGGTGCAAGCTTGGCGCAAACTTTTTAGATAGATATTAGCCCGGTGCAAGATTGAGGGGGGGCCAACTTGACGGAGCCATATAAACCACGGCAGAGAAGATTTTTCTCAGCCTCTTAGCCATAGCTACTCGGCTGAGAAAAATGTCTTCTCTCCCTTGGTATATAATTACTATTATATACACGTCTTATCGTCAAAACGTCTTTTTTCTAATAATTGTCACTGCCAACACATCTGTCATTCCCTACATATAACAATGCTTGTACATTACTACTTACAACTTTGAGCCAATAAAAAGAAGTACCATTATCACATTACTAAACGCGCGATTTTATTTTTGTTTTTGTGCAATTCCAGTAACACTAAAATTATAATATTTGCTATCTTTCATAATATAACATTTATTAACACATTTAAAAAAACTAGACGGCCACATTATGTGCACGAAAGGTGGGATTTTATTAGACAAGGGAATATGGTCCAATCTTGTAGAATGAATTAATAGCGGACTAACTAAGGTAATTACCAACAATGGATATTATACCATATCTATATTAACTAAGACGTGATGGGTATTAGCGTTAGATTCATTATTTCATCTTGCTGTTTTAGAAATACTTTTTATTTATATAGTTGTTGTTATTTATGGTATATAGGGTTATTCACGGAACGGATTGGTTAGAACTTTTCGATGTTCCCGAAATCTAAAAAAGTTCTGGAACCTTGTAATTAAAGATAGTGTCATCTAGTCTCATTAGCGAAATCATCTACACTTCTATCTCACGTCTAGGTTACCGGAAATTCACATCAACTTTCTTAACTTAACTAGGTAGCATAATATATTTTATATGAGTTTTTAAATTGAGCTAATAATTCTACATCCTATATCAGATATCAGTTGTTTTTGAGTTATTGCAATTTTTTCAAATATACGGCCCACTACAACGTTAGGTTAAAAATTTTATATTTGTGACAGTATTGCAGCTGAAGATATCATATTTGGCATGTTGTTAACTAAAATATGAAGCATCGAATTTGTGTCTTCAAAAAATTATGACGATGTTGTAACGTTGATTTCAACCAGGTTCCCATCAATAAAAGTCAAGTCCAAGTAATAAGTTGAATACGATCAGATGAGGACGGTGTCCACATAAAATATATTTAACTTATTCGTTGCCAATGCTCTCCTCTCCCAATACTCAACTTTCTTGTAATCAAGAAAGTTCAAGAGAGTTAAAGAAAAAAAAAATCAATATATTTTTCGCACCTGAAAGGAATATGAAGGTTAATTGTAGACGACTCAATATAGACCAAAATAATTTTGAAGACGTAAATTTGATACTTCTTATTTCAATTAACGACACGCCAAATGAGGTCTTCAGTTGCGGCACTTTCTACTTTTTTTTTGGTATGGAGTACCTCAATAGATTTTGATGTAGAATTGCATGCTATTTAAATTACGAAAGTGAATGCGATGTTGATGGGATGAGACAAGGGCGTAAATAATTTTGCTAATGGTACTGAATAACATTATCTCTAATTACAAGTTGTCAGAGCTGTTAGATGTCGAGGCCATCGAAAACTTCTATCGAACCAGTTCCATGAATAACCTTGTATAAATTATAATAATAAGGTAAAATATCATTCAAATTTAAAATAGCTGTATTGCCAATTGAACACAACATACACACACAAAAACTACACCGCGAGAGTTGCAGTGATAGCCAGACAAGCGATACAGTTTACGGAGTCACTGCAACTAAGCACCCACCACATTAAAAAAAAATAATAATAAAAAAAAATAAAGCACGTATCATCAATTGTGCAAATAATTATACGTGTTATCATCAATGAAGAAGAGATTCCCTTCCTCTATATATTTTATACCAAACGGCAACTCTTGTTCACATATCACATATTATATCCAGAAGCTAAGGTAAAAGCTATACTTACCCGCTTTCCCCCCGGGCATTACTAATATAGTGTGAGTAAGGTTTACTTTCAACATAACTATGTCAAAAATAAAATTGAGCCTTTTACCATTTTCATTATTTATCATTAATTCAAAATGAAAAATAGTGTTTCATAAAGCATTTCATAATTCGTTTTATAAACTTGAACTTATTCGACAAAATAGAACCGTATCAAACTCGTTCCTCTATTATTTTGCTATGATATAAAAAACATTCTTGAAAATGTTTTGATTTTAAAACTATTAGAATGAAGCAAAGTTTGTGCTAATTATATATGTACCAGCCGTACATACATGCAACAATTAAGAATTTTGTTAAATAATACAAGCATGTATTAATTTCTTTCAAAAGGTCATTTTTCAGGTATTTGACATACGATGTATAAGTCAAATTTCTTTAAGATTATATATTTTTGTGTTAGCTGCAACTGTGGGAAACAGTTCTAATTATATATTTCCAATGTTACGACGAAATTAATGCAGAAATAACACCAGCAGAAATATAACGTATATATATTAAATTTAACAAAAAGACAAGGCTCGGACGGTGAAGCCGTTTCGGCGAGAAAACAGAGGACACACATAAACAACTTCCTCTCCGGTCCCACGGCGCGGCTCGGCGACAGTCGAGGCCCCCGAAGCCCCACACCGTCGCCCTCGCCGTTTCCCGATCGAGTACAGGTCTTGTTCTTCTTATCACGAACTGGATTCTTTACGGTTTCCATGGTAACGTGATGTCTATGCTTCTTGCGCAGTCTGTCGTTCGCTTTTGCGTTTACTGGTTCGACGAAGCAGCACTTTTTGCTGTCCTATGTAAAACGAACGGACAGCTTTTCGGTACAGACTACGTCGAATAGTAAAACACACAGAATAGAAAATGTTATATTAAAATGAGACATTATCTAAGAGAACGCGGATCCACTCATACAGTCTTTTGTCCTCTACAATGCTCGGAAGATATATAAAACCCACTATGTCGGTATAAAAATATCAAGAATATTTAGAATGAACTTTTTATCAAAGAGATATAAAAATAACTAGTAATTAAAAAAAAAATAAAGATACGCAATAAATTAGTTGAGTGTTGGTTTTCACGGCCGTTGTTTACTGCGTTGAAATCTATCAGTTGTTGTTGTGTAAATAAGTTTTCACTTGACGTTTCACTAATCATGCTGAAGGTTTCTAGATTAGAGATAGTAAATCAGTCAAACGTCAAGTAAAAAGTTGACAACACCCGGAAGACTTCTACATATACAGTAAATAGCATAGAGCCAGTTAATCAGCTACATTAACTTTAATTAAATCAGATTTAATTAAAGTAAATGAATGATGAAACACAACCGAACGTAAACTGCAAGACATAGAAACTTCATTATACATATGTACATCAACCAAATAGGCAAGCATTTACTTTAAACACTAGAAGAAAAAGAGGTGAAAACGCCACGACATTGCGTCTTGCAAAATTCAGCTTAGAGTGAAGTTTCCCCACATCATTGCATAATGCCTCAAGGCTACATACTTACAAGTTTATGTGTAGGGTTGAGAATATTGCAGACATTATAAGTTTTCCTATAAAAATGATCAAGTAAGAGAATCGTCAGAGTTGGGCATATAAGAAAGAGAGATTACTTTAAACTTGTAGAAAAAAAAGAAATATCCTGTTCAGAAATTACACATATGTATGTTAATCCATACGCTTATATAAGATTTACTAATAAAGATGTGATAGTGACCAACCGAAGATATGATAAGGCAGAAATCATTAGACTGTTAGAGAAAAGTATATATACAGAAGGTAGATACAACCAACAAGAAACTTACTTTGAAATGATCACTTAGAAAACAATTACATGAAAATTATTGAATATCTCTAATCTTCCATCTAGCTAAATCTACCTCGTGAATAACCGTCACTTAATCTACTTACCTAAAAAAAATACTGAGCTTTGCAAACTGGAATATAACAAAGCTTTTGGAAGAACATATCCTTTTCAAATGAAGGCCAAGTTAATTTCTTTTTATGTGTGGTGGGTGCTAAGTTGCAGTTATTATGGCGCGCTGTTAATCACTTTGCTCCCAACAGCAAATGGTAGGTCAATCCGAATCCAGTTCTCCGAGAAAAATATCCCCGTCCTTCAGGTGAATTGAAGCCTTGCTTCTGTCGCTCCGCCACAACAATAGGCTTAACGACTGCGGCTATCGACCCCTTTAATAATAATAGTGAGAATGGATGAAAACGATTTTAGAGACATTGTACACACGGGTATATACCCCAACACATTCAAAGAATGGCACAAACGTATAAACGTACCTTTACGCATATTAACATCCTTAAACAACTTAATATAGTAGTTTCTAAAGGTTTCCATATCCCTCCGAAAAAACATTAACTCCACAAAAGCTTTTGCATATATGCTAAAATCAAATACAGGAACTTCATATCCGTTCTAAACATCTGCATAGGAATACAATTTCACAGTTAACTAAAAATTAGTAGCTAGCATGAAACACCATTCGCAAGGCAATATTTGAGCAATAGGTATAGTAACAACTTTTCAAATTTTATTTTTCCACAAAGCATATTGTGCACCCATGTACCATCCAAAAAATCCATAGGTATTAGGAAATTCAAATGAACGTCTAGAATGGAAAAACATTCTTTTTTACATTCCTTTAGAAAATATTTACATGTATGTAGACATACTTAAACATCTCACTATATACAGTCTAGTGCATGAGATCATACGGTTATGAAGAAGGATGAATAACATACTGTAAAATATCACGCCCTCTTGCATCACAATCGGTGATTTGTGCATACGTGGCGTTTCCAAACTCAATCGCATCATGTGTGTGTGTGTTCAGAAGGCAATGAAATGAATGCAGACATTTTATTTAGTTGAAAATATGTCTATTCTCAATATTATTCAAATTAATAAGTTTCAGTTTCAGTAGTTTCTAGCATACCTATGGACACATCATAATTCTTCTGCCAGTATTAAAAAGGGATTCAAAGCACTCATCACAACAGCCTACATACGTTAACAGGTAAAAAATTGTCATTTGATTTCGGAATTTTAAGCTGAAGAATAAACGAACCACGAAGCTGTCCCTAATAGTCGACCTATCACACACAAAGAACAATAAGCAACGATTTTATCGTCAATTTACTCATTCATGCATTCTTTAGTGTAAAAAATTGATAAGTATGCCCTTTAGACTTTTACATTTGCGGATTACATATGTTAAAAAGTTTACAATTTGCTATCAGCTATTATTAGTACTTCAAACAAAAATCGTCATAATTTTTAAACGATCCAGAAACTTTCTTAATATAGATGGTCCCTTAATTCAAAAAGAAATACAAACATGTGTAAATTGTAGCCTACAAAAATTACTTTCTATACTACATCAATCAGCAATAATTTAAATAATAAATATTATTAAGATTATTAAATTAAAATATAATTGTTTAGTATATGTTTTGTGTGTTTAACTTGTAGGAAACTAATACGACTGTATTAGATATTAAAATCTTACAGATCTAAAAGTTAGCTATCACATTTCAATGGTATTAAGTCGGCGTACATAATTTATATAATTACACTTAACTGTAGAAAATGACGTCACCAAACGCTTCTGTGCAGCGAAATATATTACACTAAAATCCACTTCATTACATTATATGTATATGAAACAAGCGGTAATTCTTAGTATTGCAATGACTTTTGAACCGTCGATTTATGAATTGAAATATTTTCTATTACGTTTTCCTGTATCAGATTTTATTGTTCAATTTATTTTAAAGAAGAATATCATCATTATTAGCGAAAAAAACATGGCATATATTACGTACAGACGACAAATAGTATCACATTAATACCAAATTAGTATTTTAGTTTTGCATAATTCAAATATTGTATAAATATAAATAACTGATTTATGTACTCAACTTATTTTAACTTACAAAACTAAACGAAACGATTTTAAAATCTCTACGTGCAAATTCTTAAAAACCTAAGCGAGGAAATAAGAGCACATTTACTTAAACAACATTATGACAAAGGTAAATTAGTAACAAAAATATGGTACTAGAAGCGATATCGTGCAAATAAGGACATTTAGGGGCAATACAGCTTACAGTTAGCGATGGCCATATTTTATCAGCAAGCATTTCGAAAAATAAAATTAGAGTAATATTAGCGATATAAGCTGAGTAAGTCAAGACATAGTTTCTACAAAACATGAAATAACAAGCATACTGTGTAAAAGTAATAAACAACAATAGAATTAAAGCAGCAGCATTTAGTCATGACTCCGTTGTTTTCAATAAGGCTACCTAAACGTCACACATATATACATTTTTAACCAGAATTAAATCTAGACTAGTTAAAAGCTAATTGGCCATACAAAAAAATCGCATATATTTAAATCACAAGACCTAGTTGGATAAGGGATTTCAGTGTTCGTGCTTATTATTATGTCATCAAAAAATTCTCTCAGATATTGACGTGATATAGTCGTATGTGCTGTTGTACCATTTTGCTGGAAATTCCCCTTTTTGTAATTGTTCATCATCCAGTTGATTTATAAACGGACCGAGTATTTCATTGCAATATCGCGCAGCAGTAAGTACCGTAAAAAAAAATAAGACCGCCAATCTTCTTCGACATATTCCAACCCAAACACCTACTTTTTGGGGATGTAATGATTTTTCAACAAAAAAATGAGGATTTATCGATGACCACAACCTCATATTCTGTGAATTTACATATCCAGAAAGATGAAACCAAGCCTTATCTAAGAAAAAAAAACATGATAAGAATATCTTCATTGTTGAGATTATTTGGGAACCATTGACAAAATTCTACTCGTCTTGGATAATCCCCTCGAAGAAGGTCATGAAAACATTGCTGCTTGCACTGCATGACAATGTAAACTTTTCTTTAGAATTAGTCGGCATGTGCCATAGGACTCATTTGTCTATAGGCCATTGCTGAAATGAATGCTTTCATCAATAATATGGTGAATGACTTCAATATTTTTAGCTGTACGCTTAGATGGCCGCCCGCTGCCAGTTTTTCTACCAACGTTACCAGTCTTCCTGAATAACTGTACAGATCTTCTCAAAACATTGTAAAAACCATTGTAGTCAAAAACTAATTCAGGATGTTCTTCACGAAAATCAGCCATGCATTCTGAAATTAAATATTACCAATCGCCATTTACTTTTGCACCTGTACGAAAGTAGCATTCGAGTATTTTTGCTTTCTGCCCTGTGTTGAATATCATTTTTTCCATTTAATGTAAATCAATAAACGTTCAGATTGAATGTCGTTAAATGGAAGTCGCTAAAGTAACAATCCATTCACACAGCCTACTCGAATTATGATTTTTCTTGATATGTCTATAGTTGCTATCCTAATCAATAAAAATATATTTACAGCACAATTTTAATTATATTTTACATACGAAAGAGTTGCTCTTTTAGAAATAGGGGTAACAGCTTATTCATCAACTTCTGAAACAGTTTTATATAAGTTGTATTTAATCATTTTCGTAAGCCTGATGTCCTAGTTGGTCTTTTTTTCCCGCAAGTGTTCTATTTTTAGTTTAATAACAGTTCTCTGCACTTGTAAATACTGCTAAAGCTTGTGTTGCAATAGTTTTGTAATTGTTGGACTACCAAACAATTATCAACAACACATAAATAAATTACAATTTAAGCGGTATCTCAATTTTGATGCTTCCGTTGGTATTAATTAGTAACAAAATTCATGAAACACGCCATCTAAGGAAAAGTTTACGTAATTAAAAGAATTACTTTAAAAAATCAAACATTTGCAGAATACGTAAACAAGTGAAAATATCTTTTTTTAACTATTTTTACTTTAATAATAATAATTACTCCTATAATACATGATATATTAGATAAAAACGAGTTCAGATGCATGCCCACCCATTCAACTTCTTCAGCTTGTATATTTCAATCGTAGGAGATGCTTTACTTAGAATACCTAACAGGTACAAGAGACAATATAGCCGAAACCACATAATAATTATGCAGGCTCTTCGTTTGGATTAGTAGACCAGTGTACCAAACCTTGTCGAAACCTTATCGCAAATCGAAAAATTCTGCATCGCAGTACCTTTTCTTTTGAAGGTGAGTGCATTTCAAAAACACAACAAAATTATTATAGAGATTTTGTCGTAACAAAAAACAACTTTTCAAAGATATAGGTACGTTCAACCAATGCAGAAAGCAAAGTAATTGGTTTATAAAATGAAACATTATTAGGCTGTATCCTTTTTTAAAATCTTAACTATTTGAGGTACATATTTTCTATAGTATGTAATAACAATTCATTCTGATGTCGCTTGATTGCTCTGACGAAGTTCAATGATTACGTTTCTAACTTGTTTTTCAGTTTTATAATTGAAAGATTTAATTGTTGCAATGTTCAAGCAATTTTTAATTTATTTTCTACTTCAATGGATGGATGGATTCGGTTGGAGTATCTTTACTAGATACTTTGCGGGTAGCTTTGCATTTTCTATCGCATTTAGAACTGGTTTATTGTTTACGGCTGTAATACGATGAGTAGTCTTCTTCTCATCTTCATGACAACTTCCCACAATTAAGAATCAGTGACTTTTTATTAACTAAATGTTTCATATATTATTGTAAACTTCTGTTTTTTATTTCCAATAGTGATTCTTTTTAGGTTTCCCTAATGGCTGTGTTGATTGTAGTCGTAAGTGTATCGTCAACTGTCATTTTTTTGTAACATGTGACTGAGTGCTGATTTTTGTTTTACAGAACTTTTGTTTGTTCCTCACTTTAACTTTTATTGGAATCTAGTGCCGCACTCTACATTGTTACCTGTATCTTAATAACCTTCATTTGCCGCTTCTTTAAGTTTCATTTCTCTACTGCAAAAAATTTTGAAGAATTTTATGATGAATAATTCACATATTCAAACAAATGCTGTCCAGCAAAGACAAAATAGTTATTACCTATACTTTATTCAAGAAATTAATATAAGGAAATGCAATAATATTTAAACAAACGTATTTATTTGTGCCTTCGTAAGGCCTAGGGTGACTAATTCCTTTTTTAAACTAGGTGGACATAGTGAACCACTTTTTAACTAAATTAGGGTTCAGATTTGTGTTTCTATTTTTCTACACTGAAATGCTTTTTTATTGAACAACCTGATATTTCTTGAGCTTGTACATTTTGTAGTTTTTTAAAAGTGCCTAAGCAATTCCTTTAAAGTCTTGTATTGTTTACAGACTTTACAGTAAACTAATTCATTAATTGTCTTTCGAGATAAGGCGAACTATCCACAAAGTTAATAATATTTTTTAATAATTAAGTTTACGTGAGATCGAATACTTTTATTGTAAGTCTAAATTGTATACAAATTATAAAGAATATTTCCCGCATAAGTTTTTGACTTTTTAAAGTGCACCCAAAGTAAACGACTTTTAATTATTGACTGTGTTTTAACACTGATATGAATTCCAGATCTGGTAGATAATATCTATAACTATATATATAAATAATCTTTGATAATATGTGTTCACAACTACCAATTAAATGAAGACAGGAACATTATACTTCTACTATAGTTTCACGTGATTCATAACTGCCCATTCACAGTAGACATAAATCATACGTGACACATAATGTTGACATAAAATATAAAGTTGGGCAATTAAAAGTATCACGGGTTTGAAAGTCTTGGGTGGCTATGAAGACGTAAAAGCTTCTTTTCTCTATCTCGATATAACTTAACCAGAAACAAAATGCCATTTAATATGACATAAACTCTAGTTTACGACATTTGAGTGAAAATTATATTCTGTTTCGTATTATTACTGAAAAACGAATCTAATAAACAATATTTTATAAATATTATTACAGGAAGGCGAGAAATATAGTCGTCCAACACTCCCAGGTTAAATTAACACGCGATTTTATGTATACGTATATTTTGAGCTACACTCAGAAAGACAATGCTTGCAGCAAATGTAATATTAGTAAATATAATATGCTCAAACATATAACTAACAAATTAATTGGCCTATATTCTGATTAGTCGGCAATTATAATTATGGCGACTAATCGGCACTTAATAATTAGGAAAACAGGACATTATCTGTGAACGTTAAAATTTTTAAGAACCAAAAATTAATTACGTATTTGATTAAACGCCCGTAAGCTGAAACAAAAATGATATCTATTTGAAAAACTTACAAGTAGCTGGAGAACGATATCCCGAATGCGACTTAACTAGTTAAAAATATCGGCATTGCCGATAGTCATACGACAATCGGCCATTTCAGCGCCGACTAGTCGTCTTCGACTGATCGGCCAAGTCCATTCGACCCATCAATATAATCACCAAACATATAACTAACAAATTAATTGGCATATTCTGAAGCATTTAATTTTAAGTATAAAATTTTCTATTAAAATTGATTGATCTATACAGGATTGACTTATTCATCTCCATCTCTTCTAGAAAACGGTCATATTTATACAGCATAGTTAGTAGAGATCATTTACAATAGATATAGCCCAATTTGCCTTATCCAAAAGTCACCCCTTTTCGAGATATTGTGGTTTTTTGGATGTTTCGAAGTTCACTACTTACCTTCATTCAAACTTAAAATTTACGAAAATAATGGAACTTTTCTCCATTTTTCAGTATGTCTGGATAGAGGACATCTCAACAAACATTATCGGAGACAATTACGTCAAATACTACAAATTAAAATAAAAAACATTAAAACTTTTTTAAAAGGCTTTTGATGAAACTGTAGATACAATCGCTACCTTTGTATTTATTTCAAAATTTTCATAATACATCAAGCTGGACCAGACCAAAAAAATCGGGTCTGGTTTAGCTTGTGGCCCGTCTTCAATTCAACAAACCCGCTCTAACTACTAATAAAACTTGAAGGCCAAACATAGATTCGTGTATATTGTAGGGCCAGCTACTTTACCTTATTACAACAGCACACATAACAGCATAAATATGGGTCTAGAACTGACCATAAACTAGGAGTAACAGAACTATTATCAATATAGTGCAGACCAGTTATTTTTTCAGGCTATAGCGCTTCCGCACTACACACAATCTATTCGACAGTATTTAAATGAAAGATTTTCTGGACAATGGATTGGAAGGAGAGGCCACATTGAATGGCCAACAAGATCTCTCCTTGTCGCCCTTAGATTTCTTTTTGTGGGACCACCTAAAAACTAAGATTTCTAAAACTCAAGCAACTAGTTTAAACGAATAGCAACAACGGATTACTAATGAATGCCCTCAAATCACTGCACAAATGCTCCAGAGTGTCCGCCGACATTTTGAGCAGAATTCGTTCCATTATATAGAAGTTGATGGTGCTCAATCCGAACATTTATTAAGCTTTCTTCTTTTTCATTTTCCATTTTTTCTTGAATCAAGGTCCAGTGCAAAATGTAAAAACTTTCATATATTTCTGTACCTTTCTGCAAAAAAGAATTAAATAAATAAACGTTTTTTGTCACACTATTGCCCATGGTTTGAAAATGCAAATATGGTGTCGTTATAAAGAGAACTTAATTGCCTTTCAAATGAGGCATCACTCTACACCAGTTCCCTGGGATGATAAGAGAAGGCGTAGCACCCCTGGTAGGGAGCATGAAGTTAGGAGGTTAAATTTATAACGCATATTTGTTCCTCTACAAAACAAATTTGACGTGTTTCAGCTTTTTTTTAAGTTGCCGTTTCAGTCATAATTCATCTGTTTAGTTTTCGATGGGCCAGCCTGCCTACTTGAAAGATACTGAAAAAGCATTTGAGAAGATATACAAACAGGAAAGAAAATTTTAAAAATACGCGGAATATAACAAAACTTCATGGTGCTACAGTAAAGTATGAAAACAACTCTAGCCTAATAGAATTAGAATAGAATTATAATTCTCTAAGCTAGAACGGTATCTGCTGCACTAATCCCGGTTGTTTGACATCCGGCAGTGCTACTTCCGATCTTGTCCACTAGAAGGGAGAAGGTTGAAATTAGTCAGCAATATCGTAAATATTGAACAATTGAATAGATGAAACGATGAAATTAGGCCTTGCATTCGGAGGGACACTGACGAGACCAGGGAGGTCGAAACCACATATTCTGCTTCTATTTTCATTGCACTCAATTGGAGGGTAATTCCAACAATTACACCGTGTATCTTTGCTTATTCACCTTACATCAACTTTCGCAAATGATACCACCTTGATTAATTTAACGATTTGAAGATGAGCAAGGATGTTTCAATGTGAACTACATATTTAACCCAAATAACAACATAAGGATTATAGGAACATATTTATATGGATTCTTAAGATTTAGTAAGAGAATTAAAATAAATTTTGTTTCCTATTCCTTTTCGCTTTCTGTCAGTCATCACAATTAACAGAGAGAGAAAAAGGATATGATCTCATATACACTATTGCGTGTTGGATTAGACTCAAAATTGGCTGAAGCTCTGCAAATCCAAAAAGCTAAATCTATGTCGCCGTTTATGTGAAATTTATAGATGTTTATAGTTTGTTTCCTTAAGTGCCTATGGCAGACAAATTTCCGTTGTATAACTATTTGAATGTCCTAATTTCAATTTTGACTTCTTTTATTACTGCATGTAATATAAATACAAACACTAAAGGTTTCAAAATACATCAATTTGTGCTTATTTTTAAGTTTTCGGATTTTGATTCTCTAGCTATGAAAGACGAACGTAGGAAATCATTTTGTAAAATACACTATTCGGTTTTGGTCCCAACAGGCAGAGAAGAAAACAGTACTCGATAAACGCCAGTTACTTAGCGATTACTTAGAAAAAATGTTTTTTTAGGAATATCAATACGTTTGAAAAATTGGAAGAAAACGAACATAAATAAAAAGTTATTTGGAGTGTAAAGGAATCAGAAATATTATTGAACAAAATTAATAGAAAACCTAAAAATAATACAAAGAATGCCAATCTTCTAATACTCTGCTCTGCTCTGATGACTTTTATTCTGAATTTAGTACGATTGGTTTAGTTTTTCAAAATATTTCTTCCATTCTTGCATAATTTGTTTTTCGTACGAATTACTTAGCCTTACCTTGCTTTATGTATCTGTCAAACTGAAATTCTTTGCATTTATATCTACAATTGTGACTGAATAATTATGACATTTTATATTAAAATTTTTAATGTAAAATCTTGTCGTTGTAAACGAATAAGCACTAATTAATCAATGATTGCTGATATATTTCTCTTTATACTTACGTCATCCATTATAGGTAACAATTAAATATAATAATAGCGTTATTATATTTTATCTTTATATTAAATATGTATATTTAATCTCTACTCTATATTTTCAATTAATAAGTAGCTCTTAATCAATCGTGAAAAAGACCTTCTGCTCTCAAACCAAACGTACAGAGAAACTAAAGAAGAAAAAACGAATGTAAAAGCTTTTACGCCATGTATCGAAAGCCCAGAAAATGACCTTTTAATTAAAATAATATAATCAACAAATAAAACCTCAAAAACAATTACTTAATTAACTAAACTAATTCCGTGTTCTAGATCGGAAATTATATAGTAAAATTACTAGCTCTCAGTTTTTATTCCATTACTTTTCCGTTTCCTTATCATTTAAATTATTTTAGCCAATAACAATAATTATGTACAATGTTTTGAACTTCCAAAGTGTGATACGAGCATCAAATAATATAGAGTTATAATTTTATCAAAATCATATATGTAGGCGTATACATAATTACATATATACAATTACACAAAAATCTAGTTAAATTCACTTCACCTTACACTTCTTTCGTTGAAATTAAAAAGCGGATTTTTTTTTGTCATGAATACACAAAAAAGTACAATAAACAAATATCTATTAAACATTAATAATTAAATAAATTTTCAAAGCAAAGTGAAATTCACATTCAAGCAGATAAAACAGCAAGGGAAAAACTACAGTTTTCAAATGATCTATCGCTTTAAGAGCGGAGCGTACGAATATATCCGCTTTAGTATACACAACATAAAAAGTTGTCCGTCGGGGGTTGGTTAGTGGGGGTAGTTGGATAGTAGGTGGGGTAGCTGGGGTTTCTGGGTGGGGGTACACTTGTCACTGGGACGCGCGCTCGGCGCTATTGCACTCTCTCTGCTCTAGCTATCTGCCTTGCTCCTGTACATTCGAGTTTCCAACTAGAATTTCCTTTAAGATATATTGTTGAATTTTCCTTATACGCTTTTAAGATAAAAATTATAGATTTCGCCGTTTTTCCTCTCCTTTTTGCATGTTCATGCGTTGTATATCTACATGTGTTTTGTTCATATTTTTCAGTACATACGCATATTCACTTTTTCGCTTTGTTTCTTTTCCAGGTTAATATTCGAGCCTACAGAAAAAATTAGATTTAAAGCAAGTGAAAGTCTTTAAATTTAGTCGCAGTTTGTAAAATATCAGATATAATGTTAATTTTATAAATAAAAAATCGTACTACACACAAAGAAGTTTATCAAACGACACCATCTACTTTAAAAATGATTTTATTTAAATGCTCACCTCTTTATTTGCTACAATGGAATAACGGCAGGTCTTGAATTCCGATTTCGATCAAACTTTACAACTGAAAGAGTGAGTATAAAGACAACATATTTTTTTAACAGTAGGATAGCTTGATTTCGAAGGATGGTTCCGTCCAAAATTAAAACAAGTTTGTATCTTTCGAAATATATCCCAAACTGCAACTGACTATAAAAAAAGGTTAAGGTAAAGATGGTCTAAGTCTTTGGTGTCAAAATTGATTAATTAACAACTTACAATTTTAGTTGTATATTATTCAATACCATACAATAATCACCATCTTTTGAAGAACTCGCGTTGTAAGTTATAAGTTTTATGATTAAAATAGCGAGAAATTAAACCAAAATGTTTGTCTTTAATTTCAACAGGTCGGATACCCGTTTTGTCTCTTGCTTTGTGATTAAACGGTCTTACGTTGTGCGCTGTGTTGTGCTCGTAGGGCCTTACAATGTGCAAATATGTGCTTTGACTATTGGGCGCCACGGTATATGAACAAACCCTCTGTGAACCCACGATGACGGATGTTACTGATACCGAAATAAAGAAATTGATTCTCCTGACTAGCAAAAATGTCGGTCGCAATCGCTCTTAACGTAATAAAGAAAAACATATACTTACTTTACAGATTCTCTTATAATCTTTTCTTTATACGCTCCCAGGATGTGCGGTAAATGGAGGATTTATAATATTTTAACAATAAATAATAACACAAAATATGTAGACTTATTTGTCACTGAATAAATTAAAATGCAGCAAATTTAACGAATAACAAATATATTAAATAAAATAAATAAATATGTGGATACAAAATTAGAACATACGGGACCAAAACATTAATAATAAATGCACCTTTACTCAATTTAAACAACTATGCGATTAACTAACAAAGAACTAACAAAGCAAATTGTCTCTATGTATACACACATATAGATTTAAAAGAACTACAACGGCAAAATTTAGGTACACAAAAACAATGGTTAATGACTTTATTTGTTACGAGCTCGTATTTGTAAAATAGAGCAGCTTTGTGGCCAAATACCTTTGCGAAACTTCGCGTACGCTCGCTGACGCCGTTCCTTTCCGCCGAGGGTCCGCTGCTTATGGGTGCTTTGTGTTGGGGCTCGGGCGTGGTCTTATTGGCTACGCGCTGGCTTTTTCCAGTAAACACGGCCTTATTTTATACTGATTATTTAAACAAATATATTAATTACAATATCACTAACTGGCCCTAACTTGACAAATTTGAATAAGACTAATTGCAGCGCGGACTACACTCTTCGGCGTTCTCACTGGAAGTGTTCGATTACATGCGGAGTCGAACCCATAATTCCTACGCCTGCCGGTACAGTTCTAATAAAACTCACCTGTTTGCTCGTTGTCAGTTAAAACTGTTACATTTTTTAACTATTAAGAATACACGAAATTTTAACATAGGAAAATTATATACAGTCACGATATTCCGATCGTTTTGAGAGATAGGATAAATAACGGCGGGAAGGGGCAAGAGGTACGAAAATTCGCTTAGAAGTCTCTATCTCTATCACAGTCTAGTCTGGTCTAGTCTACAGCGCTGTGATAGACTCATACGCGACCCCACTTCTTAGCGAATTTTCGTACCCTTTGCCCTTTTAAGCCGTTATTTATCTTATCTCTCAAAACGACCGATATATATACAGATAGGAGCATTACATTAATTAAAATAAAATAACATTCCTTAATGTACATAATAATTACTTGTCTTTCTTATTACGTTAATATGTTTAATCCGATAAAATAATTGAAAATGTCGCGTCCCGTTACACCTTTAAAGCAGTACTATCGCAGCATTTGCCTTCATTCATATTATACACACATTTTTTTTTTGTGACAAGTAAAAAGTAAAGAAATTATTTCAAATCTAGGACCTCTCTTATTCACTTTTTCCAAAGATAGCTTGCAGCTTCATTCTTAGGACTACGTAAAATGGTTCAAATTAACATTAAAGAATAACATTATCTTGTATAGTTCCAAATACAGAAGCAATGCTCTAATTATACAGAACAACAAATTTTCATATTTTTTATTTTTCTTTATGAATTATATACAAACTTATTTTGTTTTATATTCCTAATAATTATTATAAAAACAAATATCTTTTATCACGTCTGGTATTATAAACAAATGAAATTCATATTGATCATACAACACTAACACTAACTAAGTATATGCTGTTCTGGGACGTATTTAGAAAGTCTTTCTTTTCACTTTTCTTTTATATTGGGATGAAGAACATTCCGAAATTAAAGTGGAACAGTAGTCAGCAAGCATCTCGCTATTCCCCTTGCCCTGATAACGTTTTTCAGTAGTGGAAATATCCTGATGAAATTTTTCCCCATGCTCGTCACTAACATCTCCAAGATTCGGGGGAAAGAAGTTCAGGTGCGAATGCAAGATATGTATTTTAAGACCCATATTACAGCCCAATGCCATGGTAACTTCTAAGAAGTTCACTAACAATTTCCTCGTAATCTTTAGATTTTTTATTTCCTAAGAAATTCCTTGTCGCACTTTTAAATGCATCCCAAGCAGTTCGTTCTAAATTGCTCAAGAGTACGTCAAATTCTCGATCCTGTCGTAACAGATTAATCTGGGGTCTTATGAAAATATTCTCTGTAAGTTTTGCCTCAGATATATTAGGAAATTTTTGTTTAAGGTATCGAAATCCTGGTCCCTCTTTGTCCAATGCTTTGACGAAATTCTTCATCAGACCTAATTTTATGTGTAATGGCGGTAAAAGTATTTTATGAGGCTCCACCAACGAATTATGGACTACGTTCTTTTAACCAGGAGTACATTGTATTCTGGTTGGCCATTACTTAACAGTATAGTGCAAATTTCTCGCTCGACTATCCCATTCACAAGGGAAACAGCAATACTTTGTGAATCCAAGTTGTAGACCAAGTAGAATTACAACTACTTTGAGATCAGCACTGATGTACCATTTATAGGTTTTGTAATTGATTTTATCAAGAAGACGTGTCATATTATCATATGTTTCCTTTATGTGCACGGCGTGACCAACAGTAATGGAGGGATAGATGTTTCCTATATGTAGAAGGACAGCTTTCAAACTCAATTTAGAAACATCTATAAAAAGGCGCCATTCTTGAAGTTGGTGTTTGTAAACTAATCCTCGCATTAAACCATCAACATTTTTACAAAATGAAAGACCTTCTTCAGTTGAAAAATACTGTGACAGTTCTTTCTGGCGATTTCGATTCCATCCTTGCAGTCTTGATCCTAATATTTCTGCCTGCGTTTTTGATAAATTGAGATCTCGAACTAGGTCATTTAATCCTAATTGATTTATTAAATGAGGCGTGTCCTCTTGAAATGGCAAATATTCTTCATCTGTGTCCGACAACTCTGAAATGTATTCTTCTATCTCGGTTTCCACATGTTCTTGATTGGAAGCATCCATAGGACTTGGTACTGGCAAAGCTTCCGAATCAGGAACTGGACGAGTGGCAGAAAGTAAATTAAGATAGGTAATTTTATCTTTATTTTGACTGGAAAACCCGAAGCTCTTTGTTCAGCAAAAGTAGCAGTCTGTCGAATGATCCTTTTGTTCTCGCCAAATCATAGGCCTGCCAAATGGCATCCACAACTTGTCTTGCTATGTTCTTACCTTTTTCTATCCACATCCTTTGCTGTTGAAAGTAACAGCACATCGTGCACACAACATTGTGAGGGGTCCACAACTTGTCTTGATTTGTAATTTTTAATTTAAAAAATAAAGGTTATACGATTTTTCTATTAACGGTGTAATATTTCGTCTTTGCTGTTGAGCGTGTGAATTCCCCACATACATAACAAAAACTGTTAAAATTGTGTACACAGCTACGGGACATTGCGAATTCAAAAAACGTTTAACTAATCTTACTACCATTGAGTCAATTTGAGTCGAATAACGTGTCTGTAGGGTCTTATATACATATACTCACATATGCACAGATCTATTAATTCCTTGACTTGATTGGTTCTAGAGAGAAAAAGGAAGTGGTTTAACGACTATGACGTACAAGTAAAGCCCAAACATGTTAAATCCTGTTCAGATATACCCGTTAGCATGATAATAACTTGATAGTTTCTTTTAACTTACTCATAAAAAATATCTTTAGACATACAGTACCTTTAATATATATTATATGCATTAAAAAAAACATTTCTCAGAAACCTGACGTGATAGCCAATAAAAAGATTCATAACGTACACGTATCAGAGTAGAAAAAAAACCTGTTGACCAATGATATAGTTTAAACAGTTGTTTGTGCCACATATCGTTGAAGTAACTATCGTTCTAAATGAAGAGAACTGCGTGTACATATATTCATACTTCATGCATACTACAGAAGAAGTAATATTTTAGGCAATTTAGTTTAGTTTATGTAGGTCGATATTGTATGCGTAATTTATACACTTCTGCACCATGTATCCCAGGTTGGGCGTTTCACCCTTTTATATATCTTATTTGTAGAAAACAATATTGTTTGAGACAGGTTTATTAATTATACCTTTCAATGTGTTGTCATTTTTTTGTTCCAACACTATCTCAAATTTGCTTAATTTCATACAAAAAATCCGACAAGATAATATTTATAACACCCTACAAGATTGTGTTTAACAAGGAACAACAACTATAAAAAAAAAACAAGATCTTCTTGTTGTTGAGACTCTACATATAGTTCATATCCACTAGTACTAATTGAAACAAATTTTGTCATTTGACTTGTTGCAAAAGATTTTGTAAGAATGCTGTATCAATGTACAATATAGAACAAATTAAATATATACTATTTTCGCCATAACTCATTGCTAAACTGCAAATAAAAATAACGCAACTTTGGCGTACAATGTTGGGATAGTACTGTGGAAATTTTTTCCAATTAAAATGATCGCATAGTAATTAGCAAGAAATTAGTAGTACCAGTGTTATAACTTAAGACCTTTCCAGTTTTGTAAATTGGCACTCATTAATATTTCCGTTGAGATGATACGAGACGAGAAAAAGTCCTCTCTTGCCTCGTCGAAAAATACTTCGACAACCTAGAGGAGAGCGTTGCTTTCCTCTTAGCCAACTTTTCTCGCGACTGAACCTGCTTACAAATTAATTTCCTTGCAACAAAGTGTATATGTATAGTATGTTTCAAAAGTAATGCCCTCCTACGTTGGAATAGATACCATAATTCCGCTAACAAAACTTGTGTACAACTTATTCTACAGAAGATAGCGGCATACCTGTATTTATCGACCAAATATTCATGATATGTTACAGTGAGTAGTAATTATGTTGTTATTATATATTCTACAGCTTTGTGGAACAGACTATACCTTACACCTGAGTTTTCAATTTTGACATTTATTATATATTTTGTATTTACATAGCTACATTATTTGTCTATTTGGAAACTGAAAAATGTCCTCAAATTCATCAAAACATGCTAGAATAAATTATTATTTTATAATAATAAAAATGCAAATAGAATTAATTTTGCACTTGCGAGCATATTTGAATATAAAAAATTAGAAATAAGTTTATTTATCAATAAGGAAAGTTATAACTTTAAGTCAACGAGGAGACGAATCAATTATTCTCACTAATTATTTTAGCTAAGTCCCCGTTTATTTACATATAAACTTTTACACAATACAAAATTGAAGCACACAGAACATAATCTACCATTAATAAAATTTTTTGATTAGGTTATATAAACGAAATTGTTTTTTTTTTTATTTAATACTTTCTCTTCCGCGAGACGCATATTTATTTTGTTATTATATCTAAAAGAGAGGCGACGTAAGTAGTTTAAAATATTGGTTCACAACTCAGCCATGAGAAATTTGAGTTAGCGATTGCTTGTAATAGATTGATTTCATTAATTTTTTTAATCTGCGTATACGTATGTAATTTTATATAAGTAATTATACCGGGTGCGCCATTAGTGCGTTTGCGGAGTTTGGCTTGAAAACTAACGAAGATAAAGAAAATGAAACTTTCTATGCGTATATAGTATGCCACAGCGCTTGCTGTAAAATTATTTACAAATATAGAGGGTGTTACTATGTTTTTTAATAATTATTTCGGTAGCCATCTAAATTACCTTTGCAATGATATACAGTTGTGTGCACTTCTGATAACTAGTTTAGCTTATATTCGAATTTTTTCAAAAATATTGCGGTTGTAGCATTTGACGTTTTAAGACGTAGCCTAAAGATGGGTATTATGTGTCATTATGTGTGTGCTTTTTGCTCCCTTTTCTTAAATAGAACCAAACCTTTCAATATTGTCACCAAATTCCCTGTAAAATTACCTTCAAAATGGTACCAATATCGTAATACTTATTTATAGTATTTTCGAAAATATTACACTTTTATATGAAATATCTGTAATATTATTCACTATTGAGTACATCTGACATTGATAACATACATTAATACGTAGTACAAATCATTATTATATTAGTTTTTGATTTATTCATAGTAAATTCATCTTAATTCAATTGATTGCATATGTTTCCATTCTGCTCAATGTACGTACATGCTCAATCATCTAGTAAAAAAAGAATTTGATATATGTTGCCTTATGTTTTCTGCGGTTGTGGGAGATTTCATGTAAATAATGTGTTTCATCGTACGTCATAGAAAAAAACACAAGAGATGAGATCTGGTTATCTTGGTAGTCAACATATTGGACTTTCTTTCTCAATCCACCTAATAGAAAATACCCTATCTAATTGCGCTCTTACAGCAGCTTTGTAATGTACGGGTGCATTATCGTGTTGATGCTATTATCTGTCCGTTAAATTACCTGATAGGCATTCAAACAGTATTGGTAAATTATTTTGTAGAAAGTCGACAAATTTCACAATTCTCAATTTCATATTGTGAAAGAAGAATGAAGATACAACGGCATTTCCTCAGATACCTTCCAAAGTATTAACACTCCCTTCGTGTTGATACAAGATGGTTTGCACAAAATGAGGATTACTTGTATGATAGTAGTACAATTTTTTTCTATTAATTATTCCAGAATTAGCAAATGTTGCTCCATTAATGAAAAGTACATAATCTAGAAATTGTTGATCTTGAGGTAATCGTCAAAGCAGCCATTCACAATACATAATTCTCTTTTCAAAATCGGTTTGTAGTACGGCTTGGTAAATACTAATTTTAAACTTATGTTTTGTTTATAATTCGTCTCCTGCTAGTGATCGTAATTCCATGTTCTACTGAAATTGCACTTGTCGACACACCTGGATTTTCTATGATAGACTGAATGACGGTCACTTCTATATCTTCTGTATCGATACTTTTTATCCTTCCATGTTTGGAGTAATTGATTGAACATCGAAGAAATCTTATCAACAAATAGTCAAAGCAGAACGCTACGTTTAGAATATTCCACTGCTTTCGTGATGCTAATAGTGGATTTTGGTAAAAGCGAAAATCATGTCTATTCTGTCATATCTTTCGAGAAATTAATTTTAGTAAATGAAAGTACATCAAGAATAACAGGAAAATAATATAAATGATGACTAGATTAAAGTAAGACATAATAATCGATCACTAAATAATTCAAATTGCAATAAACGAATAGTGATAAAATTGTGACAAATGTTAAAATGCGATAATAAAGAGAAGCTACAAGTAATGACTTAATGTGGGAATTTTTAACAAAGATTTGGCGTTTCATTAGATTCTTTTGTTTCAACATCATGTGGGTGTGCCACATATTGCATAATATCTTCGAAAATACGGTAAATAAGTATTACAAAATTAGTAACATTTTGAAGGTAATTTTACAGGATATTTGGTGACAATATTGAAAGATACTGATTCTGTTTAAAAAAATGGGAAAAAAGCGTTTGAATTTCGCTAATTGTGACAGGACTTATTTAACACCCTGTATATATTTTTACATTAAACGATTTAAGGTCATATTTATAGTCCGTGCTTGAGGTTGTGTCGATGCTTGAGCACGCGATTTTGACAGATTTGTAATGACATTTACGTCAAAATCAGGTGCTCAAGCATCGACACAACCTCAAGTATGGACTATAAATATGACCCTTAGCAGCATATAAAGTGTTACTGCCCAAATCTATATCCAAAGAATAACTCGACACATCATACCCATCTTTAGGCTACGTCTTAAAATGTCAAATGCCGCAACTGTAACATTTTTGAAAAAAATCGAATATAAGCTAAACTAGTTATCAAAAGTGTACACAACTGTATATCATTGCAAAGGTAATTCAGATGACTATCGAAATAATTACTAAAAAACATAGCAATCCGTTTAAAATAAAAAAAATGAAGAAGGTTGCGGGAATTTGCAACACCCTGTATATTTCTAAATAATTTCACAGTACGCGCTGTGGCATACTATATACGCATAGAAAGTTTAATTTTCCTATCTTTCAGTTCTCTTCCTATCTTTCTTTAGTTTTCAAGCCAAACTTCGCGGACGCACTAATGGCGCACCCGGTATACATGCATATATTCCACACGTATTATATTTTTGTTTTTAGTTTTTGTTTGCCTATTTTTTAATAAAATGTTTTATGGAGTAACCATTAACAGATATTTCATTTTATAGACTTTTTTAATTTCAATAATAGATACAAGTATAAAAAGTGGATATAAGTTTCAGTGATGTACATAATTGATTATAAAAAGTGGGTTCCCTTCAAGAGAAATAAGAAATTCTCAATTGAAACATCATATTCTATGATCTTATGGAAACAAAAAGACCAGACGAGAAATACTCGTATCTCGACTCGTTAACACATATCAGAATTTACACTGCATTTAGGTAAAATTGCCGAATTTTATCTTATTGATATGATGCTGTAAGTCTAGAACATTATTTTATCTAACATGGGGAATACTAGGAAATATCACTTGATTTGAAACAAGCTTAAGGTAGATTAACGTCAACTTTTGCCCAATAACATCATTCAGCGATCTATCTTAAATAATATGAAGCTGGCTTTTAAATCACCATTGCTTGTGTTAGTCAAACAGATTAATACAATGCAAAGAAGTGCCAGCAATATACAGTGCGGCTCTAAAGTGTCCTTCGCCCGTGCGAACTTATGATAGATTTCATAGAGAGGTTTCAGTTTTGGATAATTAATATTAAATATTATATACTACATTGTCACTGAATATAGTACCAAGCTAAAATTTCATAAAAAATTATCCACTCATATAAACATAGTAATAGAACAAAATTTTATTTTACTATACATTTTGTGTTTGCAGTTATCTACTCAGGATAAATTGAAATGTCTAGTGGTAGTTGTGAATTGACCAAAACTGAAACCTCTCTATTAAACCGATCATAAGTTACCAAGGACGAAGGATACTTTAGAGCCGCAGCGTATAAAAGTGCTTCATACGTCATTCAAAGTATTTTTTTTATCCGAAAAATAATGAACTTTTGACGAGGTTGTTCTATAACGCAGGCACAAATTTACAATTGAAGTACTATAGTACTATTTTCGGATCTGTCAACATCCACCAGTTGCTGGTAGATACATGTTATTACGACACACACACATGGGAAGAACCCTTTACCACACTGTACATAATTATGGCGACATCTTTCTGATCAACGCCACAAATGGCATAAACATTACTTAACGGGTCGATGGCCGCAGTGGTTAGGCGGCTGACTATTGTCGTGAGAGGACGATAGGCGCCGGGGTTCAATTCTCTGGAGGGACGGTGACATTTTTTCAGAGAGTTTAATCCCGGATTGACTTGCCATTCGCTGTTGGGCGCAAAGTGATTAACAGCCCGGCATCATAAAAGGCGATATGATGCTGTCACAAAGCCAATTGAACACAACATACACACACAAAAACTACACCGCGAGAGTTGCAGTGATAGCCAGACAAGCGTTACAGTTTACGGAGTTACTGCAACTAAGCACCCACCACATAAAAAAAGGGTGAATGGATAACTGTAGCTGAGCTGGTTTTTTAATTAAACATCATCAGCTACAACAATGTGTACAGTTAAGTGATATGTATTATAAGTATATAATAACATAGTATTACTTAAGAGCAATTAAGACCTCAGATGGTAGTGAGCTTCAGCTGTAGTCTTAGATGTTATAAGGAAGAGGAGAAGAAATAGTGCCAAACAGTATCTTTATGAGATATGCTGATTTCTTTCTTTACTAAAGCCATGTGGTGCGTAGAAGGTCTATAAGCGTACTTACGTCACTTACTTCACTTGAACAGAAAATAATAAAAACTTTAGTTTGTGTCACTTTTTGACACTATTCGTTCGTATTACACTATTATTTATTTATGGTACATATTACATAAGTATTATTAAGCATCTATATAATATTATCTATTAATAAAATACTTTATCCGCTTTTCGTAAACAAAATACAATGCTAGGTTATTATAATTTTTTTTAAACCTTCAACTCAAAATGTAACTTTCGAATTTACATATAAATTACAACGATGATGTTAAAACTTACAGCACACAGACAAATTTCAGTGCAGCGGTGTACGAAGAAAGCTACAACGCGCACTTAAAAACGAATTTATATAAACCTAGATAAACTGAATCTTCAGTAGTTCGACTGTTTGTGAATAGATAGCAAAGATGAACATCAAAAATATGTAGATGGATAGACACCACTAGCTTACAATGACATTCAACCGATAAGAACATATCTCAAAAATCATTTCGAAATCCTTTTTGTAACTTACAGATAGAAATACTGAGTTGTTCCAAGAGGAGATGGAAGATTATACCCGTATGAATAACGTTTCACTTTTAGGGCGCAACTTCAACTTTGTTTTGAGCCTCCAGAATTGGGGTTATTTTTTCTGTCACAAAACAATTCGTTCAGAATTGAGATTTAACAATTAAAAAATCTTAATATTTAAAACAAATAATTTACTTATTTTAAGATTTTATAATCGTCTATTACAAAAACAATGAATATTCAATGCAATGATACACTTTATTTAGATAAATTGTTATATCTTTAAAGTATTCTTTTTAATTTCAAATATATTATTTTTTTAATTTTAACCTAGGACAAGATTCGTTTTAAAATGAACGATTGAATACGATATTTCCATAGAGAACTATTCTTGCAGTTATATTCAAACTAAACATTTTTTTTGATACAAATCTGTAGCAATTACAAAACCTAAATTACTTTCAAATAGCTACTTTCAAAACTAAGGAAATACGCACGCATAAAATGAAATCCAGACATGGCGAACCAAAAAAAGAAAGCATTCGCTCGAAAAACAAATATGAACTATTTACGTACGCTTTATGGCTAGTTGTAATATAAAATTCCTCCCGAAAGGAAAAAAATGACAAACAAAACTAGCCGGCAAAGTAAAAGACACGAGACCAGTCTTGAATATTAATGTGGAATGGTCGATGAACTGTTTCTTTATTTTCTTTTTGTGCCAGTCCCTCTCTTTCTATAAATTGTAGTGCAGACGACACACTGTCATATGTATGTGTATACGTATACAAGTACGAAGATCTGAAAATGCAGGCATCGTAAATGAAAAAAGCGGCAATACGTGTTTAGAACTCACAGAGATATATCAGCTTTCCTGAGATAATACCCTGGGATTTCTATACCCGTGAAACAAACAGCATTCTACTCTTAAATATAGGAATAGTAAAATATCTAACAATAAGAGATGCTTTTCATAAGCAACAATTCTAATTTGTAGCCGCTGTAGGTATATTCATACTTTATATGCGTATTTTGAAGAACGTGTATTGTGTTTCGTAAGATAATTAAAATCCTTCACGAGTTATAAAAGAAGAATAAGTACATAATGCATCAAAAATTCTGTAACCATCTTACTTATCGACACAAAAACGAGTCTATCAAAATAGAATGTTCCGCTTTCGTATAAATTCTGTAGAAATAGAGAACAAAACTGTTACACCACTATATAGTGAGTCCACTTTAGTTGGTGGTATTAAAAAATATTAATAGTGTTTACTATTCATGTCCGCCAGGAGAGTATTTTAAGAACACTTCTTTATACAGGCTCTCAAAAAAAAATAGCACAAGAACATTGTTTTTCTTAATGGAATATTATGTATATTTATAAGTACAATTTTGCGCTCGAATACTGATTACCGAGCCACACGTTTGTGTGAGTATGTGTCCGAGTGATACTTTCAGAGAAAATGATATCCATTCTATAATAAATACTTCCTTGTTTACTACTGCTTATAGTTTACTATTAATTTACGAAAGTATATCTTCTCAAAAAATCTCAAAAATGGCATTGCAGAAATTGTATTTCCTGTATTGTCAGTTGATCACTTGATGGAAATCAATATTACGAGCATTCCAAACAATCCAATAATCTACGTAACCAATTTAATGACATATAATTTTCATCTTCAGCCTTTGTTCATCCTTTGCATAAAAATGTCTGCTAACCATAATGGATCAGAATGACTTACATAACATAAAGATGTTACACAGTATAATGAAATGGCCACCAATAAAATAGTACATTTTAGTAAAGTTGGATTTTATTTTTATTATTTAACTTTACGGTAGAGTTCAAACTACACAACGAAAATAAAAAACTTTACATTACTCGCTATTCAAACATCAACAATCAAAGACATATACACTGTTTCACCGAAAATGAAATTTTGTGTTATTTTCAACAGTGTTGTTTCTGTTTCGTCGAAGTAGCCTACTGAAGCGAAGTGTTTAATAGATGTTTGCCATTTACTCTGAATCTATTATACACAAAAAGAGATACACTGTACTATCGAAATAATTATTTTTTCATGGAAATTCTTTTAGTTGTAAATATACAGGGTGATAGTTTTAAAGAAACATAACCTGGTTGTGACATCTCATTCTTGAATACTCTGCATACAACAAAGTATTTGTGGAATGAGCGCCTAGGACCCAAATGGTACCGACTATTAATAACATTTAAAAATCCTCCTCCTAATCATCCGTCCCTGCATCTTTGCGGACTCCTTTCATATATCACGTCATTATTTCTTAATGTGTAAATAAGAAATTATACCACTTAATGGAGAATTAAGACTTTAGGGTGAACTATACACATTCAGATCATCACGCATTGTTTTCAGACGTTTTATTAACTTCCTACCTAAACTGCCTTGAAGTGTTCTGAAAACTATATTATTTATAGTTTATAAACCAAATTTTTTACAAAAAATTACGCACTGGAGGTTTCAAAATCTAATTTTGGTTCCTAATATGAATTAAAATTCAAAAAATACTATGAGGATACTGCACGCAGAGAAATATTATCTTGACTTAAAACAGACTGTTTCAGTTCAAAACAATCCCGTATTTGTATATCCGCAAACTATATAGTCTTATCACAAGAATATTATTTTCTAAGGAAATGGTTGTGATGCAAAGCAACATTGTTTTAATGTAAGAATATAATGGGTTTACTTCAAGTACAACGTTTGGTTGAAATTGTTCCTCCAATTCCCAGCTAAAATACACTTCACATAATCCATTATTAATGATAGAACGTCCAAACATCTGTCCTGCCAGAAGGAGCTTTCTGAAGGACAGCTGTACACGGCGTTTGGGCCTGCTGGAAGGACTATGTAGATGTATAAATAACTCCCAAAACTACTGAAGTCATCAAGTTGAAACTTGCACGCAGAGGCAATTTTGTGTGCTCTTTTAAAAGGTTATAATTTGGTCCTGCTGGAAAGACCATTTCATATCTAAAATGAAACATTTTATTTTAGGGCCTGCCGGAAGGACAAAGTGTCCTGCCCGCAGGCCCCTTGGACGTTCTATCATTAAATATGTACTTTTATTACTCCAAATTTCCACGCCTTAACTATAAAAAACTTATATGTATCTAATTCTTGCAAAATGGTGCACGCAGATAAAAAGATTGAACGCAGCTGCTCAAAATTTGCAATTCAGCTATTTCACAAATAGGGAAATTAGTCAGATCAAATACGTATTTTACAAGAAATATAGTCTGGATTGTATTAATCGCTTTTACTTATTCCAAGAAAATGTGTTTGAATCAAAACAAAAATATTCTAGCATTAAAAATATTTGGGTAAAACAGTATATTTTCTTAATTCAAGAACATGTTTCTCTGTGTGTGTATCCTACAATCATTTTCTGCACTGCTTTATAAGCATTGTTGATCTCATTGTCAACTACTTTGTCAAATACTTTCCTACTGCTATTTGCCGAATGTACACTCGGTTGATTTAGAATCGACTCAAACTGCCATAAAACCCGTTAAAAGTATGCTTTATTGCGTCCCCCGAATGCAAAGCAGTAATAGTATGGTCAACTGTTTGTAAATTACTACGTATGTAAATTACTATGTATGTATATACAATATATTTTTCTATTAAATCCAGTTTCATATGCAAGGGATCATTTATAAATTCCTAAACCGATAATTTCTTAATGAGAGCTTAACATATGTATAGTTAAATCGCTATCGCATACAATTTCACTATAATTCTAAGTATTTATGTAATTAAGAAATTACATGAATAAGAATATGTATGGGGGCAATATATAAAAGTCTATTACATATTAGAGTGGATCGAAAAACGCGTTTTTTTCTGCAATACAATTCTAATAACGCGGAAAACTTGCGCATAGGCGCATATTACATATACTTTAGAGAATGAATGTTCGCATGATGGTGCCGAAAATGTCCTTCAGAACCAACCAATAATTAAAAAGTTTTTTCTGAGTATTAATTTGTTTTCAGTTTGACTGCCTTTTCGTTTACCTTCTCTATTATTTGAAATAAATTATTATTTGTTTACTGTGTGTTTTGTTATTAATTCTCGAATAAAATCAGTGTTTTTAACGAAACAAACTTAAGATGAACATAGATTCCTGTCTATCTGCTTCGATAAATAATTTTTCTTATGGTTCTAAAATTGATTTGTATTATTATTTTATTTGCGTTTATATGTCATTAATGGTAATGGGTGTTGGCAAACGCTATACTACGTAATAACGCAGGTATTAAAAGTATCTGAAAAAGAATATATTTCTGCAGCGATCTTCCCATTCATTTCACACTACGTAGCTATTTTACCTGCTCATAAGCAAATTGCTTTTTTACTACAAACATCCAGTTAAATGTTGAAAGTTTCTGTGTGCGACGTTAGGTCTACGTCGCTTGCCGGGTGAGTCGATTTTAAATCAACCGAGTGTACATAAAGGAATATAGCAGTTTTAAACAATAACAGAACTTATACTAAAGGAAAAAATAAACATCTCTCTCTAATCTATAAGCCAATTCCTCCCATACTTTAATAATAGTTAACTAACTAAATATCTGGAGTGATAGCGCTAACAATTCCGCAAATCCAGTTCTCAATAGCAAGCAAGTAGACATACTTACTCGATCATTCACAAAACTTCGGTCACCCTCGAAACCACTGCAGATTAACCCTGTCATCGGATCCATGGCGATCTATTTAGTAGTTAGTGACAACATAGTTCAACCAATTTCAAGCAAAGTGATACCATTGTGGAGATGTTCTATCTTGTTACCAGCTAATGTAATTTGGTTCATTTTGCGATTGGGGAAAGAGTCGGAAAATATCCAAATAAATGCACCTAATTACTTTTCAGCGAAAAAAACGGCCCACAATAAACTTTTCGCGTACAGTTCAGCTGTAAAGATTCTGAAATTGTGCATGTTGACCTTACCACTAAAATAAAATGTTGATTCATTACTGAGCACAACAAAAGAGAGAACAAGAAAGTCATCATTTTTATGGTACAAGATTTTAATTGTGAAATTGTATGAAGTGTACAGCGTAGTTAGCAGGCTTTAAAGCCTGTTACATTTGCAAGCGCTAGTAACACATATATAAGCATCTTGTTAAGCCTTTACATACTGCCATAACTAGCATTGCAAGTTCACGACCGATCTTCTTAACAGATTTTTTAGGATATCGCAAGAACATAAAAACTTCCTAAAGTGCTAAACATTGTCCTCTGACGTTCTTTGCTGTGCCATACTTTTATCCTTATACCAATAACCGGTCGTTTGGAACAGGTTAACCCATGTCGAAGGCATTTATCAGAATATTGTTGGTATTTGGCGGATTCACGCTTAAACTTCCTATGAGTAGCAACAATTTACAACTAGAAATTTACATTAACATTTACTAACTGCAAAATACAAGAAAGAAACCTATTTGCGTACATGCATCCATCTAAAACTGTCTTTTTGCTCTTTAAGTTAAACCTATAAATATCTTTGTACACCTCATCTAAATGATAATATTAAAATATCAAACTCAAAATCCCAACTGCTCATATTTACTAGAGTGGCATTTTAACATTTCTTGGATATTTTTTTACCACTTTGTATTCTACTTTAATTCTCTAATACTTCACTTTTGTATCAGAGAATATAGTTCAAGAATATAGTTCATCAATGTTAGACTAGCAACTTGCATTCATAACTAATTATTTTTTGCTTTATGGCAATTTGTCTTAACATCATTAAGACGAATGTAAAATTATGTACTAATTAATATTCTCCACTAAATACATCACATGCTGTAAACGTACTTATATAATTGGGTGTATTTAGGTTAGAACTATTTGTACGTGAATTTCAGGTTACGAATACAAACCAGAATTATCCGAGCAACGGTAAAATCAGTATTATTTATAAAACCACTTTCAAATAGAAAATGAACAGCATTGATCATCAGCATAAAACATCCAGTTTGGAACACAAAACTTACTTAAATATTTGATTTGTAGTTGCCGCTGACAAGTACATCTGAGTCTGTTTAATGCATTTTCTTTTCGTCTACTCTCAATAATTCAAACATATTTTGATGAGACGTGCCACAATACGAGATTAGATGTTATTTTCTTAGTTACTTGTTACAGCAACAACAAAAATTGCTCATTGTCTCAATGCTCAATCTTGCTATATAAGGACGTAAAATACTGAGCACTAAGTCACCATATAGTGTATATAATAATACACTATCACATTCTACAACAAACAGTATCTTATTCGGTCAAGTAAATTAATAGATTTTGTAAATGTATAATTATAAAATCAGAAGATCAGACATTTTCTAATATCATGACAATAGCGACAAGTAAAAACTTCAACTGTTTAGACAAGTACAAAAAACCAACTCACAGCAAGATTTTTCTGTTTTGAAATTAATTTCTTTGTTATCCGAACAAATCCTACTGAATATTTCTTTAATTCCTTCCTAATAAGTCAAAAATTATAAAAGTTCATTCAATGAAAACAGTTTTTAATGTCAACCTTATTAATAATTGAATAAAACGTGAAATTCGAAAAGATTTTTGTTTACAATGCATTTTTTTTCATCTAATTGTAAAAATGATTTCCATTATGAAACAAAGTTAATTGAAAGTAGAAAAGTATTTATGGGATGTGTAACCTATTACAAGTAAGTATGACATCAATATATACAAGCACTGCACATCCGTATATTTACTTGCTCATTTCTACATAGGTAGTTGTGCAATAGATAATTTGCATTTGAATGATATTATTCACAAGACGGTAGGACTAGAATGACCTTAAAAAACCTGCAAATCCGGTTAAGCCTGGGTACAATGCTGTAACATTTACCTGTCTAACTGCAGTAGGAAATCAATAGTAGATGATTGCACGTACCAAATAATTATGATAATGTCTCTGTTCAGCTATCATTTCGATATTCTTATGATATTCATATTATACGAATATATGTCACTACTGTACCTAATTTAAAATCTTTGTGTTTTTGATAATACAGAGAGTCTAGGCACTACGTGCTAAACGACAAGTACTAATACTAACTATTATTAATTAGTGTGTACACTTTCATGCTCAGACTTTTTAACCGTCTAGGACCAGACCGGCTTTACAATTGCAATATAAAGTCTAGGATAAGGTATCCTTAGAATAACATTTATTCCAATTAATTGCTTTACATGTGAATTTAACCACTGAATAAATATTCCAAAAATAGGAAAGTAATTTTGTTAGATTGGTATCTGAACGCACATATGATACAGAGCTCCTGTCTGGCAATTTAACTGCATCTAATTGGTCTAATTTTAAATCTACACTTATGCTGCAGAACTAATTTATTTGTTATGGAAGGTGAAAACCATTTAAAGCGCACAAATTTTTCTGCCAATAAATGCTGGCCAATTTAATAAATATATATAAATGCACTATTTAAGAATTATACAAACATTTTACATATATGATATACATAGATGCATCATTTGTTGACTGTGTAAAGTTATCTTCTCTCGCTCATTTTTTTTTTCTCAGAAATTCGAAATTTTTGTTGTTCGAATTGTTCGAAACATTATTACAAAATTTTAGTGTTATACTAAACATAATACAACACTAATAACTTAAACACGATTGATTTTCAAAAGAAGGGGATTAGATAAATTTGAAAAATAGAGAAGAGGCTAATTTCACACGAACGAAATCGCGCTTTTTTAAATTATTTTATGAAATGTGCTTATTCTAAGAACAACTAATACAACATGAAACAACTTTCAACATTTCAAAAAAGGGGAGGTGGCATCAAAAAATGTTTATTTCCGTTTTACTTTGCGACTATTTTTAATACAAGAACAAGTTTCAAAAACGTAGGGAGCTAACTTAACGCAAACCAGTCTTTTTGTTATTAGTACAGTATGCAAACCAAGTGACCTACTAAAGAACCAGAAGAATTCAATGTTTTGCATCTACTGAGAGGACTAGGAGAACGCAGTAAAGTTTCTAATGAAAACAAGTAGGAAATAATGAGCTAAATAAAAAAAATACATTATGAAACTCATCGTGGATTTCCTTTCTACTTTAAGTTTAATTAAATATTGGCAATTTTAAAAAACAATACAGTAGGCACTCATAATGATTTCGCTTTTTCATTGGAAGGAAATATATTTCTCATTTCTACACCTTTATATACTTTAATCACTATGTAGATAATATTGAAGATATACGGCAACAATGAAACAGCAATGTTTTAAATACCAGTAATTTATCTTGAAATAATATTCTGTTACATATGTTTGTAACGATGTATATTTTAATTTCCATATGTCCCCAAATTAAGCACCAACAAAAAATAGAGCTAAAAATAAATGCACTTATAGGAAAGTACTTACTAGTTAAAAATAAATTCTACAGAAGAACCCAACAAAAGAATTAATCTTGTATTTATTAAATGCAAATTAATTCATAGTAATCGTTTCAAATTAATTCATTTTCGACATCATTTTTTTCTACTTATAAATATTTTGTAATTAAAGTTACCCCCATTGTTAAGCGCTACATTATGTAATACTTCAGTTGTCAATAATTGCACAACTTCTGCCTGACAACACTCTCTGACAACCTGCTCTCCACTCAAAATATTCTCTCACAACATTTTCAACCTTCTTATAAAATTGTGCAGCGATATCCGAATTTGAACTCACCATTCTCAAATATTGTTTCAATTCGACTATTGTCGAATATTGTTCGATGATGTGATCTACCAAACCATCTTGCGACAATATCTTGCTAGACTATATACTAACACGTGTGCAACCGTCCTGTCAACCGTCAACCGTCCTGTGCAACAATCCTATCATATTTTGAAAGCTTGTGATATTATAAAACAGTTTTCTCAGTCTTTCTCTTTCTTTCTGACGTAAAGAACCTGAGGAGCTCTATTACGCAATAGCTTTTGTAACGATATTGATGGCTACACAAACTAAGCTTACATTAAAAGGTAGCAAGGTTGTTGGTGCTGTTAACGGATAATTTCTTTCATTTAATTTGTTCTCCAAAGTCAGCCATCAAATTTTTCCAAATATTGTGTGATGGTAATTCAAAACTTACGACACAATATGGTTAAAATTCTCTTTCGTGTTATTGTATTAAATTTGTATCTAAAGTGTGCTCTTGTGCTTTATATCCTATTGCTGCCTATTCTTATTACTGTCTACTACTATATCACATTATCGCTCTGGATAAAACTTTCTATTTTAGTGGCGCCAACGATTAATTTCTTATAGTAATAAAGTAAACAACCAACACTGCTTTTTATCTACAAACTCTAAACTTTTATAAAAACCTCACGTTGCAATAATGAATAATTACGGTATGGTGTACCAAGAATGGTGAAAATAGTATCCATGTTACTTTAACGAATACTACTGAATAAACACAGATAATGCAATCCTTTCTATAAGAAATTTTTTATGAATATAATGAACAGAATCTAAAAAGATTGATTTAAAGTTTTCTATAAGAAGGATGATAAGGAAGCAGTTTTTATGAATATAATGGAATCATGGAATGGCAAGTCGATCATTAAACTCTCTGCACTCTTTGAACCCCGGCACCTAACAAAGAATTTGTATTAAAAATTTTAATTTGAAGAATATGCTATAAATTTACGAACTGTAAAGAATTTCCCAGAAAATTTGTAGAATGAATAACGTTTAAAAGCTTATAACATAAAACTGTGGTGATATATAAAGAAACAGTAAAATTTAGATTTTAAATAGATCGTAGTACATATTTTTATATGTCCTATTTCTACCTATTTCTTTTTATTACCTCGTCGTGTTAGGCCTATACGAAATCGTATTTTCTTATAACTTCAATATGCGGTATATTATCGGTAATCTGCGCAATATTCCAAGATATTTCATAACATTTAGATCGTTCTTAAGATATCTCCCTTAGCCGTCTTCCTCCCTACCCTTTTCACGTTCTATTTCTCTCAAGGGCCTCATCAGTCATTCTTCCATTCTCTATATTCCCCATTCATGTTGCTCCGCGGAGTATTATAATTCACATCTTTTATTATATAAATCTTGTTGTACAACACTGTAGAATAGTTGTATCAATTAAAATGCGGATGATAAATTACTGTAGGGGCACATACAAGTAAAAATGAGGGAATTTTAATTAAGGAAAATCATTTACATGCTGAGATATCTCTTACATATAAGATAACATAATTTAAAAAATATAATTTTTTCAAAGGTCGGAGGGGCACAGATACGTATAAGATTTTGTATTTTGAGCCTTGTTTTGTGCAACCTGTACCTGTTATAAGAGGTACACTCAACCACTATAAAATTTCATAAGCGGATCAATAATACTCAAATATTGAGCAACTGATATTTTGTGAACTACAAAAATGAAATAAAAAAGAGTGCTCTTAGATCATTAATACAAGGCTGCACCATTTTACTAAAATTTTGAAATCGTAAATCGTCAGTAGATGGCAGATGTGGTAAAAATTTTCAACTTTACTCACTAGATGAGAAGATAAGTAGTACGAAAGAGACTTTATGATCTAGTACATATTGGAAGATGCATAGTGCAATTCTCATCATACTTATCGCGGCCTAACAAGATATCGTAAATTTTTATTACCTCAATAAGTGTTTCCTAAAGTATATTGGGGAGTCCTGGTGTTTAAAGCTTACATTTACTAAAAATTGAAGCCGTTAAACATCGCTATTATGTAAATCAATCTGACAACTTTTCTGCATGGGAAATTCACCTCAAACGCGCAAAGAAAGCCAATCACTGATTTAATTAAGAGGACATATAAATTGTATTTTAAATTTCGCCTTGGTGACCAAGATATAAGTTTTGCATCTCATACTGCTTGCATCCTCTGTACTACTACTTTAAGTGACTGGTTGAAAGGAAAACGCCGAACTATGCCATTCACTGTTCCTATGCTATGGTGTAAGCATGAAGACCACATTTCGGACTGTTGCTTTAGTCTTACAAATATTACAATCATTCAATCAAAACTAGACAAACTAAAGAATCCAAATGTATATACCACCTGCCACAGCATTTTCCTCCATAATGATGGGTTGCCATTTTCTGTCTATGACTTGTAAGCCCAGGCCCAACGTCAAATAAATGAGAAGGTGCTGAAAATGTAAAAAAGTGGGTCTTATGAAACTTCGGCTCAGCTCTTTAAGCTAAAGGAACTGCACGATTTAAATCTTTCGAGGCAGCAAGCTGAACTTTCGGGTCGAGACTGCAACAGCGAAACCTTCTAAACCCAGGGACAAAAATTTCCTGTTTTAGTTCAAGATACACTTCTTTCACGCAATATTTCAATAAGCAGAATTTAATGTGTATGTAAAGATGAATTGATACCGCTAAGTTACCGCATAACTAACAGGAATCGACTCTTTATTGACTCTAGTAAAATCAGCTTGACAGCAGTGCTACTGCATAATAGCAATACAATCCTGTGGGTGCCTTTAACTTAGGTAGTAGAGATCAAAAAAAAATACTTATGAATCCATGGGTTTGCTGCCAGAGGCAATCAAATATAAAGTCCATGATTGACAACTTTGCTATAATTTGGAAGGTTTCGCTCTGTAAACATTTACAAGGTGGATTCGCTGTGCGTTATTGAAAAGGAAAACGTCCCAATAACATTTCGTTTCATGACAAGTTGGAATTTAGGAAAACTTTGCAAAAACTCTGGATAATAATGGAGATCGGACCTTCAATCATTTGAAAGAGAAGTTTCCCAAATTGAATGAAGGGAAACTGAAAAGAACTATATTTGTTAGACCGCAAACAAGAAAATTGATCCGACTTTGGATACGAAACTCACAAATATTTAATCTTCTTTCTGGGCAATAGAAAAATAAAAATATAATAGTAGTTGGACAGCTATAAGAACATATGATGTAGAATATCGATCCAAAATCGTTATCATATTTTAAGTTGAAAATACAAATAGGCTTTTTAAGTCTTAGAATGTTGTGCCTTTTACTAGTTCTAACTTATATGTAATAATGAATAATCCGTTGCAAAAGTTGAAATTAGTTGCAAAACTCACCCCATACATATTTTATATCTAAATTCACGCGCTGGAACGAGCTATTGACGTAGAACACCAGTAAAAGTTGATTCTAAATTAGTATCCTATCTTTACAAGTTTACAGGAATAATACATTTATCTGAGCTAAATGTTTTTTTTTTTGGAATATCTGACAATAACATGTTGGACAAAGAGCAACTTTTACATCTATACGCCTCACATTATGTGTTTATCATTTGTTGTATAATAATTTGCGTATGGTTTACACTATTTTGCGAACATAATTCTAACAAAATTGTTGAATAAACTACACAGTCCATTGGAATTTATCAACTTCATTAGCCAATGTATTTAATGTAAATGTAAAAATACGTATGTATTTATGCATCGATGACACAATATAAAGGTGTTGAACGCATATATACATATCAAACTGACTACTAACCATAAACAAAATACAACGCATATACTCCCCTCAAATATCTAAAGTAATTAAATCAACAAGACGACTTGTTTTCCTTGCCTTGCAAGGCTTTATATAAAAGTATATGATTGCATTTCGTTTGATAAATTAACAATATAAAAGTACTACCTCTTAATTGGAGAGTTTAAAACTCACATTTAAATGACTTTCAAACTGTATTATACAAGTAATATATTAGAAAGATATTGCAATTTTTTCACTCTGTGATTGGATCTAGCGAATATTGTTTGGCAATAATTAGCTAAAGCATATATTTAAAAAATAAATCAATAGATGAGAACTCTATGTTAGCATATAAACCCTAGATACCTTTATATACATATGTAGTACATACATGCTAATATTACTCGTAATATAAAAAACTCTCGATAAAGCCATTTGTAGTTAACCAACAATTTCCGAGCGTATTCATTTCCATATTGTGCATAAAACCTCTTACTGCATTGGGTTAAGAAAATTAATAGCTTGTAATAACTGCGACAATAATTATAGGAATGATATTGTACAACATGAACAACTTCAAATATAACCGCTGTTGAATGTTAAGCGTGCTTTTAATTAAGCGGAAAAAACGGGACGGTTATGTAACGTTTTTCCGATTAAATACTAATTTCCGATAAAAGCAAAATGACTATTGTAACACTTAATGCTTGATTTAGTTTCACTTTGCTTATTGCCTCGCAGTGCGGTTCAATTGTTTAATTGTGCTCTAAAAGAAACAATAACGTACAAATAGGAATATTAATAAATACAATAGTTATTGAAATAAGTAACAAACATTTAACTGATATTGATAAATAATATTTATATAGTATTAATAAATAAGATATACATATGTATATATACAGTGTATGTATAAAGTGTGGACTAACTTCGCTATTTCGCGTGCCTACAATAAAATATTTTGAAAATGTCTTTTGATGGTCGATTTCTGTTTTCAATTGTACATATTACTCTGTATTTTATTTAAGTTATGATACTAGTTATATGAAATGACGTCACCGACACTTCTTTTAAGCAAACCATTCATTTCTGGATTCTATGTAAAGAACCAAATTCGAAAATGTATAACATATGCTACCTAACGTTAATAGTTTAGAAAATACAGTTATTTAAAGCAATTGCGAGAATTGGAAAGAGTCCATTGTCGGAGGTATTATTCAGTTAAAGTTGTGATGCGAAGGGCGATGAAATTAGATCTTCATTCGTAGTTGCACTGACGAGACCTAGAAAGTCGATACCACGTGGTCCGCTTCTAATGCTAGATCTATTTTCATTGGATTCATTCGCAAGGTGTATTCCAACAATATACTATGAGCGCCTATTATAACTGTATCTTCTAAACTATAAATGATAGTTTACTTATGTTATACATTTTCGAATTCACCACTTCACATAGACTTCAGAAATTAACAAATATATAGGATATTCTATTTTTACAAAGACAATAACGTCATACTAGACCACTAATGATGTCATAAAACATAAGAAAAAATCGATATGTAAAATGAATTTTCAAAATGTTTTATGATAAATAATGCATTTGTTCCATACTTACACTATATATTATAGTACATATAAGTAGAGGGCAAAGTTTCATAATTAGCATACAAAAGTGTAAATAGAAAGAGTGGAATAAAGGCAAACTCATTCAGAAACACTATCTCTCTTCTCTAAAGTAATGGTTAAAGACCGTAAGTGTGGTTTGGCAGCAGGGGCGTAATTATATCGACTTTACCGAAATAAAATGGGCGTTATTTAGAGAAACTTATATACTTACTTATAACTTATACTGGAATTAATGAAAACACAGACATAATCTACAACCTTACCTTTTTAGCAAACAAACACGTTGAAGCATTTTCACCAACTTTCGACAATTTAAATGCGTTGCAACCGAATTATAGGTACGCGTACTTGCAATGCATGATGATGCAACAATACCGTACGATGATTGCCTACAAACTACATACATATTTTACTACATACATACTCGTACGATAAGCGCGCGCCGTTAACGCTCCCGATGTACTGCCGCTGGAACCGAACCAATTCATGCGGTCTTTAGTAATGGTACATATCCTTCTGTCAATTTTCCTATGTCTCAGAGTTCTTATCAATGAGATACAAACTCAACATTGTCTGAGTGGTTTTTAGAAGAACGCTTTATTCAACTATTACTTTTACAAATTAATGATCGATATTGTCCAAATAATTATTCTGCACCACGTCTACTCAATCATAAACCATAGAATATGTTTTGTATCAATCATTCTTTTCATTTTTATATGTATTTTATATATATTTTATATATAATTGGTTTATAAAACTTGGGGTAATTGTTCACAGTACTTGTAATTTCAAATTGTAGAACAGATTTTATTATTGTACAACGCCTTACTACTTACAATTAGCAAAAGAAAATGTCTTAACTAAGAAAGAATAAACAAGTGATTGAAACAATCTAAAATAAAGTTTTAATAAAATTGTACGTTTGTGTGTAAAGTTTCAAATTTCTTCATCGATTACTGCAACATTTTCCGTAACAGACAAGAGAATATCGTACTACTCAGCAGGAACGCATTGCTGCACTAGTAGCTATGGCTACATCAATATCACGAGTACCCCCACAAATAGCCCCCATAACAGTTCAGAAAATAAGATTCGCATCCATAAGATGCGCCACCGTTACTTATCTCAGTGTTAATAGAATGTGTTGCAACGCACTACGCGCTCGCGCTTTATTATCCACCAATCGCCACCGCACAGTTCGCGTATTCAATGTTACATCCACGCCCACAAGCCATAGTTGTGGAGTAGATAAATTACGCGACGTTATCTAAGCATAAACAATAGTGTGAACCTTACGTTGTTTAATCTTGCGTCCTTCAACATCCCACAAAACCAATATCCACTGAATACTACTAATCAATCTCTCTAAATGCCGTCTTATGTCCCTGGTCCACAAACTTGCTAAGTGCATTCTAACAACTAGACCTTCCGAACTCGTTCAGACAGCTTCATTAGCAGCAACCACCGTTGGGAGCCTCTATATACTTCCTACAGCAGAATATACATGTCACTCAAGTTTAAAATATACCAGGTGTGCTCGTAATTTTTACCCAACAGTGTATTTCTTGAAACGATATGTATTAATGATTACGTAATATTTCGATATCTAACTGTTATATTATAAACAATGTTAGAACACGATTTTAAATTTATAGTTCAGCATATTTGAGATCTTCGTTGCATATTTATACCTTGAGAAAGGTGGCTCAGTACAAGAAAGTGTAGATACTTAATAACGGTAGCGGAAAAACTTAATGGCGGACTAATAATTACTAAACTACAAAATAAACACCGATATTCCTGAGTCAAACGATGATAAACAGTCTTAATTAATCAAGAATACTGAAGTTTAGGTTGCTTTATTTTGTAATGTAGTAGCTAAATATTTTTATTTTTAAAATTGAATTGATAGCTTAGATAGATTTCAAATTTTCTATATATGCATATTAATCGTACTATAATTATGTATTTCGTCTTCCATCTGAGAAAAATCATGTATTTCGTTTTTAATATAGGTATGTTTAGGGGCATATATTACAAAAACACATGTTACAATTTTTGTAATTAAATATGTATATCTTCATATTAGTTAATATAATTTCGTATTACTCCAGATAAAATATAAGTAATGTAGGTACCATATAATTTTATAATTACAGTAGTACCTAACGGCTCAATATAATAGGATTCAGTGTGTCCCGAAGAGAATTACGGCAATTTAGTTTATGAGGGGGCAATTCGCAATGGCTCCTCCGCCTCGAACAGTTTCGAATAATCAAAATTTACTGTAAAGCTGTTTAGGAAGTTTCAGGGTTATTGAAGGGCGGTTTATGGTCGGATTTTACGACTTTATCGAAGAAATTTTTTGTCGCCGTTATAATGCCAGTGACCTTGTTTTGATAAAACAGCGACTACTCTTGGCTTTGCGTCTTAAGTAATATAAATGCTTGCAAGACTCGCCGTAAAAGGCAATTCATTTCTTGACCGTTTTCTTTTATTATATACACAAATTACGACTAAATGTGTACTTAATATAGGGTAATAAACTAGGGTATTTTAAGAGTTAAAAGTTTTTTTATAAGTATATAAATTCCCTCTAAAAGAAAATCTGTGAAAAGTAATATATATACCTTTCAGAAATTATGTTCCTTTTTGTTAAGTATGTTGGAGGTTTGTAAACTTATTTTCCTACATCCAGTCACGACTTTACCATATTAGAGTACCTAACATATAAAAATGTCCGAAGAATATTAGTTTTGCTTGACTATATCAAGCCATTCCAGCACATATAATTCTCTTTCACTGATGACCAATTCCTTGACTGGTCGTTGTCAACGTGTGTAATCGAATGAAGAAATGTCTGGCGAATGCCTTAGTTGTTATGTGATCTTGTTTAGTAGTAGTATTTCAGTTGAATTTTAGTAAGTAGTTTTCCATATTGTTTCCAGAAATAGCAAGAAACACACAACCACCTGTTGCAAAGCTGTGTTTACAAGAATAAAGCTTTATACAATGTAGTGTGCCAAGTGTCTCAAGAGTTGACCGAAAATTTTCTGCTCAGTCGTGCATCCTATCGGGCTGACTGTAATCGTAAGATTTAAGCTTTTTGTAATCTTTTCTATGCCCAAGTCAAAACCTCTCAATACTTTGATGTAACCTTTACATCATAAAAACCCGGTTACAATAGCCAGCAAACTTATAGATAATCATATGAGATGGCTGACCAAGTTCGGATACAAGGAATAAGCATGTCGACGACTCTCTCTTTATAGTTTCAAAAGTGACTGGCACACTTTGCACAAGAAAACCAAACTTGCGACGACTGGAAGATATTGCATAATGATTACCATTACATTAATATACTATATGCCTCAAGATTCAGTCATGCCAGATTAATACCTCTGTTCCGTAACAATTAATTACCTTCTGTACATATCTATTACGTGAGCATAAATTATTAAATGACATGCATTATTTATTTGAAGCAAATGCTATGGCCGTCTAAATTATTGACCAAATTCATTAAAACTGCGAATTCCTTGCCGTGAAAAAAATTAGTATAGAGCTCATGTTTGTTGTATCAGCCGTAAAGCAAGAGATGTTTCCAGATGTTGTTAGGGCTACAAGTTTTTATGAATAGTTTTGACACTAGCTCTCAATGAAAAATGTTGAAGTGTACAAGACAATAGAAATAGTCAACAATCAGTACTACATAAACTGAAAAAAGAAAAATATCGTCCTTTCAAAATTCAGGTACATCATGAAGTAAATGGAGACGAGGCTGAATGCAGTTTTATATAATTATACAAGATTTATGTAGTACTACTCCACATTTTATTCTCGCTATCTCCTTTTTTTCTGATGAAGCCGCATTTCAGCTAAGTCGAGAAATCGTCAACATTGTTGGTTTCGTAGCAGAGGCAATCCTCATTGAATGACATACATGATACCCGAACAAAGTTAATGTATGGGCAGCTATAATTAATAATAGAATAGTTGGCCCTTTCTTCTCCGAAGGAACTTTCACATGATAGAGATACATATCTGGAATTTTTGAGGGATGAACTGTTTAGTTTCAACAAGATGGTGCCCCTTCGCACCTTGCACATCCAATTCGAGGATTTGGAAACGATGATGGAGGCCCCCAAGATCCTCAATCGGTTTCCTTATTGTCCAGAAGCTAATGGGTGGCGAACATTTGATTCAATACTGATATTATTTTTATTATTCTCTTTAGTAGCCTTTTTCAAAAAAATTTTATCTAAGGTATTCACATTTTGGTGTTGCCATTTAGAAAAGATCTACCGAAACTAAGAAAAGAGTTGTTGTTTAAAAAAAATACGATAACGTCAAAGAAACAAATGAATATAAAAATTAATATCGCATTCGAAAAAGATACCTTCAAAAAATGAAAAAATACAAGAAAAAATCTAAGAGCTCAGATTTGCATCGAAGTTAAACTTAAAGTTTTTTTGTACTAGTTTTTCTTGCATTTTCTTAAATTTTAAATATGTCATTATCTCAAAAACATCATGATAGCTGCTACAGTATTTTTTTTTATCAATTTTTTAATTTTAAATTTATATTTTGGCCAGAACCCGATAAACTTCTAATGAACGGTCTCGCTGTATATCAGTTAACAATAAAAAAAAATCCGAAAAGCTCTCGAGTGTCGAATTTCAATATAAATCCGAAATAGCCTCTCTACTAATACCAGAGATGTAGTACATACCGATTTCATTGGCTGAATTTATTATTTCATTACAACATTTTCATTTTCTCTATCAAATATAACTTTTAATTTATAACGATAAGAGGATTACCTGTACGTCAAATCAAAATACCTAAATGAGAATTTAATTTAATTAATGATATTTGCTCTTAATCGTCCATTAGTAAATTTGGTATTATAAGAGGTAATGCAAAACTTATTGCTGTTCCGAATATTTTATTTTATCATTGTATTTGAAATCTATTGAGTTTAAATAACTTTTGTAATTAAAACAATCCACTTGCAACTACTTCAATTGTAATCGAACATTTTTCATTTTCATACTGGGTTTATATCGGTTGTTTCTGCTGTATATGATTTCTTATTGCAGTGTGACTTCACTTGTGTGTACATACATCTGCCTTCACAATTCTATTTTATTGGACTTTCCTATAAAATATTTAATATATTTCACTTTACTTAGCTAACACTGAAGAATATGTGTTCACATATATTCACAAGCATGCAGCGCCAAAAATATTCCAGAAAAATTTCTAAAAATGCGGATAATAAGAATATATCAGAGATGTGTATGCACAGAAACCAAATAAGCTAGCCAAGGCTTCCTAGTTTTATACGAGAATATCCATTGCCGGAATATATAGTATATATCGTACGTAAGGGGGTGAGAATTCGCCGCCCCATCGCCTCCGGCGTCCTGATAAGGCTCCGGGGTAACTAGAGTCGACCGATTCGCTCTCCGCTTTCATTTCGCATTTGTTATTTTAGATAGAGACTGCCAGGCGCGCACTGAGCGACTCACGCTTAAAGCGATAGACTGTACTAGGATTAAATTTTCTTAACTTAGATGTACTAAATTCGATTTTAATTTTGTTTGCTCTTGTTCTGTTTTGTTCTGTGTAAAATGTTATGAAAATTCATCCCAGGCTTTCTCGGTTCTTTTATGGAAATAGAATTTTCGGAAATCTCCGATATTAATAAATAAGCTTCCATCAAATCAATATTTTTAATTTCAAAATATGCCGTTTCTCAGACACAGATCATGAAATACCGGCAGTATTTAGATAGTACGTTAACGAAAACAAACAACCGGCAGAACTTCTTAAAATTGATAACCTACAACGCAACAAACATTTGGCAATAAATATTGTAATATATGTAACTCAGTATCGCAATTATATGATATAAAATTTAGCGGAATACTTCACAAAATGCACAAACATTATTTAAAGCTCTATAAAAACAAACGAGCTAACGACGTCTAAAAGTTTTGAATATTGAAAATACTACACTTGTATATTGTCAGAATCTGAACAAATTTTGAAACACATTACAAGAAAAGCTAGAAATAAAAATAGTGTTAATTACTTTAATAAGAAATTTCAATGGAAGAGTAGAGAACAATACGTCATCTCTTGAAAAGACAGAATCTTTATAAAAGCTTTTATTATACATTAGTAGATATACATTACGTGATGATTTTTATTTAATACGACTCTTCAATTAAGCACAAAAAATACAATAATTTATAGATAAAAGAATATATATTTAATAATTTTGTAAAAGTACTTCATAATTAATTCTATTTAATATTAACCTTATATGTATTTATATCATATCTAATATGAGTATAAATTAATTGAGTGGATGTTTTAGAAGCTAACAATCACTTTCGTAAGGAATTAAATATGTGATACGATATAGATTAGATGATTACGTATGATAACAATCATATCCAAAATTAGATCATATGAATATTATAATTTAAATGATACTTACGTAGTAACTTTCATAGGGGGCGTAGCTCAGATGGTAGAGCGCTCGCTTAGCATGCGAGAGGTACCGGGATCGATGCCCGGCGCCTCCAACTATGTGTTTTAATAATAATTATAATTTCACATTCTGTTTTATAATATTTTATTTATTTATATATTTTTATTAGTTTATAAGTGCACACAGAAAATTGTAAAAAAAATGTCTCTGGGGTTTCTCACCACAAAAATGTGTCCACATATTTAGTTCCACAAAAATCATTACTAAAGAAAGCTCCATAGAAAATCTAGAAACTAGTTTTGTGATTCTTCTGGCATTTTATTTCTTATATATACATATATATATATATATATGTATATATTGATCCGAAAAATTGTATTAAGAATAGTTTTACAATCTTTCCACAAATTATCTTCCTAAATCATTAGTAATTATTGAACTATCCATATGTGTATTTATAGTGAATGCAACTTATGTACAATTATTAGTCCTACCACCCGTACATATATGTATGTATGTATATACAGAACTTTAATATAACATTACTTTAAACCGCATTATATAAGGCTGTCTACAATGACATTTAACTTTTTATTTGTTATATATTGGTGTACTTTATCTATTCTCTAGAATATACAGGTTACGAAACCTATTCGTTTGTGTGTAGATTTGTATGAAGCGATCATTCTGCCGTTGAATATGATATACGTTGATGCACGTTATTGGTACACAGACATACATATGAATTGTAAAATAAATCAAAAGTGATAGATAATAAAAATCAAGTAAACCTTGTTACAGCAAAAACTAACCTGCATTCGATAGTATGTTGCAATATAACTAAGTTAACTGGTGCCAGTTTTAAAATTAATACTATTGTTAGGTTTATTTAGATATACATATATAAAACGTTTCTAAAAATAACCTATTTCTATATTTAGCTTTTTTTTTAATTTCTATTACCAAAATCAATTACCTCATACACTTAATTCGATCACCTTCGTATTCTAAATCCGACATACTCGCTATTACGTGTTCTAGTTTTTTCGAAATACGCCGTTTCCGAAACGTACGTACCTATGTATTTTCTAAGTATGTGTGTACTGATAAGCACTCACAACGACCAGTGGAATACTACAGAACAAGTGTACTTTGATATACACACTCGAGTTTCCGTGCCACTCCTCTACGTTGCTCACCGCACCGAACTGAACCTTCCTCTTCTTTGCCGAGTTTAATAATAATAATATTTCTAAGTAAATGCTTCATGACCCTTTGAGCTAAAATCAGATTAATACGAGAATCCATCGATGTACCAAGATTTATAAGTTTTATCATCAAAAACAGAGTATGAATTGTTAATAACAAATGAAACTAATTCAGTGAACGATTGTTTAGATAATTCTGTATTTATAATGTATTTTTCTGTGTAGTTACGGAAATGTTTCCAATTATCTGGAAATAATAATCTGTAAAGCTAATTCCAACGGAATATTAGTAAATAATAAAATTACATACAAAAATATTAAACTATCTATAAAATTCACAAAAGTACATAAATGTCTAGTATTATATTCTGTTAAATTTGCCAATCCATTAGTATGAATTTTTGAAAAAAACTTATAAATTACAAGTAGGTACCTAGTAGACGTAATGCAACTTATTTAAGTCATCTATAGAATGTTTAAGAAAATGAGTTGTAGTTAAACGTTTGATACACTTCATTATGTATTCTCAATAATTTATATAACAAAGATTACGTGCTGAAAGTTTATACGTTGTATATCTTCAAACATATTATCAACTGTATTAATATAATCTCTTTTATCCATATAAGTTCGGATGATCTGCTAATGCTTTTGTCTTTAAGAAAATGACCAATGATATGAAGATTGTGTTGGAAAACAGGAATCCAGTATAAAATTCGTTACAACATCAGTAATTTTTACTTATTAGCCATGAAATGCGGTTTTATGTTGCTTAGAATTTCGTGGTCGCACACCCAAGAAATAACTTTGGAGTTGAAAATCATATTGTAGTTGAATAATTAATTCCAAGAAAATCTGAATACAAAAATAGGGTGTCGTGCTAGAAACCGGAATTTATTTATTTATCTTTAGAAGAAGCACAGAACACATTGAACTTAAAGTAGTCAAGTAGTATTATCCGATACCTGATTATATAAACTTCTATCTACTTGTTAAACGATTAAAACATTTCATTTCGCATGAAGAACCAAATCCAAATGAAGGATTTCTTTTATTCTTAGAAACCCATACTGCTCCTTCCCAGAATCTAGAAGCATTCGAATTTACTACATAGATCAAATGCACGCGTAAAAATCTGAAGTTAATTCTAACACTTCTATTTTCGCAAACACATAAAAATTACTGTCTTACTACTCCGCAAAATTTAGAAAACCATTTATAGGAAATTCATACAATTTATAGGAAACATAGTTCAAACTACACTGCATTCATGGACAACTTTGAGAACTGTATTGTCCCTATGCTTCCTCTCTGTGACGTGTTCTTGTACCTACGTGTTCTAAAATTTTGAAAATACGCTGGTTCATACCTTTAGAGAAGTTATTGAAGCATCTGATATCATCTGATAATTTTAGAACTTACTAGATTGACGCATACTTTCATTTCCTTACTTGGTTTAATTTTAAGTTACTGTCAGATATATACAAACAGTTGCTATTCATGACTAGACTGACGACTTGGTTAATACACCATTCTATCTTGTTTTTTGATGCTTGCAATATAGACAGAAAGGTTTCTGTCTTCATTAACTTTATTCATAGTATTCTCAATAAGCCTGCTCCAATTAAAAAGTGCATGATTAGAGGTCCTCGATAGCGTTAGGTGCCAATCACATTAATGCAGAGATTTAGAAACAGAGTTTTTCTAAATTTAAATCCTAATAATCCTAATCACTTCGCATACTATAGGAGTCTTGAAAATTGACCACTAGCGCTGTCAAACGAAAAAAAGGCTCTGTATCGATCTCTACATTGACTAACTTTTGCTCGCTAATCTTTCGAATGTTGACAAACTCAATGCTTTCTTCGTTTAGTTTTTTTTCGTTACTATAGATCTTGATTCTAAAATCTTCAACTTTTATAACCTCGTCCAGTGTTATACACTTTACCAGTTGACCAGTTCTGTTTTCGACCTAATTATAGTTGCCTTTCTGCCTTGACGAATGTTTGAGATAACATTATCAGTGAAACTGGTTCATTTGTTTAATAATTTATTCTTTTTCGCATGTATTTGACACAGTAAATCATGAGATACTTTTGTTGTTCTTAAGCCCAAAAAGTTTAGTCATAATGCTTTACTATTATGATTAAAAATTACTTATTCTACCAGACTCAAGAAGTTCAGCTGTCTTGGAAAATATTTAACTCTTTTCTGGGTAGCAGTGCTGTTTCATCTTGAGCCCTCTTCTATACACCTTATATACTCCAGGACGGTTTGGAACATGGTTGTTATCATTGCTATGCAGATGACACGCAAATTTATTTATCTTTAGATTGCTCTAATAGTTTCCGCAAATAATTGCATTAATTCTGATATCGTTCGCATTATGATATTTGCTAAGCAACACTGTCCCAATATTAATAAAAATAAATCTACTGCTTTAGTGCTTAGCATAAGGACTGACATTAACTTTGCCTCTTCTAGGTTATCAATTTTAGCATAGCATCTGTATGCAGAAAATATTATCTGTTTCCAATTAGCTTCTTCTTTGCGAAAGTCATTTAAATCATTGTAATGTGGTCTGAAGATCCATATAGGTGAACATCACGCAGAATGCAAAAAGTGCAAAATCCGTGTATAAAATTCATTCATATGGTCTTAGGAAATTTCAGCATGTGCCTCATAGACTTGCCGACTTAAGTTGGCTTAAGATGAAGGACTGCCCTCATCGGCAACTCTTTTAGAAATGCTGTCCATATTTTCTCTTGTAATACTGCTCAGTTTTATAATGGCCACTTGCATGCCTTGTAATTCTGGACTTTACAAATATATACAGGGTGCAACAATACTGCGATATTCTTCCATATCTCCATTTTTATGCAAAATACAGCAAATATTTAAATAGAAAAGTTGTTTAGTTTTACAAAATTTATAATGTAAAATTATTCTATAATATACAGGGTGTTTAGTTTTCCCGTAATTATCAGTACCTTTACATTTTTAAATGGAAAGAACCAGCTTTTCATTATTTTATTTTATTCATGGTCGAAGCGACTTTCCATAAAAGCGGTGACAGTCAACGGGAAATATTTGGAGAAATTTGTGGTTGCAGCAAGATGGGGCACCGTTCCATTTCTCTAGGAATGTGCGAAATCATCTAAATAATGCAATAATGCATGATAAATGGATTGGCAGAGGAGGTCCAGTGCATTGGCTACCAAGGTCACCCGATCTGACCAAATGTGATTTTTTCTTTGGAGATGCATAAAAGAGCAAGTTTACCGAACATCCCTAACAACACGAGAGGCAAACTTTCTTTTAAATAGCACACCTACATAACATCATTGTTCTTGAGTATAATGTACTCGATTGCATTTTCATAGCTGATTGCAGCCGTTTATAACATGGCTATTTATGATTTTTAAACCATAATGGGTACAAATGTTCTAGGTTAAGAAGTTAATTTTACTCTGAAATTTTGTATAATACCATCAATATAGCAAACCATTTAATTTACAAAAACTATAACAATCATTACTGTTTTCGCTAAACCATAAAATTTCCAAGATAATATCCAAAATTAAAATTTAGGGATCAATAATTTATTTTAAAATATTCATCCCCTTCCATGCAAAGCAGCACTGCAGTAAAATTAAGAAAATAAAAAAGCAACGAACCGTCATTAAACGTTCCAAACGTCCGCATAAAACGCCAAATGGAATATGCATAACGTAAAACGTATATTTTGTAATATTTTTTAATTGCATTTTTTAACATCTAACCCACCGTGCATCATAATTGAGAATGTGGCCTTCGCTGTAGCAGAAGGACCGCTTTTTTTCGCTTCCGATCTCAAGTTTTCATTATATATACACCTTAATAAAACACAATTTATGAATATGTATATTGAACTACGGACCGTTGTGTATACGTAGAGATTTGCATAAATATGCAGCCAACGTTGGATTAAACTGATCCATATTTAGGTCTGACAAGTGAAAGTTGAAGCATTTTTAATCTGAACTACATTAACATAAAAGCGGCAGAGCACCGTGCAACCGTTACATTACACGGGGTATTAACACTCACTCGGGCTAAAATTTAAAACTAGCATTGATTAAAATATCTAACCATTAGAAGAAAAAACAGCAGGTGGTAATAGCATTTAATGAAATACTGAAATCTTAAATTATCTACTTATAATATGTATACGTTTAAATCGAAGAAACACTATTTATATAATGAGGGAAATTTTGAAACATGTGGAATTATACATACTTTTAACGTTTATGACATCGACACATCTGCCATTTAGAAATATTAATGAACCTCACTTTTCATCTTATCATACAAAATTTTAGCTATTCGCTTAACTTATATTTGGAATAAAGGCGAAAGATGCAAGATATTTAACAAAATTCTGCAACTAAAACAATTTTAATTTTGAAAATATTATAATTAATTTTCTTCTGTGTAACAATGTCATCATAACATTTTTAATGACAATTTTCTTCCTGCTTTCTATATTTTATACGGTCTCTACTAAAGTATCTTAACTCGTAAAAACTACAAAACTACAAATTTTGAAAACTGAAGTCACATTTTACGATTTGCTGAAAAATTAAAGTAAAGAAAATTACGTGATTGCTCTTATAGTCATTATTTGACTTAATTTTTGAAGCAAAAACCACTAACAAAACAAAAACTCATATAAAACACAAAATCCCGTTTGATGCGGGCTCTAAGTGTAGCCCATAAGAAACATTAATCAAAGAATTGGAATGCCTACGAAAATCAATTTAAAAAAATCGATAAGAATCAGTTTCTAACAATCACTTACCTTTTTAACACGACGAATCCATTACATTTATTTCTATCGTTTTCCTAACCCTTCCAGAATCTTCGCACAAGAATTAACACAGACCCTTTGTATTCTTTGTAATAAAACAAAGCTCTTCCACCAATATGCTCACCCACAGCAAATTCTGTAATATGACTGCTAAACATCAAAAGAATTATATATAATTCGTATAACAAGAAGTTATTTAAATTAGTAATAGAAGGAAAATTTAATCTTAGCTAAAACTAATAAGTTATAACTGTGGTAAAGAAATTTTAAATCGAATTTAAAACACATCACAAATTAAAATTAAAAAACGAACTAGTCTGGAAGGTATCAACAAAACCACACTGATTGTGGTAAATTAATCAATTATTAATGCATGCATTAAGTAAAATAAATAATTATATATTGAACTAAATAGCGAGTTAAAAAATAAGTAAAACAAAAAATATAATAAAAACTTGTGTCGCTCCCATATTCCGCGTAATATAACCTTAAGTTTAATTGCGTGAGCTACTAAATCAAAGACATTTGTGTAAGGACTTAACTTGCAGCGACCTAAGTTTGCACTACCAAAGTTTTAGGAGATCTATGCAGTAGATGAGTAACTATTGTTTGAATTTAAAGTGGATCGTTTAAATCTTTGTATTATACTGCAACATTATTCTCCCAACAATCAAATACAATTGCTTACATTACTTAAACTTTCCGAAAGAACAAATAATTTTAATTCTATTCTGGATTTTCTTGTCCAGAAGTCTATTTCAGTTGCTTATAACCTGCTTTGTTGAAGTCGCCAGTCCCTATCACTTATTTTATCCAATCCTTAATGTTGTCATCGTATTTTCTTCTTTTTCATTATTTTTATGCCCATGCACAACTTTTGACTTTTCATTACTTTTAACTCCTAAATACGAACTTTAGTATTGGTTTGTCAGTTTTCTTATATAGAGTTTCTTCCTCCTTTTAATCCTATACCGTTTATACACACAGAAAAAAACGTTGTTCAAATTTTTCATACTAGGTTGTGTTATTTGATTTTTTAAGAAATTGAATAGTCAATAAAGTGCACCGTTTTATAATCTATGAAATATTTTTTTAAATAACCTATTCCTAGACTTTGGTTCTTTATCTAAAAATTTGTAAATAGAAAAGCTGTTTAAATTCCACTGCATCAACGCACAAAAACACTACTAGTTCTATGTAATATTGCTTTTTGTGTTCTCTAAGCCTACTCTTCAGCCATTGAGAAATTTGTCTTATATATCAGCCTAACAAGTTGCTGTAAGGAAATTTATAAATTAAATCTAAATCATTATCTTTTGCAATTACTAAATCGTTATAAGATTTATAAGTAAATTTATTATCTTGTCCGTTAAATTTTCCATGAAAAGTAATTTTTTATATTTTTTAATTTGAAAACTGACTTCAGTCAACTTAACAGCATACACTGTAATAAACTTCAAAATACAAAGTAATGTTGTAAATTATGATTGCTTAATTTATCTGATTTTTAACTTTTTCAAGAAACTTTACATATAGTTAATTGGAAGTCATATGTGAGTTTCCTGCACATTTGGAATGCCTAAAATCATAAATCAGAGAATGGAATGTTTTCGAGGTGTCCCTTTGTTTAGTGATTCACCTTGATTTTTGTCCGATTGCTCTACTTACCGTCGAGTTGCTTCGCGAATATCTACCCAAACAATCCTCGATTGAATTTTCTCAAGAATTCATCCTGTTAGGTATATCTATGATCTGAATCTGTTTTGTTGATCTCATTCAAAGTGGCCAGAATTTTCTCTCCTGGTCAGAATTGTTTCGATCGTTGGTAATGAAATGACTAAGGAACTTGCTAGCCTGAGCGTCTGCCTTCGCTCTGTCGGTTAGATATCTTGTTAGACCATACTTCTCCAGTATGAACTATTAGTTGCTTTTGTGTATTCGAGATGTAGTATGTGGATCATCGCTCTGGCTTCTCTTCGCGAAATTACTCCACCTTCTTCGGTACCCTTCGACGTACGGTACCTCTTACGCTAGAATTTGTTTCAAATGCTGTTTCGCACCTGGTCTAGTGCACGGTTTATTTTAGCAGAATTTCCTCTTCAGCTCCGATTTCTTTAAGCCTGTTATGTGGTGTGGCAAACTCTAAACAAACTCAATATCAAAATAAGCTTCAATCGTTTACGAAATAAACTTTTCATACAGTTTTGTTTTTTAATTCCTGTACCCAAGTTAATATAGGTAAGTACAAAGTCCCCGGTGATCTGAGATCAATTCCTATTCTGTTCTAAATCTGGATATATTCAGTATATACCAGCAAAGTAATATGCAAATTCGATTAGTTAGAACGATCGTGTTTGTTTCCATATTCTGTATCACCATACGTTCTCAAACCATAACCATTATTGATATTGATCTTATGAGGTTGTCTATTACTAATCTTATATTTTTACCTACTCAGATCGAGATATACATATGTCACATAATTTTCAAGAAGTTTTATTGACATACTTGCATGAGTCTAATTTGGTAATAATTTATCACTTCGTATTATGATACAGATTAATATTCCTATATGTTTTGTAGTTTATTTAACATACTATAGAAATACGTTGTAAAAGTATACTTCACATCACTACAAACAAAATGCTCTAAAGCTTTATTCAACTAATGTAACAAATATGACATTTAACTCATAAAACGGTTGCATTAACTAAAACGAGGCGATCACTTCCATCAAAATAACATAAGATAATAAAATTCTGAACTTAGTCAATTGTCCAGATAACTGTCCCTCGAAGTGCGATTGTAACGATTGCAGTAGTCCAACAGATTTTTAGAAAGTTGATGCACTGAAATAAATAAAGTTTATTTGCTCATTTTCACAATTATTTTAAATCAAATTTGAGTAAAATTTCATTGAATTTATTTTAAGTCGAGATAAATATTTCTTTTATTTGTGGTATATGCAGCATTTTGTCAATATTTTTAACAAAATTAAAAAGTGTTATAGAAGAGATTTCATTATCTCCTAACTTCGGCGTTATGAGGCAGATGCAAAAGTGGTAAATAATATGAATGTGTAGACCAAATTAAGTGCTTCAATCAATTATCAATCAATTTATATATGGGGAGGAGGGGAGGAGGGCTGTTTAGTTGCAGTGACTTCGTAAGCTGTATCGCTTGAATGATTATTTTATTGTTGTTTTTGCGTGTGTATAATTGCATTATACCGCCTTTTATAATATAATACCACGCTGTTAATCACTTTGCTGCCAACAGAAAATGGTAGGTCAATCGGATTTTAATTCTCCGAGAAAATGCCACCGTCTTGCTGAAGAATTGAAAGCCGGCTCCTATCTTTCCGTCACAACGAGAGTTTGCCGCCTAACCACTGCGGCTATCGACCCGTTTAATAGTTTAATAGTATCGATATTATTTTTATGTTTTTAGTTTTTGGAAGAAAACAAATCTTGAAAACGTAATAGGTTATTTATTCGGTACTAATTTTCACTAACTAATTTTTGCATAATTCGAATACATGATAATCCAGCTACGCCACTTTAAAACTACGGTTACTTCAGCATATTAGAATGTTACTATTTAATTTTGACAAGATTACAAAATCAATAAATACATTACGTATGCAACCAAGAACTACCTTCAATATCCTGGAGAATTTTGGGCAGAAATGCCGTTTATCACACTTTGCTTATATTCAATCAACGAGAAAACAAAAAGTAATGCAATCATAAAAGATTGTAACCTTAAGGTAATATAAATACGTATACGTAATATATTAAACCAAAATTCTGCAAAAAAAGCAAAATCTTCTAAGTGAAACATCAAAACCAACATATTTGAGAACAAATTTCAATAAAATCCAAACGACGACCGTTCAATCATTATCATCAGGCAAGTTATTGAAATTTATGTAATGTAATCACATTATTTAAAAGCTAAATTGGATATCGAAAGTTCACTTTGATATACTATATATAATATTCAAAGAATGTTTCAGTACTAGCCGCTATTACCAAGATTTCTTTCCTTAATTTCATATATAATATTGTTATAGACCATGAAATTATTTAGGGTAAACATACATTTGACAGTGAACATTTTGTAAATACTAAAGTTCATTTTCAGAGCAACAATGTCTTAAAAGGTTCTTTCCGATTACCGAATACATGTGCTTCTATTTGTGATTTTTTTTTTAGTTGGAACAGTTACATAGAAATTTACATACAGTAGCAACAGCATTCATCCAGAATAGCAAATAATTAAAATGCAAAAGCGATTGTGTAACTTTCGGGAGACAAATTCCTAGAATACCCGAATTTTAGATATGTGCATAGGCTGCGTCGACAGCTGAATGTAATAAATCAGACACATTCCTCGGAGAGTTCGTGAACGTAAAATTCTTGGGATCCTCGAAATCGATACTCGACGGTTAATTTTAAAAGGAAAACTATGTATACTTCTAAATTGCAATTAAGTTGAAATATGTGTATAATTTCGTCTATAGTCGCTACTTTACTTCCTGCGGAACAACATGAAATCTTAATATAAAAATTATACGTAGCCGTGCTTGTCGAAGGTTAAACCTTAAAAAGCAAGTGCATATGATTATAATTTTAAATTAAACATTCAAGCTACTTTCTTACTTACCTATATGTATTTTTAACCTACTTTTCGTTACAAGCTTTGTGCAAGGTAACTACATGCGTTTTGCATAATATATGTTTGCTATTCATAGAACTGATAAACATGAATAAGCTGTTAGGTATTCGAAAAGCGCCGTTAGAAAACTATGGACTCAAGTAACGCCAAAAAGAATAATTCTGCTCCCTATAAAAAATCTTGATGTCAGATACTTTTCTATTATTTTTACTTTGAAATCAAGAATATAATATATTTAAAAATGTGTCTGCATTCAATAAGAAGTAAAAAATGTAGGTTTTCCACAAAAAGTTATTTTATCTCGCTGGTTTAGCTTAATAGAAATTTTAACTCTACTTTTGGATTATTATTTAACTTTCAATTACTGAAGTATTTCCACTTGTAGGTCAATGAAACAGCAAATTAATTACATACCAATTTATTCCAGAACATATATTATTTAACTAGAATACACAAAAATTTCAAATAGGAGAAAAATTCAGAAATAAGGAAAACGTCAAAACGGAAAAATCTTATGACAAGATTCCACTTGGAAAAGCGTTGAAAAACAATGACGTAATAATCCAAAACGACCAAACGGGCGTTAGAGGGACTTATATTAAAAATGATACAAGAGTAGGTATAGCTCTTAGTAAACCAAATTGTAAACTTTTTTGGTATTAGATACAATTAAAACAATTTTTTGGCAAAGTTCACAGTATCGAATTCGATGACAAAACATAACTGAAAAGACTTTACCAAGATGCAGATATACATAACTTGCATCTTCGTGCCTAAACTGATATTGAACTCTTTACAAATCCTCACAATTTTGACAAAAAATGACTACCAGAATATCAGAGATGTGCATCAGTTTGGCAAAATAATATATTACCTTTACGGTTACAATAGGTAATTACATTCCTATTAAATCTCAATAAGCAAAACTGCTAAGTCTTTTCTGGGAGGACCATCTAACAGCGGAAGTAAGAATTTACTTACAAGGAAACACAGGCAAGTGGTGGTGACCGATTTAAATGACATTTGGTGGGTTTGTAGAGTGATGCAGTGTAAGAACAACGGTAACTTCCATAGATGCTAAATCGCCCGTTTTCGGGAGGTGGAGAGCCCTAAAGCCAAAGCTACCCTTCGCTATTTGCTTTAATATCTCCAAAACTATAAGACTTATCAAAAAAAGGTTGAATGTAAAGATGATCTAAAGGTTAGTAGTAAAATATTAGGGATAATCAAAATATACCTTTCAGGTCACATTGATGAGAGACAGCATATCTAGGGGAATAACCTAATTTCAATCTATTTGCACATGGCATTTTGAAACTTATTTTTATAATATAAGTTAACCTTCAGAGTTAATATTCTTAAACAATCACGAAACTTCAATTTACATACCAAACATGAATAAAGGAATATGGCTAGCCAAGGAAAGTGATAATAAATGGTAATTTTGCGGGCAACGTTTTGTGTGTAGTAAATTAATGTCATATATTTAAATCGTAGAAACAAAAAGCTATAAATAGCTATAAAATGTAACAAGTATATTACATAATATTATAAATTCTTCAAAAATACGTTTGTATAATACTTCAAATATTGAGAAACACTGAACACTATCTTAAACTATTCTCTAACTCGTTAAAGTATACCAAATATAGTCGTGAAATATTAAAACAACCCAACAACTAATTTTGATATCACTTTGCGCTTACAGTAAAGCTAATATTGAATTAACGTCCCCGAGTATATTCCACTATAATTCTGCAAGGCACACAGCACCAGTTTATGTAAATACATCCGGTGTATACATATAAGTTAAATATTGTTTCGCCAAGGATAATATGAAGTAAACATTAAGTTGATATAAGGGAACAAACACATATACGTATGTAATTTGGAAAGTTTTCCTATGACAAAAATATTTACGTTCAAACAACAAAATTCCTATTTCATAAAATTGTATAAAGTTGTGCAGTATTTAATAGGATATGTTTTAATCGCTATCGAATTATTAACTTTCGAATATTATAATCTCTTAAAATCCCTCAGTCTCTCATAATTTTAAATTTAATAAATACACTCAGTTAAATTTATCTAGTTCCATATGAAATTTTGAACAGATTATTTGATTTATTAATATCTCCGGCAAATTATGCATGCGCTATTTTTTTCCTGAACTACAAAGAAACACAAATGCAAGAAAAAATAACATTAAAGAAATTATTACATTTTATACTGAGAATATTTACAATAATGGTAACTCAAAACAACAAAAATTGTACAAGTCCACTAACTAACTAATTTAGTAGTGAGTATTAGATCCTATATTAAAAATAACTTCAAACATCCGGATTTTTATACAGTCTATCAATTTGATCAATGTTGAAACAGAAATATCATCTACCAACACCTCGTTATCACAGATTTTAGTTCTTTGACGCTTTGGTATTGTTTGTTATTGGCATACACCTCTCTTGCGAATATTCCCTAAAGATTTTCGATGACCCTCAGATCGGGCAAGCGAGCAGACCATTATAATAAATTGATTTCTTTTTCATGAAACCATTTCTTTGCTTATCTGGAAATATGTATAGCTGCATTGTCTTGCTGTCTAGTCTCCAGTCTTGCATCGGCAATTGTTCACCAAAGTCTATCAGAACCATTTCCAGAAATTCTATATAAGAATTAGAATTCATTCGCGTAAACATAAAACATATAAGGATTTCATTGTCATGGGTAAAAGCCGCCCAAACGATTGTACTACCGCCAGCAAAATCTTGGCTCATCACTTGGCTACAGTGTTGTTGCGCATATCGTGCCAATAATATTTGAAACGGTTAGGCCCGTCCAAATGAAATTTCTTCTCGTCAGAAAATATGACGTTGATCGACTCATGATCCCATCTCATATGACATTGCGCAAATTTCGCTCTTGCCTGCTTATGTGTCTCTTTTATAGGTAGTTTTGAAACCTCTTTTAGTCGTTAAAACCGTTTACTGCCAGACAAGATTTGTTGTACAAATCTGTTAGTTACTGGTAAATTTAAATTACATTTTATTTGCTAATCGAGATATTGATGAATGCTGTCTTCGAGTTAGTTTTGAAGTACGCCCTTTAGCGCTATTTTTTCCATAGGAATTGCCCAACTTTATAAAATTGTTGATGAAATGGTGGGACCCTCCTATTTTCTTAGCTCTGGCTCGGTTTGAAAACTACCTCTTTATAACAATTTATTTTTGTGTTTTCTTCCTAGGGTAGCAATTTACCTCTGGGCATTTTTTATTAACTTGTATGTATAGTTCAATAATATATATAAGTATATCTAACAACAAATAAACTTTTGAAGATGTTTAGAGGCTATTTCATACTGGTAGGTAATGCCTGATTTCGTAGAATGTCTATCTAACTCTGTGGAATTACAAAAATTTTGCTCGTATTTATATGTTTATACGAGAGGTACCTACTCTCCCTACGTATCTCACAGTTGTGTTGTTGATAAAATAATAATAATAATTGGAGAAGAAGTACTCAGCCGTACTCGTGAAGGATAAAATCTGGGAGATTTTTTCCTGACAATGTGAAACAGTAAAAAAACTTAAAAAAATGTCTCTACTATTTCGTTATGTTCAGATATGTAATTCTAGGTAATTCCTAATTCATAGCGTTGGTAAATGTTTATAAACACTCCCACAATCTATCACTACTTACAATAAACTTTTCCGACGCACTGTTACAGCATAGATTACTTAATATACCATATCAACACGTAACAGTTTTAGAGATTTTACTTAATCTGATCTCAGCCAAGCTGATAGTGTAGAATCATGTTATTTCACTATTACAATAAATAGTATAATGAACTAAAAAAAAACGCAAAAGTTATACTTTCATCACAAACATTTATTATACTGTTTTCAATTTTACAGCTTGAATAGTAAACTTCTTATTTGTACATTACACCAGAAATATCAATTTAAACGAGGTTAAGTTTCTTTTTGTTATAAAATAAAAGAAAGTTCAAACATTTCCTCACAATACGCGGCACCAAATATCTTGAAATATCATCTAATGTAAATATGGAAAGCTTCTCAGCAAGCCATATTTATAAACGCTTTGGTGTCAAGATGTCAAGACACACACATTGCAGATCAAACATTCCTTACACGTGTTTTCAATGTAGATCTTACTTAAATGTTAATTGGTCGCCATTTGCGCAGCATCACTTTGTAGAAATTCTCTAATATTTTAAAAGCTATCGAATATGCCGCTAAATAAATTTTAAAATGCATGGTACCATATACATACATTTGCCAACTAACAGATAGCCGTGTGCGCTTTCTTCGTTCCTTCACCGCATTACTTGATGTTTCGAAAACAAATATTTGCCGTTAGAACAGCTGGTAACACTCGGATAGTGTTTATACATGCTTATGATGCATATTGATTCTAATATATTAAAATTATTATCATCAAGATACACATACTTTAATACCAGTGTAGCCCATTAAAATATTCAACTTGTTATGCCTCTTACAAACAGTTGCTGCTTTGAGAAAGTACAATATTTTCGTATACAGGACTAGTCATAGATGCGAACACTATATACTCTACATCTGTGAACTACCCGACTAGCTACCATCAATAAATGAGTGTTGCCTAGTCGCCTAGTCGCATGTGCGTAGAATACTGCTCACTCAAAGTAATCTTAGTGCACCGCGATAGCTGTAAAGTAATTACTGCGAAGTAACGATGTAGCGGCCGACTTGACAGCTGTTGCTTTAAATTGTCTAATACAGACGTAAATATGGTAGGTACTTCAATAGTTTGTTTAGTGTTATTTCACTTTACTATACTGTTCTAAAAGCTAGCCAATGTCCTTGAGGTAGTAAAAAATGGAATGAAAATTTATAAAATAACTATGGAAAGTATTACAAAATTGTGACACTTATTCGACATTTGCATAAATATGAATTGACTCTCCTTTTTAGGGTGTTAAACACGTAATAAAGCATTTCTAATATGATGCAATTTATAACTTTTAGCACCGTTTAGCAGATATGTACTTCACTCTTTAAAATAACTCACCATGAAAAAGTCAACTATGGTTAGATATAATGTCCGAAGATGGCATCAGTGAATAATAGGGCTTCAAAAATTGTAACAGATAATAATTATCTATTCCTCACAGGCAACTCACCGCGGTAAATTTGTCCAATAAAGAAATTTCAAATAACAATTTGATAAATATTCACATGAATATTGTGATAAAGAAGTAAAGTCACTGATATTCCAATAATGTAACGGAATCTCTACGAAGTTATGGAGATTCTTTACGAACCAGATTCTATTGCTATGTGTTTACATATCTACAATTTTTTTCATTTGTGCTCTTTTCCAAGAAGAATAGTAGCACAACTTATAGATTTCCTTTGGAAACACTCCCTGTTCTACGAAATCCCAAATGTACCCAACATATTCGGATATGTTGTACTACTGCACTTGTATATGAAGAAATTGTTGTTGAATTTATATGTGGCAATTTTGATAAGAATAGTTCCACATTCTTTTTAAATTCGTATCTGCGAACTGAAATATTTATCTAAAGTAAATAATTTTATAAATATTGACAATTAAATATAATGTCAATACCTCAAAACTCGAATTAAGTTTTTATTTTAACAGACCGATAAACCTGATAATTTTTCCCTGTACGTAAAACATAATTTATTAATTCGGCCAAAATTGTAAGGAAGTGCACTAAAATAAGATTCTAAAATAACTTATGTATAAGAAATATACATACACAGTGATTAAGAAATCATAAATAATTCATTGCATCTTAATGTTGATTTTTATTCCTTCCTCTGCACTTTTTTATTGAGTCCTACACACGTATTGGGTACATAATAAACAATCGATTGAAGCTTATGATAATTTATTTTTGTAGATGCTATTTTCTTCTGCAATCTTATAACAAACGCAGCACATTCACCTACTTTGTGGGGATTTTCTTTGTTGACAGTACCCTTCTGCTACTCGAGGCAGGTATCTCTGATCTTGGCATTAATTTGGCTAGCAAATTTCAGACCGTTATCCAGCATTACTCCAAGGTATTTAATGTTCACCATTAGTCAAATTTCTGTATTTCCCCAGTCTCTTCTGTCAATGGAACCGTCACATCACAACGATCATGAGTTACTTATGAAAGAATAGAACGCTAACGAGAAACAATGTTTATTTAAATATGTTGAATATTACGTAACGGATAGATAGCCGCAGTGATTAGGCGGCTACTTAGTGATGTGAGAGGTAAAGGTAAAGGTTCAAATCTCCAAGGAAATGGCAACATTTTTGTCGGAGAATTGTATCCCTGTCGATCTACCATTCGCTACTGGACAAGACCGTTAAACACATTTATACACATACAAACTACAAAGAGATACTACGGTTGTCAGGTAAATAACACAGCTACTGCAACTTGCACAGAGCACAGACATAAAACTTAATCTGAATCGTACATTATCGCATGTATTATTATATTATATTATCACATGTATGTATATTCTAATTATTTATATGCATTACTTATGCAACCTATGGTTATTACACGTTGAGTTTGCTACTGACCTCAGCAAGACCGAATTCCTTCTTACGAAAATTGGTATCGTCAAGTATTACTAACTGGTAATCTCAGTAAGAGCCCCTGTTCTATCTAAAGTGCACTTGACTCGCGCGTCTCTCCACTTTGAACCTGTTGCCGACCTTTTCAACGATGCAGATTAAAATTATATCAAAAACATCTGCAATTCCGTAAAGGTTATCGATGCTCCCGTTGTTATTTCCATCGTTTGATGTATTATATCTTTTTAATTAAATAGTGGTAAATAAAACACATCACATAAATATTACATATATTATAGAATTACATTTTAAATAATTACATATAATGTTATAGGTACATTCGTAGGTAGTTCATTTGTAGATTGGAATCAGAGTTGTTTATTGGATATTTTTCTTTCCAACAGACATTTGAATTAGTTTTTATATCACTTTGTTTTACTTCATTAAAACTTTTTTATTTTAATTAATTAATCGACTAATAAATTTAATTTTATAAAAAAAAATTGTTTTTTAAATAATTTAATGAATCTTAAAATTATCAATGTTTTATTAACTGATGAATACTAAATGATATTGAAGTCTCTGTTATGAGGGCTTCTGGGTTTTGACGGCACGATAGTAGTGTAAATATATACAATACAAAAATAAAAAACAACATAAAATAAAAGTTAGAAAATGTATTCAGATTCCACTTTTATATAAAAAAACATGTACATATTTTAAATATTGGCTGATGACTAACCAACTAACTAAACTTTAACTCTTCCACCAGAGGAAAAATGAAATATCCCTAGTTGCCCTTTTTTGAAAATCGAACTTTTAATAGTTGTTCCAAAATTTTCGATTTCTAAATTGTCTAATTCACGAAGTAATAAGAAATAACATTAGTTGCCGCTTCTTTTCAAAAATAAAAAGTTTAGGGATCTTCGCCAGTTGCGGTGGATTACAAACCTTTTTTCCAAGAGGATATGAGGATTTAGGGTGTATTTTTAAGAATATTCAGAAGAATAAAATTAAAATGATGAATTTACATTAGAAATGGTAGGCACATATTGGTTGGCGCCTTTCAATTATTTATACATACTCTGGAATAATTTCTAATATGATGTAAATCACTATGAAAATGTAATAATGCGGGGGCCATGTATACTACCGAGTATGTCATAATAGTTATTTACGAACCAAGTGCGTGAAATCATATTTCGCGAATGAGTGACCAGTGACACGAATTCGCGATATGTTTCACGCACGAAGTTTGTACAATATTTTTTGTACGAGAACTATAATAATAATATCTACATATTGTTAAATACGTTATCGTTTATGACCATATTATTAAGGTTAGGGATTTATGATTTTAAAATGTCATTAAATTAATCAAGTTCCAGGAAGTACCAACTTTACTTTTACGCACTCGTGCTTAAAGTGACTTTTTACGCACGCAAATCGAATCGTGAAATGACAGGTTTTGATAAGCGAGTACAAAAAATACATTTTCCCTGCATCCACCGCTAACCAAGATACTTTTTCGGTCTTTTCTAAATTCTGGTTTCTTTACAAGAATATTCGCTATATTTATGCTTGCTGCAGCTCTATGATTGCTCAAAGAAAATTGTGTGATCAAGTGGTAATATATTTTCAGTAATATGTAGTTTTGTATTATCTGTATACTTTCTAGAGCTTCAATTTGCTGATTTAGAATAATGTTTTATGTAAGCTTACATGAAATAAGCTTAGTTTCCTATCAAATATAGTTCGTCAAATAAAAATATAAAATAAAAACGAACATTTTTGTACCCTATTTTGAATTATAATCTGCCTATTCTAATTTTTTTTGTGTAACTTTCGCAAAATTTTATTTAAATGGAACATTTTATGTCTAAAATATTTGGACAAATTTATTATTGCATGAAATTTATTTTTAAATTCATCTGATATATGTACATCTGTATATACTGTTTGACATAAGTAGAGAAACTTTATATTTATTAATTTATCTAAAACAATACAATCATAATTTACATCACAAAAATATGCTTACAATACTACGTCAAACACGGACATATTTTGGAAATAAATAATATTATTGATAGCATTTTGTAACTGTAATAAATAATAATAAATTTATCTTCGGACAATAATAGAGAAACTTTAATAATAAATATTATAGTACCGAATGTTTTAATAACGGATAGCGTTTCCATTCTTTATTTCTAATTACGTATTTACAACGCTGCGGTATGGAATCAAGTAACTTGTGGATAATACTTGGATTTATTGATTTCCAAGTACTTTGCAGAATTTCCCACAAATCTTGTTTATTATGAATGGTACTCCGTCGGATTTGCCGATTGAGTTTTTCTCACAGGTTCTCAATCGGACTTAAATCCGGACTTTGAGCTGGTCACTCGAGAACCAGAACTTTTTCACGTTCCAGCCAATCCGACATCAATCGAGATTTGTGTTTTGGGTAGTTGTCATGTTGAAATCTCCACAACAACGATGCATTTGTTTTTCACATGTGGGATCCATTGTACCTTATATCAGATGAAGGGGAGCCTATGCCGAAACTAAGCAGCTCCAAACCATTAGTAAGCCACCTCCATGTTTAACAGTTGTTTTGGTGAATTTAAAATTATACCTTTTCCCACATGATGATGTACCCACGCCATATCATCGGATCCAAATAATTGAAACTTGCTTTCATCTAACCACAGAAATGTTTTCCATTTCTTTATTGACCAATTCACATGCTCTCTCGCGAATTGCAATCGGGCCTTTCTGATCTTCTTTGTTATTAACGGTTCCTTCGCCGCTCTTCTACTAAATAATCCCTGTTCTCAAAGTCGTCTTTGTACAGTTTTATAACTTATATTAACATCAAGTAACTAAAATTTTGTTTACAAGCTTTTGTGGATGACACAATGCAATTCGTTTGATTCGTAAATCGGCATGTCTTGTTGTTTTTCTAGGACGTCCACATTTTGGAACAGATTGTACAGTCCCACGGTTTTTATAATTAGCGATAATTTTTGAAATTACAGATTTATCAATTTTCAAACGTTCAATGTTTATTTTTTCCGCATATCTTCTGATAAGTACACACCTCGAGGCATTTTCACGTATAATACTGCACCCTTTGCTATCAACCAATGCACTAAACTTAATTATTTATCTTATAGTTCCTCATAGTTACGTTGAAGTTGCTCTACTTGTGTCCGTATTTCGTAAAAAACTTTGAAGCAAGAGACACATCTGTTTTCTTATCTTATTTTTGGTGCGCTGTGCTTACATATTATCAACCATAAATGCGTTTGTACAATTCAAATGCTACAAGTAAATAGATCTATAGGTACCAATAAATAATAATATAAAAAAGTTTCTCTACTTATGTTAAACAGTGTATGTCCGATTCTTTGAGAGCTTTTTCCATTCATCTTTGTATTATTGTTTAAACTACAAATTATATATTATTATATTTTAATTTTTTCGCCAGTTTTTTTACATCTTTTACGATAATTTGTTTTTTACATTATTTTTTTTTTTCGTTTTCTAATTCTTATTCAAGGTATTTATCATCACACAATGGATTTGTTCATTTTCTCTGCAAACACTTATTGAATTGCACCACCAACAACGATTTTATCCGGTGTTTGCAATAAACATTTATTTAAGCAACTGTATCTATCAAACTAAACGATAATGCAAAAAAATTAACTAACATAGGTATAAAAGCATGGCCCCTACTCACCTTCCGCGAAATCGTCTTCGTAATTATTTTGAACATAAACAGAAGATGTAAGGATTTAAGATCAAAATAATTTACGAAAGAGATATTTAAAAACATTAATATTTCAGAAAGTGTGGAACTTCCATATGAAAATTACATATTTGTCTAATAAATTTTATCTTACCCAACGCCAGAAACGAAACTTTCTAAAGGAAACCAACACGATTTTTTTGCATGTACATATATAAATATACGAAACACACAGCAATCTACAAAAAATCTTTTATAAACATTGAAAGCAAAATGGAACCGGGATTAGTATCCATTTAATTACAATGCATTTCGTAATTTACTGTATACCTATTATGTATACATATATAACAATATGATATTTTTATAAAAATTTTAATTTTCAAGCTCTCTGGACATAATTATATATATAACATTTACAGTTAAAACTGATGATGTGATATAAATTATGTACGCACATATCCAAAAATATGTTCATATATTAATTATTTTAATAAGATCGAGAATAGAAAAAAAGCTCGAGAGAAAAACGGGGAATAGCGTGAAAAAGCAACATCCTAACGTCTCCGCGTTCCGAGTTTGAATCGTGTCCCAACGGATTTGTCAGCCCGTTCCACCCATAAAACACCGTCCCATTTCACTTGCACATCGATTTCGTCTCTCTCCCGCCAAACTCGCATATTCCTTACGCAGGTCAGGATCTAGGCGAGAAACATTTTCACGGAATTAATGTTGTGGAAGGTGAACTATTTAATTTCAAGTTGCATAGATATGACTTTAAAAAGTACAATTTTAAGCATGAATTTGGAAGATGAATTAACAAAATGATATTGAAATTTAAGATACCTAGAAACCTAAATTTAGAAGTAAATGTAGTAGGAAATCTTTCGCTAATTTATGCAAAAGTATACTTAGAAAGTTAAGACTGAAATAAATGGCTTGTATTCTGTAGCTGACAAAATGAGTATTACAACATGTGTGCGTAAATGTAACTGTAGAAACATCGAAAATGTCAGAGTTTCTTAGGCTAAATCACTTTTAACGGTAATAATTAATCTCTCAACAAGTTGACACGCAGACAAAAGTTAAAGTATACTTATCAAAATTCCTATCCAAATCCAAACAAACGCATACCATAAAAATGCAAGAACCAAAAGTATTCTCCAAAACACTGTTTCGTGTCTATGACAATGAAGTATCATTGAAATCTCCAATTAAAACATTCTTCTTTCCTCTCACATTATTATTTCAACAGTTTTGACATAACATTTACAGTACAAATATATGTGAAACATTAGGACACCTGTTGTTACTACATGAACTTCTTATGACCACAAGATATTGCAGTGTCATAATTATCTAAAGAATTTTTTAAAAATTAATATATTTTTATTATTATCACTAATATAATTTTAAGTTCATATAATTCTATTTCTCTCTCAGTAAAACTTTAGCTGATGCAAACTTTTAAACATTATAACTATGTATGTAGAAACAACAGTCAAATCGATCCTACACAGTCACTAAAGTGACTATTCGTTGGAAATAAAAGGTATTTTTCTGGGAAACAAGAGGACTCATTTGTTTAGCATACATACAGTTGATGGTCGTGGATGACATCCGTGGGTCAATAGTTAATGCTTATGCCTTTCAATGAATGTGGCCAAAATCTGTAGTTAATCGTTTACATATCCAATACTGCGTGAATAGCCATTGTTCACCACATTATATTTACAATACATAGACATAGATGTATAAGACGAGATAAAAAGAAGGAAAAGTGTTCATGTTCAGTTTATAACATTTTTCGAAACAGTACTACAATAATCTATTAAATGTCAATAAATTATGATATATTTCGTTAAAATTTTCACAGCAGATCTTATTGAAAATGTTCATCAATATTAAAATTTAAGAAGATACAATGCTTCATATTTTCAACGACATCAATCAACACGACTTTGTCGTTTAGATGAGATTCTCTCGTAAATGTTCAGTAAACCGTACAAACTAGAATTTGTAAAATGTATTTTTTTAATGAGGAAACAAAATAATCTAAAAGTTTTATCACACAATCTTAGAGAAAATGGGTTGTTAGTAATGTCTGTTAGCGTTTAAAGAATATTGCTGCAACAAGTATCTCGTTTATATTTCTTTGTAATAATATTGGGCCAATTTATCTTCTTCTAGACACAGCTATCCATACTCCAATATTTAAAAGTTGTAATGCAGTTCAGCGAAAATAATGAGGATTATCACTGCTCGATACGCACATTTTTGTGAATTGATATGTTCATTTAGATAAAGCCAACCTTTTCCTGTAAATACTCTTTTATTTAAGACATCATCATTTTTATGAATATATTTCTTTAAAACAACAGCAATACATAACTGTCTTTAGAGGAAACATACCTTAGTATATTTTCATTTTGTAATATAGCATCTGAAGATAGAAACAGCATGTGTTGATTCTATGCTTCAATTTAATTGTTAAAATCGCTGTCGTACAACAATAATCGGATCTTTGTGGACTATATTTCTTGATTCTTCGACAATACTTTTTGTACAGCTTTCCTACACTTGATCACTTGTTTCTACTATGTTTAAAACTTCATAAATCTTTGCTTTGTCGAAACTCTTTTCTAATCTTCATTACCATTGCCCCAACGACATTGGATTTGTAGCCACTAATGTAAAAAATATTATGCGATTTTATAATAATTGAAGACATTGATGCTTTAGCACCTTTTAGTACTAGACCGACTTAAGATGTTGTCTTTTCGCATGTTTCATGGAATTTGGGAAACAACAGGAAACCAAGTTCAATTCAGAAAAGAAGTTCGAACTTGGTACCACCAAATAACAAAACAAGTGTACTATAGTCACTGTTGCTCTAGCCTGCTATATTCCTGTGCTAATAAAGAAGAAACTTTGATGTCTAGTAATACGGATCAGTAAGTGTTAAATTACAGTATACTATGGTAATTATGTGTTGTATTTCATACATTCTGTCTTGAAAGCCAAAAGACCGTTATAATCTCTTGTTGCGTAAATTATTATACTGTAACTAATGTACATAACGCGCAAATCACGTATCTCCAACCAGGAGTACTTGAAAGATTAACTTTATAACGTTGTAGACAGGGTATTTATGAAAGGGAATTAAAATTAAAATACAAAATGAATGGTTGAACAAGCTATGTCGAATAGCAGCCCAAATAATGTTAAATAGTTGTAAAATCTGTTCAATCTAGGTATAGACTTTTGCCTTTATATTTTCTTCATTTACCTTTAACTTATTGATTACCTATAGACTCTCTTTTTAATTTTGCTTGCATCTTAATCTACAGTAAATTTTCACTAGAGCGAGTCCAATAGGGTATAAAGGCACTGCTTGGACATAATTCTCTTAATTAGGAAAAAATGTTGTTCTGCAAATTACGCTCATATTGTTTTGAGCTCTACAACCCCTTGAATCTTAACAATCGACCATACCAACATACGTTTTAGGGATTCTTGAAAAATTTCATGATTTTGTGCAATTTATTTCTTCTACTGAAATGTAATGCGAATAAGAAATAAAAATTACCAAAATAAAATAGATAATTCGTCAAATCTACGTAATAATGTTGCAACGTACTGTAGATTTTGTTTCAAAAGCTGTGATCTGAATTTTCAAAATTAGTATAGTACGGAAAGAAAGCTTTGGTATGTTTGATTAATTCGATATGTATTGCCATTTATACTCTAGAAACTAAAGCAAATACTGTGCAGTGTAAGGAATAATTGTATTGGTTATGAGTAACTGAGCTTTAAAACTAAAGAACAAAAAATTTGAATTTTTATTAATAAACTCACTAACAAAAATTATATCTTTCAATAAATACGAGTAGCTTTCTATGTCAATATTAGCAGTTTAATTGTAGATCTACTTAGTGATACATTTCCTTCATATTTCTGTCAAACAGAATTTCAATAAATTCACAAGTAAAACATCCTTTGACATATAAAATGCCAAAAGACATATGTTAAGAGTATTTATTTCCATATAATGTATTCACCTTTTTTGTATCACTCAACAAAACAGTAATCAAATAAACATCAATTTATTCCTGAACACAATAATTGTTTGCGTAAAGTTAGGTCATTAACAACAACAACAAATTGACATTTAATAGAAGTCGAATAATATTAAAACATAGAATCAAGCCTATCAACAAAAATGTCTAAAAACAAGAAAATTGTGTAAATGATTTTCTTGTATAGGATTATGTTTAGAATCTCACAATGAAGAACATTAATGCACTTAGTAATAACATAACATTTCATTACATGAGTTAATTAACACACAAAATACTTTACGTAACAAGTTAGTAAATATAAGTAGTAACTATTTACAGAAATATAAATAGTAACAAAAGCAAATATACGGACTTAAATCGAATGTTCAATATACTGTTATAATGTTAACTATATTTTTAAGTAATATTTAAAACATTATTATTATACTAAAACTTATATTGCTTTGCGAAATGATCCAACTAAAAAAATTGAATGTGAAAATAATCAATTAATCAGAAGCAAATTAAATTGTAGTAACATAGACAAGCCGGTTGCTAAAAATGTTCCTCCTCCGAGAATTTACGGCATTGCGTTCATGACACTGATTTGTTCACAAATGTTTCTATTTATTTAGCGTTAAATAGTATAAACAATATTTAAAGAAATGACTTGACCAGTATACTGGTTCATGTAACATAACCGCTGAAACTCTTATAAACGTTCAATAGATAGATGATGATAATTTTAATTTTTAAAATACTAAAATTTTAAGAGAGGAAATTATAAAAAGAATTAATTAATAAAATCATATATAATTCGTTTATTCACGTCTAAAATTTATTAAATTACGCTCTTAAATAGGTTTTTTTGTACAAAATTATTAGAGTTTGACAGAAAAGTACATTGATATAGGAATTATTTAATTTATTAAGATTCAAATAGGTAATTGTATTAAATTTATATTGTAAGTGTTTAATATCTTAATAATCTTAAACATATATATAGACTTAGCTGTATGTTTAAACATTATTTAATGCATATTAATTGTCAATTTCTTCCAATAATGAAAACAAAATTATTATGTTCTGAAATAAATTGATTTTTAGTTCATTCTCGTTTTATTAATCTGCAAACGCGAAATAAAAGCCAAGTACTTAAAGATAATCATATTTACAGAAATTCTAACGTAGTCGTAATATATGTTACTAAAGGCCCTATCTTTAGTGTAATTGACTAGTCACTATTAGCTGTCATTACCTATGTTTACTATCATATATTATAACATTTATTTTTATTATTTTTTTTAATATATGCTGGGTGCTTATTGCAATGACTTCTTAAGCTGAATAACTTGTTTGACCATCACTTTAACTCTCGTGGGCTAGTTTTGTGTGTGTGTATAATTGTGTTCAAATGCCTTCAATTGATCAACATATTATTATGTAATCGTGTAAAACACCAACAGCCTTCTTATCAAAGTTTATATTACTACACGACCAATATACATATATTAAATGAAAAAAGGGTTCCCTAGTGAGGAGTGAAGGTATAACCAAATATTTGTATTAACAATAACATTCATTGGAATTACAAAAGTTTTAATTTGTGATAGAAACCGATATTCTAGTACTTACAACAAACTCTAAAGTTCTAAATGGACTTCAAACATGTATTTCTAATATGGTCAATTAATTTAAAGCTTTAAAGACAATTTTTATTTAAATTTATCCTGTATACTCCGATTAAAACCTCTATTATATGTAGCAGATTGTTTTGACAGTGCAAAATAGTTTTTTTATATATGATTTGTTAAAATTTTGTTAATAAATTCTATATAAAGTTAGTTATCTATTAATATACATCTGATTTTAAAACATCAATTGTATTTTTCAATTTATAATACACGATAGTACAAAATAATACTTGTAATTTTGTAAATTCAATGCTAACAATTATTTAAACAAAATATAATTATTCTGATTCTTGTTTTAATTTACGTTACAACCCTGGATGCAATCCTGCTTTGCCATTACACTACGAACGACTTTCCTTATCTACATCGTTAGTTCAGCGATAAAACTATCTTCGTCGTTCTGAAAATTTATTTATTTCTCTCTAACTCACGAGACCTCGTCTATGTCCGCCTCGCTTCCACTACATATAGATCTATCTTTGTTACACTTACAAGTTTTCCACATCTAACCATCTCCTTTTGGCCGATGAGAGAACTGCTAACTCCCATCCTTTTCCCGCACTATAGTGCTCTACCTTCGAGCGCTGTACTTACTCTTCTTTCATTTCAACCCTTCTCTATACTTCTTCCCTTTTATCCAATGCAGTTTCATATATCATCATCTCACTTCTACCCGTTGATTAAAGGGGATATTTCGAAATGTAGAAACCGGGGATGTTTCCATATATGCACGACGTAGGCGACCGGACAACGTTAATATTGACATCTCTCGCTTTTTTATGCGAATTTTTGTAAAGGTAAAAGTGATGTTTGATTTTGTCTTTTATTGTTTCGCTGTTATGCATTAATTTACGTGATTTTTTCGCTTTTTTGAAAAAAACATGTACTCTCCCGCCTTGGTACCGTAGCTGCGTACACTTTCCACGATTTTTTTTTATTATTTATATCTGGTCTTGTTATAAACGATTCGTCGGTTGAATTTTGATTTACCTCGCGTACTTTTCGACAGGTCGTTTGTCGTGCTCCGTTCCCCATGTTGCTAATGATTTGAATTAAGTGCTTAGAAATACCATAGATGTAAATCACCAACCGGTCAGTTTATTATTTCGACTGCTTTTTTATTTTCTTGTTTCCGCGTTTTGTGTTCACTGGACATTTACACCGCTCTGACAATGACGTTATATCCAGGGGGTGCGAGGCAATATACGTACTGCATACCTACTGACACTCTATACGTTGAAAAAATTAATTTAATTTATAACTAGGAATACTTACGTACCCAAAGTGAAACAAGTGCACTGGTTTTGATATCTGACCGAATTAGGTACACCTTCGTGTGAAATTGACTTCGTATACTAGTAGTAATATAGGACAACCTTATTCTTTAGAGATATTCTACAGGAAAAGTAAAGAAACGTACTCGTAGTAAATAATAATGAAACTAAGTTTCGAAACGAGGCAAGAAAATATTATACAAGAAATAGTAGCTATAAAAGATGATGAAGGTGAAGTCTAAAATTACTGATAGCTAAAATATGTGTTTTTAACTTTTCTAAGACGCATATCAGGCCACTACGACTAAGAAAACTTCTTCTTCGTTTTCTCGAGTTCTTCGAAACTACAAGAAATGTTGACGGTTTTCCTGCAGTTTTTGGAATTGTGCATTATCGATAGGCTATCCAATACTTGATTTTCTCTTTGTACAACTTCAACCCACCAGAACTCGATTTTTGAAATAAAATAACCGCGTCTTTTTTCCGCATTCTGAATCAAAATTACATTTTGCGTTTGTAATAATTTTCGAATTATTACAATTATAACTAAAGACCGCAAATGTGGTCCGGTAGCAGAGGCGTAACTACATCGGCTTTACCGAAGTGGAAGTGGCCGTTATTTAGAGAAACAAACACGTTGAAGCATTTTCACGATATACTGCCGCTGGAACCGGACCAATTCTTGTGGTCTTTAATTAACAGTTCCTGCATAGCAAGCCATGGAAATTACAACAAACGTTCTTATTGGAAACTGTCACCTATTTGGTGTTGTTATATCTATTGAATTGAAAAATGTGAGTTAATCAAACATGGATATTTTATATTCAGGATAAAAGTGACAAAATTTAAAGAACGTCCGTCTATTCAATAAGATACATCCTTATCTGACTAGTATGACTAAACAGAAATTTGTGCTTCATTCCTGAGAGCAGCTTATAATTATTTTATTAAAGTTCCTGAAACCAGGAGCAGCTATAATTATTTTATTAAAGTTCTTGTGTAAAAATCTTGTCAAACCAGGATTCAAAATCCATGTAACTGACTCTTGTTCGCATTGGAGTATTGTATACTTCTCTTTTAATGTAACTCCATGTAGGTATACTAAGAGAAATTCAAACACTGGCTCCATTGGTACCAAGATTCTATTAAAATATTACGACACAAATGCTCGAAAAATGCTGACACTACTCTTAAAATTTCTGGTTAACCAATTAAATTGTTATCCTCATTGATTATAAAGCAATATTGATTATGTTTCAAAATGTAAAACAAAATTTTGAAAATGGACATTTGGTTCTAAATGAGGATTTTATGCCAACTAGTATCCACTCTCTGCTGGATTTTTCTTATCTGTCGCAATAATTTTCTGCAGAAACTGTGGGTCTTCTTGCATTTCAATTACAATCTGTTTGCGCAGAAGTCCGTTCTTCTAATATTTTTGACCCAAGTAGAATTTTTTAACTGTTATAGAAGAATATGCATTTAATAATTTTTGATTTTTTTGAATAGCTTCAACCGCTTAAAATGTTAAACCCAATTAGCTGATCCTTTAAATAATCCTTAAATTTCCATGATTATAAAACAAACTTAAAACATCAAATTTTCATTTCATGAAGCAACAAAACCAGAAATGTTTTGTGAGGGTTTTTAATAAGAAAATTTGTTGTCATTTCTCTAATTTGCTGTGAAGAAAATATTGTAATATCCTCCAAACTCTATAAATATCTTTCATACCTTGAAAATTATTACGGATATGTATATGGAATGCACAGTTTAATACAAAATTTAATTGTGCTTTCGAATGTGGAAAAAATTTGGATCATTGCGTTTGAAAGATCGAGCTGTAGTGATCTGAAATTACACTAAAATAAAATTAAATATAGATAATGCGCGAATTCTAAGAACTGCAGCAGAAACTTCCAGAATTTTTACTTAAAACATTGCAACCGTTCATAATTTTAAGCATCACGACGTAAATTCAAAAATTTTTGAGTCAAAAAATCTCTAAAACATCTACATTTGTGTAGATATAACGAATACTTGTAAAAATTCCTGTAGAATAACTTTTAGATTTCAAATATGGAAATAAGGTCGATGTCAATTTCGTATATTTACGGAAGTGCTGTCATTTTGAACGCATTTTCCATTCCATTTTATTACCCAATGCCCGTATGGAATTTGGCAAAAATTAATTAGGAGACCCAATTTTTCTAATAACCTTTCTCAATTAATCATCATATATACTTATCTTTCAATTCCTGAAATATTTCCACTTACAGGTCAATAAAACAATTAATTAAATACCAATTTATTCCAGAACATATAATATTATGTTTTTGTTAAAAAGACTTCTTCAGTGGAAGAAATTGACATTGAACTTTGATTGATTAATCGGGACACGTGTTTCGAGAACGCGTAGGTTCTCATCATCAACCGAATACCGACTTTCAGTCGTGATGAGAACCCACGCGTTCTTGAAACACGTGTCCCCATTAATCAATCAAAGTTGTGGCGTTTGGTGATACCAACGTTAATATCTGTTTATCATTACACTAATATTTCTATATTGTCAGATAATATCTCAGATTACCGTAGAATAGAGCTTAATTAAGTCGCAATCTTACCAAACTGATATTTGGTTTTTCAATATAATGTTTTGATAAAAAAGAATACATCCGATATTGCCCAACCCGTGTGTAACTTTAAGCTACAATTTAACATCTTATTACGACTTAATCCTACCATTTTATTATTTCTGAGAATAATACTCAATATTGTAAAGCACAGTTCAGTAAAACATGGATGAACAAGGAAAAAAGAAAATATTTTGCAACTTTAAATATAAAGAAATTATAATGCATTTAATAAAACGACATAGAAATATTGTTGTAAATAAAAAAACCGATTTCATATCGTGTAAGATGAAGAAAATACCGCCACGTTTACGATTCGGTTCATCCTATTTTCCTTCTAAAAAATAATTTGAAATGTACATATGTATGTACAACCCAAAATAAAAATAGAAGCATGTTAAATGTATGTACATTACCACAAAATTGACTTGTAATATGTGTACATTGTACATTCTAAAGAACCTGTAACCCTAGAAAATGTAGATATTCTAAGGAAATCCTTCTATACATTTTGTTTCTCGCCTATTGTAGAAGGTAACTTTATAATCTTACACAAATGGAAACTATTGCTAACTGTTGGTAGTCTATTGTGGATTTATCTCTATTTCGTCTACTATTCGCACACTATTGCAAGTCTACGAACAAAATTAATGACATCCTCTTCCGATATTACTATTGGAATTACTAACTTGAATTGTATTAAGGAAAATAGAATTCGGGTATCATACATCCAAAAACAGAGCTTACATAACATAGCTCAAACAACCTAAACATGTGCCTTAAGCCACCCAAAACAGTTTATAATAAGTTTATGATAAGCTTTGTTATAAAAAATACAGAAGAAAATTCAAGATTAATTCAAAACACAGGCTTAATTCGCAACTTAAAATCTTCTTCTAAATCATATTGCAATTTACTATTTTTCTCAATTCTTCAACTATGTATTGAGTACCAAGTTATATTAATTTTTAGTTTCGCAATTAACCTCGTGGTTTTTTTTTATTGTAAAACAAAATCTGTAAATGTATAAGTCAATATGATTTGGATAGATACTACACTCAAAATAGAAACGGTGGCATTTACTGCAATTCACTACACCTTGAAAGCTCGTTTGCATACTTGAAAACAAGTCCTACTCCAACTCACGTATATAGGCATACCTATATCTTGTTGAAACTCGTATACCAACATTAAAAGTAACAGTAAAAGTTACACATTTGCATATCTGTGCAAACGTAAAAATAAAATCCCGCGTCGTCTTACAAAAAAGGAAACAGATGCCGTAAAGGAAACTCGTGTAATTGTAATGCATCTAGGATATATGTATGTGTACGTAACAATATATGTTGGACACGTAGAATGTATAAGAAACTCTTTTTGTAAGATTATGTCTCGTATAGTTGCATTATTTTACCGGCAATTATTGCGCACAACCGGCAATTATCCGTTTTAATATTTGTATTACGTAAATGCAGGTATACTTATTAACCATGAATCGACGGATACTACTTTACTTTTATGGAAGTATAATTGATAATTATGAACAGCAGTGGTATTGTTTTTGCATAAAATTTCCGGTAATAACTTTTAACAATATGTGTGTAGGTATGTACTTTAATAACCATACCTCAACAACCACGCCATTAAGTTCTGTACTTCTGTTTATTAACTGTGTTGCAACTTTAATTAGTCATATGTACGAAAAGACAAAAATGTACATGTGTATGTAGTGAAATTCATATTTTACTACATCAGTACTAATTGCACTATTACACTAACAGTTTTCTATACAAGTGACTAAATTTCTAATTGGTACATTATTTACCAGGTACCTACCAACTTTTTCTAAAATGTATTTCATTAACAGCTGACAATCAAATATTTATGGCGGCTATAGTTTTGAAAATATAGATACATTAATGAATTACAAAACATAAAAGGCCTAGCTACTGAGTATCTTAAATTATATTATAGCTCTAACAAAACTATTAAAACTAACGCTCCAATAAATATTTGTAAAAATAAAAATTAGACAGTGACCTGATCAACTGAGAATATAAGATGCCAGTTTGGTATAAGCTGGAAAGACATAAACACATAGCATAACACTCTATATCATGTTGCATGTTGTTGCAAATTTTACGAACGAAATATACTTTAAATTAATAACCAGCAGCTTTGATATATTGTAAAAATAAGTTTAGGGTTGGAAATTCAGATAACTCACACAAAACAATAAAAATAATCACGAAAATGTTCCTTTAACAACATGGACTAATAAAAAAGTATCTGAAAACACGCTGCGTTACTTTCGTGGATAATACTAGTCAAACGTATGTACGCCTATACCTAATTGATACTTTTATAAAATCTGGCTACTATTTCAATCTCAGAATTACGTATTTATATAACTGATGTTTTTTTTTTGTAATATGTCTTTAAAGTAGACAAATTCAACCCATATATACACAAACCTTTATAAAACCAACTCTTAACGTACGACCAAGCAAATCATCCTGTACAATACCGTAACATTATTAAAATAAATGAGGAAAAGGCGATACCTTCATGCATATATTACTATAGGAAAGTGAATCATTCACGGTCAGTTTCAAAACGCCCGCATTAGTAATCATAGTGAACTAACAGACGCAGGAAGTACAATCCCTGACATACTTCCAGTACATTCTCATAAAAATATAGACAGTGTATTTGTAATACTGTTTCTATGTGAAGTGCGTTACGAAAAATATTTTACTATATTGCATTGTATAATTTGTATATAACTATCGATGTCGAATTATTTACTAAACATATTATTTGTGCTTACGATTTTTAAATTATAACATTAGGTACATAGTTTTAAAACCTGTTCCATATGTATCTAGTCCATAGTTGCATAAGAATTAAATTTAAAGCAACGTATGCACTTGTTGACTTTAAAGATAGTTTAAAACAAAACAATATGAGTTTAGGACGAAATATAAAACTAGAGCGACTTCAACTGGAATGAATTTCGTGTAGCACCTACATATATTGCATAAATATAGCTCGTAATTATTACAGATTCTTCCACATACTGTAATCAGCATTGGAAACTTCTAAACGATAAGAGGTAGATTATTGATTAAATAGAATAAAATAGTGAAGGCCTACTTTTTAAATAAAACTTGAAAAGAACTGAAAATAATTTAATGTCTAACTTATTGCTAGATGTGTGATAGACATATTTACGCAAAATTATGATTAAAATGAAAGTAACTTGCAGGTGTTTCGAGGTTTTTATACAAACTTTCATCTTTTGACTAAAGAGAATTGTAGGTACTCTCGACTGTATCAAAAATAAGATAATTTGCTAGTTTTAATATTAAATAATATATATTTGGTTTATTTACAGAAATAGAACAGTTTTGTGGCGATACATCAGAAGCAGAAAAAAATGTACTACTTACGGTGAACCAAATGGCTGACTATTTTAATATATAGCCATATTTGTACGAAAATATCTGTGAATCTAGGCTAGCTTATCAACTATTAAACTAAAATATAAACTAGGAACAAATCTCGTCTGTTGTCTAGTTCCTACTGGACGAGAAAAAAATATTGTCTCGCGTCCTCGAGATGAGACAAACAGTAAACAAATTTTGTTAGTCAGAAGCGAGAATTTCTCGTTTTTCTCGGGGACAATTCGTATTTTATACATAATTATTGATAAAGCGACAAATGCTATGAAACCAGAACTAGTTTTCTTATAGTTGTTTACAACTGTTGCTAAAAGTTAATTAAAAATTTAACAGTCAATTACGATGCAATTTTTTATAAACAAAAAAACGTAATAAAACATTTCTAAAGAACAAACAAAATGCTAAAATAGAAAATAGTTTTAGATTACAATATATGTATACAGTGGGTGATATCTAACAAATAATGTAAAAAACGGTGTCTTCGTCATAGATCGATGAATAAACCAAGAACAAGTTAAATATTAATATTTTAATTATTAGAAAAACAGTTGTACTGGAAGTTGATCTATATTTATAAAAATAATGTTATTTGTCAATCCAAAACTTTGTGTGTTTATTTGCAACAGTTTCAAGATTATGAATTTTTTAAATTAAGAAAAATATGTATACTCTTGCAGCTCCTATAAGACCAATGGAAAGGTATGCCGGTCAACCAACAAGCTGCGTTTGCACCTGTGAACACTTGTGGCTGGCTTGGCATGATAGTTCTTAGCCAGTCTATAAAACGATGCTGATTCACATATGTTCTAAAATTTTGTTTCGTCCTGGATACTTTTTCGGTATAGAAAATACTCTTGCGTGTGATATCTATATAATTCTTCACCAAGACAATTATTCCTTTAAGTAAGTAAACTAATATGTAAGTAAATTTAGCAACAAGAAAAGCACGACAAGACAATAGAAAATCTCTCTCAGCCTTCTTCGGACGAGACGGGGATTAAGATTCTTGCGATTCACGAGACGAAACAAGAAAAAATCCAATCTCATCTTATCTCTTCTCGACAACAATACTACTAACACTCAAGAACAAAAATTAGCCGGTGTATGACGTAACAAGTTTCATAAAATGATGATAATAATTGAGAGTTTCAAATCAAATGATAACGAAATAGTTTAGTTTTTGTAGCTAATCGTATAATTCACGTGGAATTGAAATTTGCAAGTATGAATTCAACAAACTTGAATTTGTTTATAAAACATTCTTGATTAAATATCCAAAATTGTAATTCTTATCCAATCAAAATAAAAGGTGTCCCAAAATTAACGCAAGATTTGAATTTGCCGCCATTTTTCCAGTAAATTGTTTGCAACCCTGTAAAGAGAACAATTTGACTGCTGAGAGTTTAGGGTTAGTAATAATTAATATATCTATTTTGTGACCTTTATGTAGGTATTTATCTTTCAATTCCTGAAATATTTCCACTTATAGGTCAATAAAACAGCAGTTAATTAAATACCAATTTATTATTATTTTATTTAAATTGGTGTTTAATTAATTGTTGTTTTATTGACCTACAACTGGAAATATTTCAGGAATTGAAAAATTAGTAAAAATGGAGCTTTATATGATACAACAACGTGTTTTAATTATTGAACAATATTTCAAAAATAATGAAAGTTTGGCGGCTACAGTTCGAAAATTTTATACAAAATATGGTCAAAATAGTGTTTTAACCTCGTCAACTGCGAAAAGATTAATTGAAAAATTCAGGGGATCAGTAGGAGACACTAAACACACCAGTCGTCCAAAAACAAGCCGTTCAAATGTCAATATCAAAGCAGTGCGTGAGAGTATTGGTGAAAACACAGGAACTTCAATTCGCCGTCGTGGACAAGAATTGCAAATTTCAAGAAGCGCTCTACAGCGTATACTCACAAAAGATGCGTGTCTCCATGCTTCCAAAATTCAATTAACACAACAACTGAAGCTTCATGACCATGAACAGCGAAGAGAGTTCGTGGAATGGATTATTGAACATCAACAAGTGAATCCTGATTTTTCGAGCAAAATCATCCTATGCGATGAAGCACATTTTCATCTTGATGGCTTTGTTAATTGCCAAAATTGCTATATTTAGGGTTCAGAGAACCCACATGTGATTGTCGAACAACAAATGCACTGCAACCAGCCCCATTTTCAAAAAAGTATGGTCTATTGATGCCACCAGCCCGAAATCGGCACTTTGGGCTGGAGGCATCAATAGACCATACTTTTTTGAAAATGGCGCCGGTCAAGCAGTAACTGTTACTGGTGCTCGATATCGCGACATGATAACACAGTTCTTTCTGCCGAAATTGGATGCTATTGATGTGCCAATATGTGGTTTCCAGAAGACAGTGCCACATGCCATACAGCCAGTGAAACAATTCAATTACTGTATGAGACATTTTCTAGTCGTGTAATCTCTCGTTTCGCTGGTCAGAAGTGGCCTCCGAAATCGTGTGATTTAACACCATTAGATTTCTTCGTATGGGGATATTTGAAGACGAAGGTCTATGTCAACAAGCCCTCAACCACTCATCCATTACAAGATGAAAAACAAAATTCAGCCACAATTATGCAGAAAGGTAATGAAAAATTTCGACAAAAGGGTGCGGATGTGCCAGTAAAGCCGTGGAGGTCATTTGCCCCATGTGTTATTCCATAAATAATCCTATCCTATGTACTTTATGATTCAATGAAAAAATAACAATCTAGACTGTCAACTAACAATCAAGACTAAAAACTGTGTTTTCTATTTAATTCAAACCTTGCGTTAATTTTAGGACACTTTACTTTATTAACATTTTGTGATTACTTCACAGAAACACGCCACTTGAAATAAACATATCTTGTAGTTACCTAAATTTGAATTTATTAATATAAAATAACAGTAACCATTCTCTGTCAAACGTATTTGTCAGAAACAATATTAAATATTAGTGACATATAATGCTATCTCAAACACTCCTTGCTTTTACCAGCAAGCACAGATTGAACATATTTTTACAATTAAACATTAATTTAACGATACACAAGAGAAAAAAACGCAACTCAACAAATACTTGGTTGTGTCAAAAACATTACTGTGAAACAGCAAACTAAATATCTATGAATGGGCAGACATAATTGTTGGATGCTTTGTATACGTTATGTTTTGTTGCGTCAAACCGTTGATTGAAGGAATACATAAAGATGCGCAACCTATGATCTCAGATTGGAGATTTGCATTTAAGGGATCTGAGATTTCTGTCAACTGTCATAGGTTGCGCATCTTTATGTATTCCTTCAATCAACGGTCAAACAGAGTCACCGAGAAAAGGATTATTTGATCTAAACAATATAATCAATAAAAAAAGTTAATCCAAGATATTTTATTTGAATTAAATGTAGTAATTCAAAACTAATGTCACTGTTTTTCTTGTCGCAAATAAATTATTATTTATCATGTAAGAATATATACAAACCGACACAACCATAGAAAGGAACTCTAGAAGATCAATCATTTGTGAATAAATGGCGAGTAATTGTCAGGACCTACTTACCGATCCATATATATATAACCTTTACGATACTTTAACGATTAATATCAAACAAAACCATACTGGATGATCCTTAGAAAAAACTCAAAAACCAGAAAGACATCCCAGAACAGTCCAGAAGAGAAAACAAGATAACCACCATATTAAAGGATGAACTCGACTGACTTACTATGATACTTACTATCAGTACACATTAGTATAAAGTTAACACGATTTTTTAAATAAATTTAAGCGAATAAATTGAAAACTAAAACGAACTAAAAAGAACATATTTCCATATAATACTCATGTAAAGTTGAAACGATGACAAGACATTTTCAATTATATGCAGCTAAGTTGCTTGTAATGCACACCTAAACAATTTATGTATCATTAATACCATTGCAATGAAAACTAAACTAATCAGCTGTATAAGTAGTGAAGTATTATACAATGAGATGCATTTAAACGCATAAGTACTAGATTCTAAAGCGACATTATTTATTTTGTTTACTCCGATGAAAAGCAAAGCTGTGGCAAGTAGATTACTATTAATTAGGGCCAGTATCGCCAAACTCACTTGTTAGCCTGGTAGGACAATGAAATATAATGAAAAATATACTGCTACAATCAACTGCCCACCTCATTACATGTTCAATAATAAACAATGACAAACATTATATCGAGATAATCTACAAGAGTCAAAACCTTTCACCTGCATTCTATAGTAAAGAGATGTTGTTTAACGCTATTGTTAGACCATAATTCATGTAATCATATACTTCGTAAATGTAGTAACACCTTGATTGTACCACAAAAGCCCTTAAAGAAAATGAGGGAAACTTAACATTCTGTATTGTACTAACAGTGATCAAAATATAATTTACAACTACAGGATAGCGAAAAAGTGTATCAACAAGGTATTTTTTTTAAACGGATGAACTTGTAATTCTGAAAATATAAGTTCAATTCCTGAAATATTTCTCAAACAACAATTAATTAAATATCAATTTATTCCAGAACATATTATTATGTTTTCGTTAATAAGACTTCAGTGAAAGAAATTGACATTATATTATATATATGTCAAAATACTAATCATATAAATAGCCATGCCTATCAACAAATAGTTATTTACGAACCAAGTGCGTGTCATATTTCGCGAATGAGTGACCAGTTTAAAGCGCGAAATTTTCGCGAAATGTTTCACGCACGAAGTTTGTACAATATTTTTTGTACGAGAACTATAATAATAATACATATTGTTAAATACGTTATCGTTTATGACCATATATGGTTCAGGTTAGGGATTTATGATTTCAAAATGTCACTGAATTAATCAAGTTCCAGTAAGTACCAACTTTACTTTTACGCACTCGTGCTTAAAGTGACTTTTTACGCACGCAAATCGAATCGTGAAATGACAGGTTTTGATAGGCGAGTACAAAAGATATCTAAAAAACAAAGAAATTTATATAGAATTTTAATTACATTCTCAAATAATAATGTAGGATATATTGGTTTAATACAACTGTAAAAATTAAAATGATTTAAATTATTCGTACCTGTATCAATCTATTTTTTGTCAAGCTCTAACAATTCTGTTCAAGGACTAGGGAAAAACATGGCAAAAAAACCTAGTCAAGAGCTGAAATTAATAAAATTCAGGCGTGAATTAAATTGAATGTTTTTAGAATACATATTAACTTTATGTGACGTCAGTGTTTAAGGCACCTCCGCCAATTTTTCAATTCAATTTTTTAAATTAAATTAATTTTCGTTAACCTATTTTTATTTTGCGCTTATTAGTTCACCCCTATAGATAATTAATTTAATACAAAACGAAGTAATAAACATTATCACAAACATAACATTATTTGTCAGGATTGAGTGTGAATTGTATTTAACAACTACAGTGTTTAAATAAATTAAGAATAGTGGCACATTTATCAGAAAAAGAACGAATTCAGATACTAATGGTAATTAAATGTGGTGTTAGAAAATGTATCTATGAAGAAGTAATGAATTAAATCCTCAACGCCTTCCTATAAATAAATCTACAGTTTCGAGAATAATTAATAAATGTAATGAATGTGGTAAAGTACAGGCTCGTGCAAAGTGTGGCAAAACCTACAACTGTCAAATGTCATGGTATTAGCTGGAAGTCGTTACGAAACATTTTGCGTAAAAATAAGTTCCACTCTTTTAAAATTGAAAACCATTGCAAATTAGCTTATTATGATGATTTTGATCGAAAATTAGATTTTTGTGAAAGCGTACTCCGGAAAATTGATGGACAAAACATTATTTTAGACTCTGTTGTATTCACCCATGAAGCTATATTTTACTTGAATGGTACTGTTAATAAGCATAATTGCATAATTGCCGGTATTGGTCAGCTACTAATGCGAACTGGATATAGAAGACTTATACACAAAGTCCACAATAAGTTAATATGTGGGCTGATTTCGTGAGATCCTTTGTTATTGAAGGCGCGCTTACCAGTGCAAAATATTTTGATTTTCTTCCGCATTACATGTCACCTAAAATAAACAACTTATTTCCAAATATAAGCGTATATTTTCATCAGAATGGCGGGCGTACGCAGTATCACGGAGATGGTAGATAATATTTGAACACAATTTTCTCTTAGAGATTGTGTGATCGAGCAAATGTGATTGGGTGGCCAGCAAAACCAGCCAATTTCACTCCACTTAATTTTTTTCCATGGGACTACCTGAAGGACCGCGGTTATCTTAATAATAATAATAATAATAATTCATGCCTTAGCATCCCCCAACAGCTTGCGCCAATTACAGGGGGCATCGGCTGGCCATGAGTTATTATTACGCCTGCGGCTGTAGACCGACTTAAGATGTAACCTTTCCGCATTTGCCGTGGAATTTGGAAAACTACAGAAAACCAAACTCAGAAAGGAAGCACCGGGGTTCGAACCCGGTACTGCCGGACTACGAGGCAGGTGTGCAAGCCACTAAGCCACGAGCCCGACAGACCAACTAACTTAAATGGTTTAAAAAATCGTATTGTAGCTTCTAAGACAGACTATACTATTTCAAAGAAACAAATGACCAAAAATTACAAAGTTAAACTAGATAGCCAAACCATTGATGTCTCCATATTTAACCAAAATGTTACGTCTTAATTCAAAAGTTAAGGTATTCTATAAAACTGTTACAGCCTGTAATTTTGATTTCATCTGTTTAGCGGAAACGTGATCTAGAGCATTTTTTAGCTGTGAGTTATTCCCAAATCACTACACTGTATTTTTAGAAGTAACACAAATTTTCTAACCATGGAAGGTGGTATAACTAGTAGCTGTTATTAATGTAATCTCACAGAGTGAAATAAACCTACAATATTTTTTATCTGATATATCAGCAATGGATATTGTTGCATGCAAAATAAATAGGCTTGTCACAAACTTTCCAAATTCAATTTCTTATAGTTTATGAGCTTCTGGCCGCTAGCAACATTCCTAAAGATGAGATTAAAGCTGTATCTCGTTGGAATGAATTTCAAGAATTATTATTATTATTTCAAAAATTATAATGAAAAATTGTCAATTGTCTTTGTATAAAACTATGTAGTACATTTCAACGAAAAAATAAATTTCTTGGAATATTCATATGTTATAACTTCACTGTGTAAATGTCATTTCCTGTTTAGAATACTTGTTTACTTCGTATACCTACATATGACTATAACAAAAGTCAAAATAACAACTTAACCGTTTTCAGTATGTAATAATTACATGGATGATTTCAATTTTTATTATTACTATTTACAACACTGTTTAGTTCTCTTATCTTTATTATTAAATAATTGAACATATTTATTGAATTATTCTTGAAGATATAAAGATTCAGTCGAAGGTAACTTTTAATAAGGAAGATGACCCCCGCCGACTTGAATAACAACGTATAATTAAAAGTGAAAAAATTCCGAAAACAGATAATTGTCTCTAACGTGCAGGTAGGTATAACCTTGGCGGTAAAAAATTCTTAACACTAAAGTTCAACGTGTATATACGCAACCGATGCACACACAACAACAAAACCACAAATTATACATCACATGATTATGCTGCCCTCGGTCTACAATCCATCCACATTTTTTCATCCGTCATATATAATTTCCGCTGTCTGTCCGTTTTCGGACGAATCCAGGCAGAAATATCTGAAAGATATTCCATAAAACAGCCGACTTCAGTTATAACTGACACATTCCGTGATTGGAACGATGCTGTACGCTGATATTTTACTAATTTCGAATATACGAATTTGAAAGATCCGACCTAAATTATACGCATTACTTTTGTACCCTATGGTTATCGTAGTTTACGCTATCATTACGTTTAACAGTTCTTTTGATTTTAAACAGTGCTAAATTGCAGGTCTTGTATTTAGCATGGGTTGCCTTCGAAGGAAAAAGTTTTAGTTAAAATTTGAGCCCCGAGCGATAATTTTCAGCTTAAAGAAATAAATGATAATTGCTAAATATGGCAATTACATTTCCTTACTTAACAAAAAGCAGCCTTGTCTGATTAGTATATACTTGAAGGATACTAAAATTAGATAATGCAAAAAATAGTTTGCATAACTTGTTTTTATACGATAGTCAATAAAAACAAAATTACATAATATAATAGAAAACTTAATCTTAATTCATAAAAACTAGTAGAAGTATTTATTAAGTATAAGAAATAAATAGTCATCCAGCACTAAACAGAAAGCAAATTCTTTTGTCCTAGAAAATAAAAACACTTTTTAAAAACAACTTAATGGCCGGTTTGAACCCTTACCTTTCAAAATTTCAGTTGTTGCATTTATTTTTAGAACAATTCAAGTTCATGAAACACAGAACTTTGTTTAGCAACTATACTATTATTCATCAAGGTAGAGTTATGCCACGTCTGCTTTAAATTGAATTTGAAGTGAAATGTATGGATTTTTTTTAAACTGACTACCATGCATATCTAAACCGAGACAGAAGCATATTATATAGGTGCAGCTGCATCGACATCATAACCTCTATAGTCCGTCATCGCTACCGCCACAGCTCTTACAGTGTTTCCTTGTTTCTGTAAAATGTATGATAGGTTTGTTACATACTGCATTTTCATAAGTACTGCAGCAGTATTAATTATATACCAAGAATGACTGGTGACTCGAAAGGTAGATCACCTAAAAAAAACTGCCACAATGTCTTCTACACGCAAACTACGAACAAAACAATGTATGTGAGTATTATACAAGGCGTTTCTAGACAGGTATAAGATAACAATTTTTTTACAGATTAAAATAACAAATTCATCCTCGCACTGTGTTTATTACATATATTATTTTTGCAATTAGAACATACCATTTTGCTTTCTGTTTTTGAAAGGGACAGTGAGCAACGATTTCCCTTGATTTTTTTTATTTATGGCGGGTACACCTGCAGTAGCTTCCAAGCTGTATTACTTTTCCGACTGCTACTACAGCTCTTGCTGTGTATTATTGTGTGGATAAATACGTTTTCTAGGCTTTATTACAACATTACGTCGCTGTAAATAATATTGTGTTGTTAATTATGTTCCAACAACGAACTAGCGACACGCACCACAACGCTGCAGCCATGATTCGATCCCCAAAATGCTGGTCTGTCACTACCAGAGAACTGCCGCTCTACCACTGCGACTACCGAGCAATTGTTTCATTTATTTGAGCTGTAGAAGAAGGAAAGGTATCAATAACTTTTTTTGTCTCGTCAATTAAGTATATTTAAAAAAATAATGATAGACCATCATAGCATTTTATCGTAGTAGGATATAATTTCGCGATTCCTTTTAACATCATTATTGACATAGTTATATGATACATGGTGTAGTTCCGAATTTGTTCTTTTGGGGTGCATAACTTACCATAAATTCATTTTCGAAGCAAACTAAAGAAGATATAGCCAAACTATTTTGACAAACATACCAATAATATGAATATTTGTTCCTATATTTTTGGTGGTAATCTGCTAATGGCACACTGATAAAACATTGTCATTTGTGAGTTTCAAAATTTGCCCGTAGCTCTGTTCATCAATTGTTTTACTAGTGTCAGATATACATACATAGATTATACTTACAGTCCGCGACAAAATTATAGTCGCATGCTCTTAAAATGCAAAAAGTTAAAAATATTCTGAAAATAATAAGTTTATATAAAATTATATTGAAGAAGTGTTATTATTAAGTATTGATATTTGGTGCGAAAAGTTTATGAAGATTGTGCCGCCTATAACACTATAGAGGATCTTCAAAAAGCAATAATTGACTGCTGGACTCAAATACCGCAAGATTATATTAAAACGTTGTACAATACTATGAAGAATAGAATATTTTCTGTAATAGAACACCAAGGCGGATCCACAAAATACTAATAAATAAATGCTAATTGAATTCTTTAGAATGTGTGTAGTAGTTTATTTGAAATAGTTCATGCGCCTATATTTTTGTCGCAGCTGCTAAACTTAAAAACACAACATTTTGGCATTAGTCTTCAGTATAAATAAATAATCATTTACTTTTGGCTCAGTTATACATAAACTGTCATATAATTTAATCCTTATATACACTTAATCAAGAAAGCTTCAATATATTTCTAAATTCACACAAAACAGAGATGCATCTATATTTTTGTCGCGGACTGTACATATAAGATACTAGTGCTAATTTGTCGGTTTCTAAAGGTATTGTTCAAGTTCTTTTATCTTCTAATCTAATAAATCTTAGTATTTTTGCAAATCGAAATATAGATATTGTGATTCCATATTTGGCATTAACAAATTTATCAAAAAAAACTTTCTTTGCAAAAACATGACCAACTCCAATGTAAATGAGCGCACCACACGTTCATTATCATTAGTTATATCAACTTACATCTCTTATTTTTCCATTGTTTACACGTATTGCCTCTAAATTGATACAGTGCAGAATTTCCTATATAATAACTGCAGTCAAAAATAACTGTAAAGCTTCATTTGGTGCAGCAACCATACGCCTTTGTGTGAAACCAGATGCACGCTAAAGATATTGTGTGTTGACACTGCAGCTTTAACTGGTAGTTTTATTATCTACTGCAGGCATCTTAGAGAAATATAAAAAGTAGTTTATATGGTTAATAGTTTAAATTGTAATTAATATTTTTTGTATTACTGTCATTAACATCGTCATCACTACTGGATCCAGAAAATTCATCAAAATTTGCTACGAATTCACTGACCATTATGTCGTCACTTTCTACTTTTGACACATCACTCTCACCAGAAGATGACTCATTGCATTCATTTGCCCATTACAACAACGTTTCTTCAAATTTCGTATTTTCAAACTGTGGTGTAAGTTTGACCACAACTTTGATTAATTACTCGAGACACGCATGGTTGATGATGAGAACCCATGCGTTCTCGAAACACGTGTGCCGAGTAAATAGTCAAAATTGTGGTGTTTGGTGATACCGATGTTTTATCTGTTTATTACGAGCCCACAGTCCTTGAAATCACTCTTTACACTTTATACCTTTTCGATGCCATTAGGTAATGATTTTGTACTACAACATTACTCAACGCAGTTTGTGGTTCAATTGAATAACAAGGGATGCTGCACGAATATACAGTAGGACGTCGAAAATCCGAACTAATTGGGGACTAGTGATGTTCGAATTATCGATTTGTTCGGATTTTAGAAAATAAAATATACGACGTCATATCAATAATTTATAAAGTAGTCGTATAAATAAAACGTACCTACTTCTTGACGGAGTAAGCAAAACTAAGTAATGAATAAAAGAAACTTTAAGAATATAGTAAATTATGTGCGTGCCTATCGAATTACGATAAGAAACAGCTGCGGCGATTGTTATTAGATGACGCATTAACTGATTTCAACGTAAGCTTTATTTTACTTGGCAAAAGTCACAGTATATTTAGTTTTGGTAGTACGTGACTATTGAGGAGTTCGGATTTTTGACGGTTCGAATTATTGACGTTCGGATTTTCGACGTCCTACTGTATATATATATTCTGTAATAATACTTATTCCATAGATTACCAACATGAAAATTCGTTTACTTCAAATTGTATAGCAACACAAGCTAGCAATAACAAGCTCAGACTTTGATATAGAAAAAAGCTTCGAATGCAAAAACAAAATTCAAGTTTATTATCAATTATTGATAAATTTATTACATTTGTTTTAGTTCAATAACTTTCAAACGATTCAAAATCAACAAAATATAGTTCTAATATATTTCTAAAGAAAGAACCATCCTGCATCATTTTCGTTTTGTGTTGAATGTGAAAAATCATCACTGTTGCACAATCTTCTTTTTTTGTAGTCTTCTACATATACCATTCATAGTAAACATTACTTATTTACATAAAACTTTAGCTTAACGTATTTGAACTAAAGAAGTGACTTTATATATGATGTATAACACTATCAATGCCATCAAAAAATGTAGAAGTACCTACTATTTGTGTACGAATTTTGTTGTGTGTTTTCATTCTTAAAGCCTTAATGGAGTATAACCACAGGAGTTGTCTTTGTTTTACTTCTAAGTGATACCCTATCCCGATTGAATATCGCTAAACAACTAACCGTCTCACGAAACAAGCCAGCCCAAAGATTTTTTAAGTCAACACGCTGAGATCTCTGTGATGTTCATTGTGTATGAACGAAAATGTTCCTGCTACTAATCTCAAAATATTGTTTTATAATCTTTCATTTAATGTTTGTTTTCGTTTGTAAATTAATATTTCAATTTTTATTAATAGCTAGAGTGGTAGAGGATTTGATCTAATAATAGACCCAGACAGAATATCAAGTTTTGCATAAGACAGTCAAACAATACGTCCATTACCTTTTATGAGACCTCAGAGAGGATTAGTTCTTCTGATTCGCAAGATAAACGGTAATCAGTTTTATTACAGCAGATGACTTAATGGATCTGCAGAGAACTACGAATGAAGAGATAGAAATGTTACAATCTCGTATGTTCATCTTTGAAAAGCATTAAGTTACAAGAAGTAATATTATCCTACTAACATGTGTGTAGCATTATTTTTTCCACTTCTTTTCGAAATTATAACTTTAGTCAGAGTACAGTGCCATCCACAAATTTGCCCTAGTTTAAAATTTTTGTAAACTCTCTTGGAAACCATAACAGATATGATCTGTCTGTTCTTCGAGAATTATTTGTGACTATGACGCCAAAACTACTTAACTAACCCATTTCATACGATTATGCCATTTCTCCATGGTTAACCTTAATTGTATTTACAACATGGATATGATAGACATGAAATAAATCAACATAATGATAAAATTCAGAATAAAAGAAAGATATTGGTGGGCATTGTGTGTGGCACTTATTGAATCAATAATAGAAATTCAATAGAAATCATTTATTTTTCTAGATTATATAGTATTTTATTCGTTTATTTTGATATAAAAATATTTCAAGAGAATTTTAGAATTACGGTCTAATGATACCATATCTAATATCTCTTAAGTCCTCTATTATACATTGACAAAAATGATTTGGGCGTTTTTTTACACAAATGTAAAAAGTAATAAACACATCTAATATATTAAACAAGACAAGTGAATTCAAACATTTATTCAAAAGTTTAATAAACATACAATTCAAAGAATATATTCGTTCAAAAGACAATGAGTTTCACAAGTTGTCCCATAAACATGAATACCTCCGCATCTCTTCAATGAATACTTCTGCAACTGGTATGCTATCTTTTGCACTATGGACAGGAAATTTCTGATTGAAACCAGCATAGGCAACATAGCGATAATACTCGCTATGCTGCTTATAATAAATATCAACACTCGACTCTAAACCAATAATATTGCTACCGATATTGTTCTTATCAAAATTACCACATCGAAGTTAACACCATGGACGCGACAGACCAAAGAGGATTTGATGATCCAACCACACTGAAAGCTATATATGTTCGCTATGTTCGCGATGGTCGCTATAAAAGTTTAAAAAAATTTTAAACTAAACACTAAATACTATTCTCAAAATTATACAATTCCTTACTGGTCATCACGAAACTTAATAGAACTACACCACCTCCCCATTGGGATATACAGCCACAATAGAGACTATGAATACATTCGATATTTATACCATTTATAATAATCCTCAATCAAAAAAATATATCTACCAAGAACTCAACATGACAAAATGTTCAGGTAAACAAAGATTAATTTATGCATAACATAAACGGATAAATTAAAAAAGCAGCTCTATTTCAAAAGTAAAGAATATACACAATTTCAATTTCTTGCAAAATAAAAACGTTATAGGAACTTTAACGTACCTTGTAGATTTCCGTCAATTCTACAAAATAATAATAAAGAAACCCCACAGTTACAATGTACACCTTTAGGTAACAGGTAAATAGAATTGTTAATCAAGTCTCAATGCCCCTAGGGTAAGGGACACCCGTCATATATTGCACTTGCCGTCGGGGCTGGTTTACACCCTCAACCCTAACTGCAGCGCCACATGATTGATGGCGGCGAATAGGGGAAACTGCACCCCATGCTCATAAATTACAGGACCAGTGCACCCTTTCTATCCCTTCATGTGTGTAGATGTGCGTATGTGTTATATATGTATGTTACATAGGTATTGCACGCACCACGCACCCCATACACAACGCTCTATATGCATACATGAATGGTACATTATACATGTAGGTATTCTAGTCCATTGTTGTAATTAAAGGTGGGCTGTGAATGCACGTTGCACTTGCTATAAATATCGCATTTACGTGCTCTTTTAGAGGTAATCGAATAACGAATATCCTCTTTCAGGAATATTGCACATAACAGAATATATGCACTATCCGCTTGAATTTTTGAATTAAATTCTTCGCTGCAGAAAGAATTTCTATTAAAGTTTTAGGACATGTTATTTAGACATACTAGGAATGTGGATTATATATTACACATATAAAAGAATGACAGTTATGGCTGAATATGTTTCTAGAATATTCTTGAATATCTTAGGAATCCATTTTAAATGAATTATTTTTGGAAGATAAAAACTTAGCTATTCTAATCCATTTTAAATGATATTATTTTTTCTAAAAGTATACTTTAAAAACAAAATCTGTACTTCTGATGTTAAACATGGAACTTATTCTATTTTCGATGTCTCAGGAACAGATCACAATTTGTTGACGTTTTTAGTAACAGAAATCTTGTTTCAATCAAAATGTTCATCGACTTTACGCATTTGACTGGCTGGCTCCATAAATATGGTGTTCGGGGATTGATTTGTTGGTATTCCAGGAACAGATCACAATTTGTTGAAGTTCTCGTCATTGATGTGGACAAGACATCTGACATCTGGTGTTGTTTTCTAATCGAAAAAGTCTTAACACAGACAACATTCATATTTCTATACCGTTCTCAGACACAGTAAGAATGCTTGGGCTGACAATAGATATAGATAGATTCGTTGGGTGGCACCATATATACTATGAAAGTTCACTCAATCTCAATTTATTTATTTACTTGATTATTGACATGTTTTTTAGTTTGTTTTTACATAGCCCCTTTTTTTGTGTTTAATGTGCTAACTGACGTTGTTTAAAAAACATGCTATGTAAATGTATGTTTTTCGAAATAAATGTGTATTATTATTATTATTACAATATTCTCAAAATAAATTTTCGCAACGTCTAGTACCAAAGAAGCAATGCTTTTTGCGGTTATAAAGAAAATTGTGAAATAATAAATCAGCGTTTAAGAAAAGTAAAGAAAAGGAGACTTTCATTTGGACCTCAGGAAATGGAAGTAAGCATACTTATTTTGAAACATTTCTCGAAAAATCTATCACAAATATTATTATAAACGCAAAAAATTTTACTTATTTTGTACTGGATGTTCCAAAAATCTATTTTGATGCTACGTACTAATTACTTTAGTATCCACTAATAGCTTTTCTCCACAAACTGCAAGAATATGAACTCGGTGTGGTTTTTTTCTGATAGTTTAGAATGTAAGACTACAGCTTTTTCTTTCAAGATTGGTTCGTTGATCACAGTACTTCTTCTACGTTCTTGGAAGAGTGCATCAGAGTGCATCATCTACCAACTCCTAATTGGGCTTTTTCGGAGTACAATGCGTCGGAAGAACTTTTCTGTTTGAATTTGTGCACAAAACCCTCTATGGATCTAGAAATTTTAGCTGAAGATCTTCAAATCTGCAGTCTTAGATTGCCGTGAAACTGTACGTCAACAACTGTACCTTTAGCTTAGTTTGCTGGTCATTCGCCAATTGATCGATTAGGAGTGGATGGGAAAATATATCACATAATTTTTGTAAGCTCGGATCGTTATCGCGTTGCACCAATAGACGAAGGATCTCAATATAAAGAAGCCTATTTACGCACGGTTTGCTAGCAGTTACAGAACTAACGATCTGAACTACAGATCCTAAACTGTAGTGCACGACACACGATTCAGTAAATCGTAACGATGTGAATGGCAGCTCTAAAACTGACAATGCTAAGACTGCAGGCCGACATACAGATACACATCTTTTACACAGCACAAATTGTGCGCAAATGCATATCTTAACATTCGCTTCCAGTTTCAAGGAGCGTTATTGCCCATGGGTGGTTTCAATGCATGCTATTATATTCACAAACTCACATTTCATTTCCAATTTAGAAGTTTCCCAACAATTAATTATGGTTCCTCTTTAAAGGACATAAAATATTATTCACACATCAGCTAAAGACACAATTGCAAAAAGTTGAATTTGACAAGTACAATTTTGAAAATGTGCTTTCAGAAGGTGATGATTGCTATTTTGTTAAAGATATACTTTTTATTGACTTTTAAGAATATTTAAGTGATTACACCAGCCGATTTGAGCGCAAATGTTTATAATTCTCGACCACATTTAAACTGTTTTAACTACTGTCAAATACTTGACTTGAAAAATATGCTTTACATACAACATGCGTTCCTTCTGTAATTCTTATGGTATAAGGAATTTTATGGTAGCTCTGTATTCGTTTTATTAATTAACAATATGCAATAAAACAAAGAAATATCAATCTTTTTTGAATTTGCAAATTGGCCAGAGAAAGATACTATTGCTAATTGTATATATTTCATAAACAAAACATTTGTATTTTCTGAAAATGCAACTAAAGATAAAGTTTGTTATACATTACAAACAAAAATGAACAGTATATGTGAAATAGTATACACATACTATTTCTTCATAAAAGACCACTTAAATGTTTTAATTAGCGCAGCATCCTTTTAAACTGAATATGCTGTAGAAGTTTTATGTAAAACTACATGGTGAAATTAATTCTTAAAAGTGCTCACATTTCATAACAAACGGTCACATCTCATAACAAGGCAGATGGATATGATAACATCTGATTACGCTGATTAAGAGAAAAGCAGCCGCACTTATAATTATTGCCACTTCAACAACGACATACTAATAGCTTTTTACTAAACTGACCATCTGTGATGCTGTTGTGTATTCGTTTTGAAACTGGAAGCACATTCAATTATTTAATATACAATTCTACTCCAAAAATGTAATATTTCTAGGTGAACGTGATGGAGCAATATATATTACACAGCATCACACTTAACAAGTATCTTTGCTTAAAAAGTAAATAAGATGTTTTAAGAAAAACTTCTAAGGTTAAAGAACCTAACAAGGAAGCTGCGATTTCCAAATACATAAACTATTGTTTGATTCTCTTAAACAATTATTTCTATGAAGTCGTATACGTGAAACTTCGCAATAAATTTGAATTAGCCAAATTTTATATTATTCTATCCATATTCAATACAGTTTCATCAATAATTTTCTTTAATACTCATCTCACTTTATTATGTCTTGTGATAAATTTAATTATATCCAAGTTGAAACTGAGATAATGAAATAAGAAGCCTTCAATAAAAGCATTTTCACTACGTTTCTTTCGTCAGATGGTAGTTTGTATAAGTATGCAGCCCTAAAAAACATTTTTTTTCTTGTGGAAAGGCACAAAGGCATGAAAAATAAATATGACTGCTAGTATTTATTTCCCTCCTTGATATGTTCCTTCCATATAAAATAAATTACAAAATTGCCTAAGCAATCTGAAATAGATTATCCAGATTTTCCTGTCGCCTATCTTTGTATTTCTATTCCCTTTCTTAAATGAGCCATTTGAAATTTTTTCGTAACAAACTTAACTTAAAATATCTGCAGCCACTAAAATTCAATCCCATTCCACGCGCGGTTTAGAGATGGAAGACCTAAGAATACCGTCATTATCTCATGCCCAAACTTGAAATCTTGAAAAATAGGGAAAACATTTCTTTAATCAATCAACAGTATATAGCTAATTATTGAAAGCATTGGAATAGGTAAGTTCACAACAGATTTGTTAATACATTATATGTAGATACTACGTTTTCAGGGTTTCTGCTACGAATAGTTTGCATAATCGCCAGAAAGGAATCCTGTAGTAATAGATATGTTCATCAATGCATTAAATTTGTATGCCAGCTTTTTCGATGACCCACAACATACATACATAAATATTGTTTACCAAATCACAAATTCGTTTATTTAAAAAATATTCTTTATTGCTATAATATTTTCGTGCACTGCAAATATGTTATGTTATACTGCCAATTGAACGTTGTAAAAGGTAGCGTGGTAATTAACTGCAGGGATAATAATTCCAAAGAGAAATTAAGAGAAAATGTTGAAAAAACTATTGGTAATAAATACAAAATAATTGATCCAAAACTAAACTGCGTTTGATAGAAAATGTCCACATTACAATAGAATATTAGAAAAACAAAAATTGAAAGCTAGATATCAATAGCAATTAAATAAAAAACCATACAGAAGTTTACATCGAAGGATATGAAGTAATAAAACAATAGAAGAACTGGCGAAATTTTACTGTATATAAAAGACAATATTCATTACCAAGTAAAACTTATTAATATATGTAGACAAAAATTCTTGCAAATAAATTTAAGAGATTAGTTATTAAGTATGTTTTAAATAAGTATTAATGTAAATTAAATGTAACAATATTAGCTATTGCTAAATAAACTTCCATTATTATTAATATAAATATTATTATTATTACACAATTTAATTTTCGAAATTCTGTCAATACTTCCATACCATTTGTGATTAAAACCGTAAGCCTGTTTTAAAGTAATGCGAAACAGAAAACAAAAAAAAAGCACCATATAAGGATTAATGAGTGATACAGAGACTGTGATCAGTAGACAAAATCTACGAAGAACAACGCGAAACAAAAAGTCCACAAAAATGAAATAATTGAGATTAATTAAGAAGAACAGAAACAGAGCGAAGACTTATCAGTCAACTCAACCAAAACTATGCCTTTGACGTGAAGATATCAACTCTGAGATCTTGCACGCGCAACTATCCAAAGTAAAATTATTTTCCAATCAGTACCAATGGTCCATATGAGTTGTTGAAATTACATTTTGAAAACATGACAACTACAACTATCAGAGTTTCAGTCTTCCTTTTCATAAACTAAACAGATGAAGAAGACACTTTCAAGGATCCAAATACAGACCCTAACGCATGTAACTGTTACATTAGTTCTCTGCCTCTGCCGTCGTAGCATTGTTTCGTTGCGTTTGTATTAGGTGTAATGATTAGTAGGTATATTCAGTAATTAATATTTTTGTTTCGCAGCCAAGGTGTTAGTTTCTGCTAAATAAGCAGTTTTTGGAAAATTACTATCTAAAATTGTCTAAATCATTACAGTTTCTGTTGATACATTGAATATGCTGTTGATGCATTGAATATGTAGTAATAGTAGTTCGTTTTTTCTTTCTTGTAGCTCTTGCTTATTTACGATTCTTGGCTACTTCTCCACAGACGGGATTTGTTCGTTTCTGAATATCTACAAAGAAGATCCCCGGTTCATCTCTTTTTCTGAAAAGCGTACTTCTAATAAAAATTATTGTCAGATGAATTGGGTTTATAAATATTTTTTTCTAGAAAACAAAAAGACATACGACAAAAACCGAAGAGTCAAAAGGTTATATTAAGTCAAAGTCTGTATCCACACTACGCGATTTAACAGCTTCGTTAAGCCTTATATATATATATTTATAGATATAGTATAACATTTACTGAAAGGTTTAACAGAACTGTTAAATCGCGTACTGTGGATACAGATTTTGACTGATTGTTAGTTGTTTCATTTAAGAAAGTTACTCACTGGATGCTTTTATTTTTTGTACAAATATTTACCCAACTTGCCTCTGGAATTACTGGATCAACTGTAATCGATCCAAAAGATGCGGTACTAAGACACTAGCAATTGTAAATATACTATTGCAATCTCTCTCCAAACGGTTTTCAGCAACGAACAATTTTTTAAGACCCTAACTCATCTCGGAAACGAACCATTTTTAGCCAAATATTTATCGAACTATTTTTCATATATTGAACACTAATAGATATTGAATACTTACTTCATATATTGAACACTAATAGATGAGGGTATGGATATTGCAATTCTTCACGCACAATAACTATAAATAAAAAAAATAAAAATTATTAAAAATGCTACAAATCATTCGATATCAAGGTATTGATTGAAGGTATGGATACCAAGGCATCAATACCATGGAATCGGTTCTAAAGTATCCATACATGTACTCGATTGGTATCGATCCTCGATGCCAAAAATGTCAGTATCGCCCAGCCCTAAGTATTAATTTCTAAAAGTTACTTCAATGGCAGGATGTGGTTTTTTGGTCTACATCCTTCAATTATACTACACTATATACCCAACATACCTATTCTTCCTAGTCACAATGAAGAACAAAAAAATCAATGTTAAGAAATGAAAAACTCTGAAAGGTTATGACATTTCATACAAGGACAGAAAATTAAATTAAGGAATAGGAAATAATAAAATGCGAAATGAAAACATTTGAATAAATGACATTTCGTAAAACTTAAAATAATAGAATAAAAGAGAGCTAACAATACGACCAGATTTACTATAGCTACGTCCAAAATTAAAGAAAAATAATAGAAGGACAATACAAGTATTGACAATGCAAGACTCTAAACAAAATGCAATATAAACAAGTAAATATAATTATATTAAAACAGAGCAAGGCTGTAGATATTAAACATTACTTTTCACTTTCTATTAAAAAAATAATAATTAATTATAAACAAAATTACAGGCACTAAAGTGCACAGATGCAACATCACGCTTATTGCGGTGAAATTTGAATTAAATTTAAAAGAAGAATGCAATTTAACAATCCAAAATCGAAGATTTGATTTATTTGCAACGGTTTCGATGTAGTAAATTTTTAAAAGCGTGCAGATTGTTTTGAAATCGGAATACTTTTACAGAAGTTATGTACGTAACGTTTCGTAATTTAAAAAATTTCGAAATTTTCCTCATGGAATGGTTGAATTTTTTAATACAAAAAAAAAACTTGATTTACACCAGTCCACATTATTGCCCCAATTTTTCTTAGTTACTAACATATTAAAGACATATTCTATATTTAATTGTTGTTTTGTATTGTTGTTTCGTACAAATATATAGTTCAGTCTCTAGGCATATTATACACTCTACTATATTATTTGAATTGCAAGATTTTATATCCTTTGCAGAACACATATTCCTCTAGAAATTTAGAGCGGGAGAACACCGACAAACTTAACTAACTTGCGTGCTTCTATATGCTTGTGCCTGTCAGTTTTGTCTACTGCAGGAAACAGCTGCAACAGCGTCACGTGTTCCCCTAAGATGGTAAGTTATCAGCGTTTTCTTTACACAGGTGTTCATTACAATAAAGGGCGTCTATATCAATTTTTCTTTGTCGGGCACATTTTTTCTAGATAAACATTCCTAAATGATAAGAGGGAAGATATTAAAGTAAGTGCGTTATATTGATAAACCATTCGATTTGAAAGAAACAGTCATGGAATTGCGGATATTGATTGAGTTGATTAAATGTGGACATACTTTGTGTGCCTCAATTAAATAATCCAAGTTAAACGATAAAAGTGAAAAGTACGTGTACACTACTGAATGTATATATTTCTACATATTTTAATAAAAACATATATTTTCTATTAGGTACATACATTCATTAACCAAGTCCACATATGTATACATAGCTATAGATTTGTAAAAATAGTAAAACTCCAAAATAATATTTGTTTTTTATTCATCATAGAGCTCTAATGTGGTTAATGTTTAATACACGACCTTATTTTTTTCCCACAGCAGCTAGCACTTTTTTGTTTTTCATCTTTTTATCAGTTGAATTTTAAAATGTGTTGCTTTGATAATTCGGCACTAGAATGACTGTGACTTCAGTTTAGACTTGTCTCAGCTAACAATCTGGCAATCAGAATCGTGGAAAATCCTTTCAGTATTTTTTACAAGTTATTTAAAAAGTAAGAAACAGCTATACCATCCTACATCCTACAATTCCTAAAGAACAAACATAAGTTACTCATATCTTCAGCCAACTTATAGAATAAGGCCTACATTGTCAATGTGTTACACATCCTGTTTCAGAATATATCAAAACTATAAAGAACTTGTAAAAAGTTTAAGTTCTGGAACACTCGCGCTATGCAGTAACTATCATAGTAAGTAAGGTTGTATAGCTGAAACGCCCGTACCTGTCTGAATGGCCTACAAAATTGCTAGGCTGCTACAAAACTTGAAGGAAAACTGTGTTTAAAGTGGATCTACTGCAAGAATTTACGATAAATTATCGATGGTTAGCTCAAAAAAAAATTATAATGTAATTAAAATAATTTCCTAAAACAGCGTGAAGCATAAAATACATGCGCTAAGCTAAGCAACAGGCTTTTATCATCTACAAAGTTCAATTTGTATTACAGAGAGACATATATAATATAAACAAGAAATTTTAATTTAAATTAAAGACGTCAACACAATTACTGTAACAACTACATATATTGGAAGACAATAGACAAGATGGCATTAGTAATAAAAATATTGAGGCTAATTCTAGTGATAAGTTTTGCAACTAGTGCAACTATTTTTGCACACTATCAGAATGCAGCAGTAACACGTTAAAGTAAAAGTACATAACTCACATAATATTAGATATCTTGTTATTGTATTCTATTTCTTTTTGACTATAGGCCTACATACAAATACGATAGTTGAACTTCATAAAACCTACGCTTACTACACTTTAATTTAGGTATTATTTACGGTCTTCGCGATGCATGAAGATTTACTTATTAGTTTTGGAATAACAGCTGTTACAAATTTTACAGTATCAGAATATAAATAATAAAACATACATTCTAATATAAACAAATTAGTTATACTCCATCACTGCAGTATTTTCTCTATTACCTTGAAGGTTTACTAACAACACTTTCAACCTGCCTTGCGTGGTAACTCGTTAAAATTACAAATTATTCATGGACTGCATACATCATTAAGACATTAATTTTACACAAATTCTAATGTACTGATGCTTGTTACAATCACAATAGAATAATTAATTATATAGCAAGTATGCACATATATCATTCTTAGATCATCATCAACTTAATGCCATACCGTCATACTTAAAACTCGGCGTATTTGTTTACAAATTTTTGTGGTGAGTTCAATTGCAGCAGCTTCCTAAGCTGTAGTTGTCTGTACTACCCATTGCAGCTCTTGCTATGTAAATTGTGTGTGCACATGTGTTTATATGGCTTTGTTACAGCATTATCTAGCTAAAATAATGTTGTAAATATCATCAATAATGTAAATAATGTTGCGTTGGTTGTTAACCCAACCTGACCACCGACGTAGCGAGATGATTTCACAAACGTTGCCGACAGCCGACAAGATTCGAATCCCGGAACATAAATACTACTCTGCCTATCTCCAGCCAACTATAATGAGATCATAAAAGAAATGTAATTTAATTGAAACAGTATTAAAAGTCCGACCCACTCTAGAAATGTTACATTTAATACTACCCTAAGCAATAGTAAACACGTTAGAACATATTAAGTAAATTACATCTAAACTATCGCAGCCGAAGATAAGATTAATTGCCGCATAACCACAATATGAGACAAAAACTAAAATTATAAACGGCAATAGGAGAGCATTCAAGAGAATTATTAACAAAAATCGGTCGACTGGTTTCTAGAGTCATGTTCTGTACTCAACCTGCGTGGCAGAGAAAGGCTCATAAAGTAGGATTTGCCACCCACAATACTTATATTTGTAATTCAAAAAAACATACAAACACGAGATTTTTTTAGGTCTCTTTGTTTTACTTCCTAATTGAAAGAAAAAGATAAAATGTAGTAGAAGATGTAAAAACTAGTTACCTTAGCAATAATATGAATATCTATAAAATCCTATCATCTGGTTCAGTGGAATAGTGGCAAATACGCCAATTTCTTATTCCAGGAATACTGGATTCGAACCCTTGGTAGTTGGTTTTCCATAACAAATACGATCAGGCAATATCTTAAATCAGTCTACAGTTACTGACATTATAATAACTCCTGGCTATCCAACGCCTCCTGTAATTGGCGCAAGCGGTTAAGCATATTATTATTATATAGGTAGCATAGAAAATAAAAATAATCTATTATGCAATAGGGCGGTGACGTTGGATTTAAAGTGAGAATTGGAGATAGTATAAGTTGAGTTATTCCCAGAAAGACCATAGGTACCGATTATGTCAAGAAAAAGGCAGAATTTCCTGCATCATTTATGGTCTGGGGCAGTATATCACCCACAGAGATAAGAAAACTTCATTTCGATCGTTGAAATAGCTATCGATACTAGTAGATACTTAGATATTTTAAATGGATTGTTTTTAATAATCATGGACGAATATTTGTCAACAAAATAGGATTTTCTATTCGTGCAAATTTATGCAACATGCACCACTTCAAAAGAATCCTCGTCGGTAAATATAGAGTTATGACGATTAGTCTCTAACCTAATTGGTTCCTGCCTGCCAATCATCTTCATAGGCAGATAATTGTCCAAAAATTCTTAACACGGCACGGCGGTATAATGCGGGGATGTCCCGTCTTGCTGAAACTATATGGTATTATCTGCAGGATTAGGATGTTTGTTATTTGGAGAAATTGCTGTAAGCGCTGGAACTAGTTTATCTGTCTTCTGTTTAATTTAATTTTTGCAGGTGATGAGTGTGTGCCTCAACAATACAATAAGGATTTACTCGACTACAATATCTGCAATTTTGATGATTTACTGTGCCAGAAGGATAATATGTAGCATCAGAAAAGGATTTGCCGATACGGACATTAATTTGCTTGACATAAATTCATCATAGTTTCACAAAACTATAGTTTCCGAATGGAACCATCTTCCTTAAGTTCTTTCAATAGTTGAATGTTGTAAGGACGATATTATATAAGAGATTGAATAACACAAAGTTAAATTTAAACATAATAAAAAAAAATTTAATCATTTTCAACGTAGGAAATGGTATTTTTAAAACAAAATACAACAAAATACCTCTATTTATTTTTCGAAATGTTTCCGATTAAAAAATCATATTGTATACAATAATGGAACTATTCAAATATCTTGTGATGGTTCATGTGGTTCTATAGTAAAACAAATCTACATATTAGGTAACTGTAAATCACACTTGATAATATTACGTGCTGGTGTAATGGTCGTTTCTATGGAAATTCCATCTTTTGCAAATGCTAAAGAGCCAACGATTAATCTAAAGAATAACTCTATTTAAAATAAATCAGTGTTGCAATAATTAAAAAAAATCGTTTTACACTAACATGCAAGTAAACTATTATGATACTAACTAGAAGTACAGATGTTTCTCACAAATCATTTGAACTCAACTGCTATGCTCTTAGCAGCTTACACATTTCATTATTTACACCTACTACTATTTCCGGTATAATAGTGCTTCATAAACCGGCGTTACCACCTTGTAAATGTGCATACTAGTTCAACGCGATCCTATATGTATTATATGCGTGTTGAAGCAGCCAGTTACCATAATACTTAATTGTTCAACGGAATAACATATTATTTCATGACAAATCCAATATGCATGCGTGTGTTCCATTTCGATTTGCATGCAAGCATGATGTGCGTGCACTTTTGTGTGTACGATGGCAGTAATGTCGGTACAATATAACTGCAAATGCGTCATGTTACCACGACATACTTTGATTATATTACACATATTGCATACAGATGGATACAGAAAGTGTTTTTTTTTTAATTTATTTCAGTAGTTAATTGCACAAGAAAAATCAGTGAGATTACTCCAAATACAAACAAAATTAAAAAGGGTTGACCTTGTATATTTTTAAATAGTTTATTTCGTGGAAGAGCGATTTCACCATTAACAAACTTGTAGGGTAACATCAATAAATTAACAACAACATTTTTCTAAAAGAAACATTTGTAAATCGAAACAAAACAAACATTACATGTAATGAAGGCAATTTGTTGAAACTATAGGTACAACTAAGATTAACAACTAATTTCTTAGTGCAATAGAATATTTTGAAAATGAATTAATAAACACACTCTACATACACAATTATAGAATACTAATCTCTAAATTCTAAGTGTTGATTTGACTTATTTATTAGAAATTTTCTAAAAAAAGAGTAAGTAACGTAATTTCAAAAAATATCTTAAAAAAAATAAATATTAATCATTGGTAGTCAACCCATGCAATTAAGAACCTTTGAAATCCTAAAATGTGTGACCAAGAACTGGAATAATTTAAAAATGATCGTTTAATACACCATTTTATTCCTATCCTATTGTTCAAAATTTATGTATCAGAACATGTAGTTAAGTTTGCCCGAATTTTGCTAAAATATTCATTGTCAAATTTCTACTAAATAATTTTAGGGCAATTCGTATAGGTACATGAGAATCTGCTTTAGAAGAACGCTTACATTTTCAATATTATCCGGCCAGATGCATCAATTAAATCAGCTAGCGCCATCTAATGTAGGAGTACGATAGTATTCGCACAGCTTTATATATGTAACTGAAACCTGTGTATAAGTGCAGATATCTACATACCTTTATATTAATAAATTATACAACAAAATTATAGCTCCATAAAGTTAGCCCCTCACTATAAGCAATTATAATAAATCTTACTTTTATTCGTTTGTAGGTGTTTGATAGCGAATTTCCAACGTTTGATAGTCAATAGTTCATTAGCAAACAATAAAACAAATTCTTCGGAAAAACCTACATATGTGATGTTAGCCCCTCATTTCGTCATTTTGACATCAAATTCAATTTTATTTTAGCATAATCGTTTGTAGTCTTTTGTAATATTCGAACTAACGACGATTTATCATTATTCAAAGCAAGTTGGCGGGATTATTAACACTAAGGACGTTTGTAGCTGCCTGATAGCAAATTTCCAAACCTTGATACTTGATAGTTTATTAATAAATAATAAAACAAATCTAGTAGGATATTAGGCAGGCAACCAAAATTACATCAGAAAAGCGTCCTATCGGGAACATATGTAATTGTAACTCATCCCGGCCACATTTGCCATCGAATTTAAATTCCCTTGAGAAAAATCGTTTATGCGTCGTTTATAGGTGCTTGATAACAAATTCCCAACGTTTGATATTTGATCATTTATTAATAAGCAACGAAAGAAGTTTTGCAGAATATTGTGTAGGCAACCAAAAAAACATGCGAGAATCATACAACATAAAAAAACATACCTATATTAAAGTTATTTATTTTATAAAATTATTATAATAAAAAAACAAAGAAAAGAGGAAGTACTGGATTCAAATTGGATTTGAAAAAGTTAATAAAGAAAACTTAAATTATCAATAGCACATATCAAATAGCACACACCAAATATACCTATAACATAACCACAACTGTCAATATATGCAGTTTTATATTGTTTTCAGTCATTTTCGTACACCAAAAGTTAACGTTGAATTAACTTTTAGCGTACTGACTTTGAAACTCTAAAATTTTGGAAATCTAAAATCCTATTGGTTGTTTGTTGTCCGCTAAAAAAGCTTGCATGTGAAGTCACTCTTACATAATATGTCCGATAAGACGCTTTTCTGATGTAATTTTGGTTGCCTGCCTAATATCCTACTAGATTTGTTTTATTATTTATTAATAAACTATCAACTATCAAGATTTGGAAATTTGTTATCAGGCACCTACAAACGATTCTGCTAAAATAAAATTGAATTTGATGTCAAAATGACGACATGAGGGGCTAACATCACATAGGTTTTTCCGAAGAATTTGTTTTATTGTTTGCTAATGAACTATTGACTATCAAACGTTGGAAATTCGCTATCAAACACCTACAAACGGCCTACAAACGAATAAAAGTAAGATTTATTATAATTGCTGATAGTGAGGGTCTAACTTTATGGAGCTCAAAATTATTTGTATTAAATTTCATTAGTATTAAAAAAAAATTCCTACTAAAATGTTAGATTTAAATTTAATTTTACTGCTTATAATTCACTGACGACATTTAGTGACAATGTCTTCATGAAATTGAGCAAACTGTAGTTATCTAGCAAGGCTAGTTTTCTACCGCACCACAGGACGGTGTTTTTACCCACCATATTTTCGAAACCATAAAATTCTAGTCCCCATTTATAATAAATGTTGGTTTTAATCATTTTCAGGTGGTACGAATTTCAAACGTTTTTTTAATAGTCAATAGTTTATTAGCAAACAATAAAATAAATTCTTATGGAAAAATTATACGTTAGGTCCTAATTTATAGGTAGGCAACAAAAAAAACAGCAGAAAATGTTTCATAGCACGATCGTTTGTAAGTGCTTGATGGCAATTTTTCAACGTATGATAATCAATAGTTTACTAATAAACAATAAAACAAATTTCTATGATGAATATATACAGAATGACTGATAACGAAACGGTCATACTTTATAGTGTGTTAGAGATCATTTGCAATAGATACAGCCTAATTTGCCTTATCCAAAAATCATCCGTTTTCGAGATATTGTGGTTTTTTTGTTTTTTTTTTTGAAGTTCACTACTTACTGTCACACAAAGTTAAAATAATGGAACTGTTTCTCAATGTTTTAGTTTGTCTGGCTAGGGGACATCTCAACACATATTATCTATCGGTGACAATTACGTTAAATTCTTGGACAAATAAAAAAAATAATTAAAACTTCCGCTTTTGATGAAACTGTACACACAACCGATAAATAAATAGTCACAAAGGTAGCGATTGTGTTTTTTAGTTTCATCAAAAGCGGAAGATTTAATTTTTTTTTCATTAAATTTGTCCAAGTATTTAAGGTAATTGTCACCGATAAATAATGTGTGTTGAGATGTCCTCTACCCAGACAAACTGAAAAATTGAAAAAAAAGTATTATTTTCATAAATTTAAGTTTGAGTAAGAGTAAGTAGTAAATTTCGAAAAAAAAAAGATCAGATATCTTAAAAACGAATGACTTTTGGATAAGGCAATTTGGCCGTATCTATTGCAAATGATCTTTACTAACACGCTGTAAAGTATAATCGTTTCATTACCAGTCACTCTGTATAGTTTTAATCTTTCATGGGTACATATTTCTATAGAATTCAATTCTTGTAAAGTACAATCGCTTATATTCGATGGTAATATTTAGCCACAAGTCGTTAAAACAACATACATTCTCAATGGGAACTTTTTTTATTGTTTACTAATAAATAATTCGCTATTAGACTTTGGAAAATCACTATCAAACAGCTATAAACAACCTACAAATGATTCTACTTAGAAAATATTAAATCCGACGGCAATATTTTGCGATGAAGAACTATGTAAAACTATACGTAGGTACCTTCCCCGTAAGAATTTGTTTTATTATTTATTGATAGTAACTATCAACCGTTGAAGCGGCCATAAAAAATCTTGAAAGCGACTTACAAACCAGTCTACTTCAACAGAATTAAATTTGATTGCAATAGAGATCATTTCGAGGGACTAAGGCCAGCTAGAAAAGAGATAGATCTAGAGTGGGGCGGTTGTAAAACATATACGGAATTAACGCAAGCGTGCTATTCCCTCTTCCTCCCTGTGATAAGTTTCGATCTTCCTAGGCTAATGTGGGAAGTAGATCGCTCATGTATGCGTATGCCCTCGCTTCGTTTTCACAGCGAGGAAGAGGGAATAGCACGCTTGCGTTAATTCCGTATATGTTTTACAACCGCCCCACTCTAAACTTATCTCTTTCCTAACTGGCCTTAGTCGCTCTAAATGTTCTGTATAGCAATGAAAGGTTGAAACTACATACATTTCCCATAGAAATTTATTTTATCCTTTATTAATAAACTACAGACTATCAAATGTTGAAAGTGAGTAGAGACCTATCCAACAGAATTAAATTCGATGGCAATATATAATCATGAGAGGTTACAAGTACAGTCTGTTTCAAATTAAATGCGAATCGAGGATATTGTGTGCAGTTACCCAGTTCGCGGTGCTGTATTGTGGGTGATCTAATTTATCTTATTTAAAATTAGACATATGAGTACATTTCATATGTATAATTTATTATAAAATTTATATTAGCATAGCGAAAATAAATTAATAGAAGGGTAATTACCCAGATAACACACAGTTGTCCATAGTACCTATATCCGGTGGACGTCCCTATGGGGATGTAGGGATATCCACTAGATATCCATATTTTACCAAACTTCGTCCATAGGACGTCCTATAGATCTCCTTTTGTCGCGAGTGTGGACACGAAGAAGATATCTTTTATGGATGTGTATAGGATATCCTTTGTGGTTGTGCATAGGATATCCTTTGTGGATATTCTATACACATCCACAAAGGATATTCTATACCTATATATATATATATATATGTACTTGCTGTCTAATTTAAGTTTTAACGGGCGTCAATCTTAGAGGCATCAATATATTTTCATGCGATGATTTGACATCTTTCTCAAATGTCACACATTTGCTCACATTTGAGAAAGATGTCATCAGATGTGATATCTATAGATTATCTAAACTCGCATAACACTAATGTAAGCACAAAGCGGTATAAACCGTGCGTTATAAAGGTTATGTTTCAAGTTATCTTTAGACGACGCTAATATAAAGAGCGGGCTCGGTGGCCGTGATTAACGTTCGGTTTGCATACTTTAGAGGGCGTAAACTACAGATTCGTAACGCGGTATATGGCCACATTCAAATTAAAGTACGGAAATATTAATAATTACAACCGGTGTTAAAATTACAAAAATAATCAACTTTAGAGGATGTTCTTACTGTTATATTAATTTCAAACTATCGGTTATATTTTGAGAAGAAATGCCTACATCAATTTAATAATTTGTTTTTGTGTAATAAATATTATGTTATTACGATTCTTACTATCATTTTCCCATAGTTTCTGTGTAAACTACTCAATCTCCGTGGACGTTGTTTGGATATCCATAGGATAAAGTTTTGCGATATCTATGTTGTGATAAGTATATCCACTGGACGTCCACTTTATGTCCTGGATATCCGGAACCTAATATGGACCTAAAACGGACATCCATAGAATATTGTGTGCTATCTGAGTATTGTTCTTGGATTATAAATTTTGTTTAAGAATTAAACCTGGAACTTGAAAACTCCAGGAAGTAAAGACGCCGCACCGGTAAAATGACAACTACTATCATACTCGATCAATAATACTGTATGTAATATAATCTTGTCTGTAGTCTCATTATTATAATTTCAAATATGTACTACGCAAAAACGGTTGATTCGTAATACATTTGATTATCGTAACGATCGAAGAGAGCATTATAGAGCTTTTCCGATGGAAAACGTGTGTTATTATTTATTATTATTAAAATTAAACATGTGTAGCTATCTGCTAAGAGATAGTGGTCTCCTGGGGTAGCTTGGTTAAAGGCAGAATGATATAGTAATTAGAAAAACAGCATGCGGATAGTTGAATTGGGAATCGACGACACGTCATCCTTTAAAATCTTGAGTACCTACCTAGTCGCTTCTTTCTGGTTACGCACAAAAGAACCCAGCAAACAAAAAGTCGTCATCAGGACGTCAAATTTCGTATTTTGAAGACCAAAAGACGTCCTTCAAAGATGTCCCCAAGAAGAACGTATGACGTACTTATATCACATCCTCATGACGTCATTGTAAGACGTCTATACACGTCTGCGAGGACGTCTGTACACGTCTTTGAGAACGTATATACATGTCTGTGAGGACGTATATACACGTCTCCAAAGACGTCTGTAGTATTTAAAACTCCGGATCATGCAATTATATAAGTGTATGTGTGCAGTTCTATTCGCTTTTAATTTTAAAGAAAATTATAAATAATAGATCTCGAATGTATCTATTCGGCTACTCTCAGGAGTTATTTCGCATTAATGGTAAGCAAAAAGCAATATGTATCACACATGATAAAGATACTCTCCACTCTTGTGACACAATATACCTTTGCTTACCACTAACAATTTGATTATTGATTTGCGCGATAAAGTTTGTCTGCAGTAAGATTTCCTTCAAGCTTTCCGATCAAAGTGTTAAAATCCGGAAAACACCAAATGCTAATACAAATTTTATAATAAATTATACATATGAAATGTATTCATATGTCTAATTTTAAATAATATAAAAACCACTTTTTCTACTTTTATTAACCAAGAACGTATCTAGTTTTCAAGTTTACCTTCAAATACGTGCAGTTACACAATATATTTTACAATACTTTGTGTTCTATCGATAACGATGTTTTGATGCATTATAAATGACGACAATTACATATATTGCATTTAAAATAATAAAAACCAATATGGCAAAAGTATAAATTGAGATATTACGTGAATGTTAGACGCCAAAAAATGTGAACTACGCATCACTATGTATGAAAAAGTATAGATCACCCACAATACAGCACCGCGAACTGGGTAACTGCACACAGTATCCTCGATTCGCATTTAATTTGAAACAGATTGTACATATACTCACCCTAGGAATTTGTCTTATTGTTTACTAATAAACTAATTTGAAAAGTTGTCATCAAAACACCTGCAAACGACCTACAAATGAATGTCTTTAGAAAAGAAATAAATTAGGTGCCAATGAAGGGTTAAAACATTCACGACGAACTGTACATTCTCCACAGAAGGATTTTCTGATGTAGTTTGTATTGCCTACGTAATATTCTATATTTCTTTTATTACGGGTGCATATCCCCAGCCACACCATCCTCACATTTTAAATTTCGTATATGCTATTTATGCATATGTATTCATTTTGTAGCGTTTTGTGCCGAAAACAGTTTTTTTGTTACCATATTAACCAAGTTGTAGCAATTTCAAAATCCGGACCAAACATTTTTTAACCGAAATAAAAGGCTGTTAACGAAAGAATGTTGCTATAAAGCGATAATCTAATCCACTACGTATAGGTAATACCACAGAGAATTACAGATAGCTCATCCCACGTAAATACGTAAAATCACACAGGTTGTATGCATGGCAGTCGTTTGATCCATCTTCTATATGAGCCGGTTTCAAACGGGATGCATTTAAGATGAAATCCCGTGACGGATACCGCATTCTGTCGAGCTATCTGTGTGATAATACTATCAACTGTATTCCTTATATATTGCATACCTCTATTTATAATTCCAATTACGAAAATATTTTCCACCCTGTATAATGTTACAGCAAAGAACTTCAAATGTTGTGTAACTACACAAATTAATCAGCTGTGCGTATACAAAATTTCATTCGTCTCTTTTACTCCTACGTGACCTAATATCACTACTAAGATCGGTTAATTGCGAATAACTCAGAAGGAATGGTATTTAGGTATAGGGCATGATACATGAAATATGTGTAAAATTTATCATAGAAGCTGAATCTGTAATTTATTTTATAGCATGCTATTTAAAAAATCGAAGTTGATGCCCACTTCCGGTTAAGCGGAAGTGATATTTATTCAAAAATATTTTCACGTGATAGTTCATATTCAACTATATCCAACTGCAAAATTTTGTTTTAAAATTCCGTTCCGTTTGTATAGTACTTTTAATAGGCCGTTCTCACCAATCAACCTGTATAAAGATCACAATTAATGAAATTCTTAATAAATCAATAGACTTTATTAAAAGATAACTAGAATAGATAAAATTTTAAATTCTTAAATGTAAAATCAAATTTCAAATACTTTAACTTTCACCAGCTTTGCTATGCATCGGTTCTTGAGAAACTGTTTGAGGTTTGAATGTTTTCGTTTTACGAACAACCTGTAAATGATGAAATAAATAATAAATCATTAGCTCTTTACGCTGAAATACCTTATGCTGGATCAGTTCCGTTTCTTCAGTACTTACTAAACTAATAAATGGTTCAATGAACATATCCAAATAAATCTCTTCTGTCGATCTTTCAGTATTAAGGGAATGAATATCACTTTTGCCATGATCATTTCCTTTTATGGCCATCATAATTTCATAGCATATTTGTACCCTAGCCATAGCATCACCAATGAATGTATTTTTATTTAAAAGTATTCTACTGATATTGCTCAGAGTAAATGAGGTAGTAATATCTTTGTATTTATTTTCTATGATTTGAAAAAGATTTACAAACCCACAAACAATATTAGAAAACTTTGTCAATAATTTATGGCTTCGTAATGCTTCCAAAAAGATTATAATACTATGCTTACGTTGTTCATGATACACTAATATAATACTTTCTGTGTTATCGTCTCTAGCTTGTTCCAACCATGTAAGAAATTCTTGTAATACTGTTATTTCAGTCTTTGTATCTACGAATGTTTGAGACTGTAAATCTTTAAGTTTCTTCATGCCATTATCTTTAATAATTCTCATATTATGTTTATAGAATGATCTCCTTATAAACTTATTTGGGGTAATAAATTCATTAAATTTAGATTGCGTGGTAGAAGCTGCAATATTAAATATTTTGTCATTAAGTCGTCGTCCTGTTACATTAATTGCCCATGTTACAATAGTGTACTTCTTACAATTATTCGCTACTGACTTTTGATTTAGTTTAGGATCTGTACTTGAAATATTAGAATTCTTTTCACTCATTTTCTTTACCTTCACTTGGTTCTGGTTGTTTTGCTTCTTATTTTGTTCTCGCTTTGTTTGATCTTTATTGTCATATGTACTTGGAATGTTCTCTTCCTAAAAAATTAACAGAAAAATCAATCATATTCAACATGTTAACACTTAGTAATATTACCTGAATTTCTAGAATGGGATTCGGTATCTTCATATAGCATTTTACTGTATCAACAAAGTTAATATCAATTTTATTTGAAGTTGGTTGAGACGGCCGATCTCGATTATACAGCATTGCAATGATTCTATAACACATTTCAGCAGCTGATAGTGCTCTTTTTAAATTATATTCTTGCTGAAAAAGTACTTTAGATACCTGATGTAATGTACGTGAATTTTCATCATTCTTGTATTTGTCCTGATAAACATCATAAAAATTGACAAATCCTTTTACAATGTTACAGAATTTATTCTTTAAATTACATCGCTTTATGGCTTGTAACAAGATTTCTTGCATATAATTATGCTCATCGTAACATATTAATATAATTCCATCTGAAGATTGCTCTTTTAAATTATCCAACCAATATAAGAAATCTTTCAATGCATGAATCTCTGTTTTTGTATTAACAATTTTTCTCTATCAATATTCACTAAAAACCGAAGTTTCTTCGTATTATATTCCCTTAATCCATGTTGTTTCCAATGTGATGGTTTTACATCACAATAAGGTATTATAAATTGTTTAAACGTTTTATCTCCACTATATGCAGCTAATTCACAAATCTCATCTGTACTTCGATTGCCCGTTGTATTTGCTGCCCATGTTACAACTTTATAGTTTTCTGATATATCACAAGCTTGCATATTTAATTTCATTGAATTAATAACGTTACGCGTAACAGAAACCAGTAACAACTAATAAATAAAATACAAAATACTTAGTCACTCGCTGATAATTAGAATCGAATTACAAACAAGTTCAAATGAATGCTTATCTGGGTAACTTTAGCAGCAACAGATAAACATATACTTCATGTATGCATTTTTGCAGAGGGAATACCCGCTTTAACTATTATACCGCAATATTTTGGTTGAATACCTCACACGTAACCGATAAAGCCTAATCCGATTTTATTGTTTAAGGTACTAGAATAGCAAAAAAAAACTATAAAAAAAAGAAATTACAAACAATTAATCAACTTCAAAGTTAATGTAATTAGGCAATCAAATAATTACAAAATAAATCTATATAACTAGTTACACGAGTCAACAAATTATTGGCCTATCTAATAGTATACATGCAAATGCAATAAACAAAAATAATAATACAAAATCGACATTTCTTATTCATGCAGTTTCTTCTAACTCTTCTTTCCAATCTTCCTTTGATATACCAATTCTATTATATAAATATATTTATTTTTTGTTGTTATATACCGGGCTAGTGGCTAGTACAGTTGTTTCCTAATGCGAGGCTACCGTGTTCGAACTGTTTTTTCTTTCTAAAAGGGTTTACAGACGATACGATCTGTTACACAATCCGTTGTACAACCATAGTTAATTCGAAGGTTTAAAGAGGCCTACAGACCAAACGATCGGCTGTACAATCTGTTCTAATATCGTAGTTGGTTCGACGATCTACGTGGAGAAAAAACAGCGACTACCTTGCCTTAGCTTGTAGTACGACAAGTCGTACAACCGTTCGTATCGTCTGTAGACCATTTAAGTTTGGTTTTCTGCAGTTTCCCCAGGCCTTCAGCGAATGCACAAGACCAAGAATGACTTATGCACAAGTCTATCCACAAGCTCGGACATGATAACTCATGACGAGCTGATTCTCCTGTAATTGATGCTAACTGTTGCAGAATGCTAAGGTAGGAATCATTATTATTAACTTCATATATTCAACAAACTGCATTTAAACACTTCTAAAATATGATCGAAAGATTGTTCATCTTAGTATTGGGTGGTATGTACCGATGTGTTTACGACGCCATAACACATCTTAAGGTGTGGAGGATAAATATGTATGTGGTTCAAGCTTATAACTGTCCTATACTAGTATCCTCTCTTGGGTATAAAAAAAAAATTTAGAAAACGCTAATTGTTCTTACTGGTTTACATTTATACAAACGAAAATATTAACGCAACTTGACTTATTCACATTTATCAAGTTAAATATTTGTGATAATATGATTAAAAAAGTAGTGACCAGTTCTTTTTATAATAGTTAAAGAGCATTGTCGCATAAGTGATCAGCACAAGCAATGATTAATTTAAGAAAAAAATTTTATTACTGCATCGAATTAAATAATATGTACCTTACAAATCACTTAAGGTCGTTTCACATGCAAGCATTTTAGTCAAAACTTGTTAGAAAATCTATAGTATCCTGTTGGTTGTTCAATGTCCGCTGTCCTGCAAAAACGCTTGCATGTGAAACGATCTTCATGATCTAAACTTTACGGTGCTTAATTTTTTTAAAAGTAGCCGAGAATTCGGGCACTACAGAAATAAAAAACAGCAATTTTTGTATTTCATGTTTTAGTTGTCTCAAACTTTGTTAAGGGGCGGTTGATTACAAAACTTTTGCAGTGTAAAATCTCGTTTCAAAGAGACAATAAAGAGAATAAATTTATTTATTATATTTGTTTATGCTTATAAACCCGCAATTTTATTGTAAAATTGAATAATATTCGCGTTTTTTCTACTATAAATGCACCAAATTTTCTTATGTATTTAATACCTGGTAAACTTTTATTCAGTCTAAAAACTGTTAATACTTTAATATTATAATTGAAATGTAAGATATTGCTAGAGCTGTTGAGTCTTAATTACTTTTGGAGTATATGAGTTGCACTTTGACTGTCATAGTTAGATATACTGAAAGTATTTTCATAAGCAAACATATTTTCTCCGAGTATTTAAATATTTTATAAGTGACTAAGATACTAAATGATACGGTAGTCGTCAAGAATGAAGGTTAATAGACTTATAGAAGAATAACAAACAACCAGGTAAAATTGCTGCATATAGAAAGAATGTGAAAGTGATTATTCACCAGTTCGCCAAACTACCACGAGAGTAATGCGAAAATAAGTTTCTCACAATTTATGGCTAAGAGGTTGGAAAGTTACCGGTGTCCACCATTGACTTTTTAAAATCTGGTCAAAATGACCATATGTGTCTTACTTAAATTATTTGCTCTCACGCTGTTTCTGTAATAATAGCCTTGAAAAATCGTACATCATATATACGTCACGATTTTGTTTGTACTCTATGGAGTAAAATGTGCACAAGTATTATACCGATCCCAACCGCATTTTAATAAAATAAGTGTACGTATTAACATCATTTCATGCGAATGCGTATGTGATATATCGTCTATGACAAAACAGTTAATACTTAGGTTCAATAGAACTGTTATTATAAAATGTTTAGTCTAAAATATAATTATAGTCTTATATTGCGCTGGCTATTAAACTTACTACTCTCCACTGCCACAGCCCTAACTAAAAATAGAACGTCACAGAATAGATTAAACTAAGCAATAATTGCTTTGTTTAAGTGTACGTCGTCATAACAAGTGTCCCAAAGATTATACTGAGATTTGAAATTGACCTATCTGATATGGGTAAATAAAAAAATATATATGCCACATTATCTGAGAAATCCAGAAGGTTTAGACAAACCAACAATTATTTAACACACTTGTTGCAAATTATCTGCAAACACTCTAGGCGACTGGAAACCACGTTTTATGCAGCTCATTAGTGGCAGTAGATTTACATTCCTTTATTTATACATAGAGTATCACATCACACACATCACAAAAAGAACTAATAATAATAGAGATTCCTAAAATTAATGTAAGGTGTAAAATTTTCTACTACATTCATATGCCAATAAAAAATCAAGCAATATTAGAAATAAATTTATTTATTAAATATTAATCTTCAATAAATAACAGGTATAAGTAACAACACTTGAAAATGATGTAACCACCTATTATCACAAACTTAAAAAAATTATTATCACGATCAACATGACTAACTTAATTATCATTCACTTTTTATACTTTTAAAAGATCTCTTCAACAATTGGTTATTACTGAAACAGTTCGAACAAGTATATATAAAGTTAAAAATGTTTGGTTAACAGTTATGCTAAGAGATAGTAATGGTGATGTTAAACAAAAATTTTCCATTCAAGGGTATAAAACAAACTTTCGCAAAGTAAAAAAATTAAATTAATTAAAATAATTCTATAGAAATAACATAAATTCATGCAGAAATAACATGTATCTTAAACGAAAGTTCATTCAATTTACTAATTAAAGGCACCTGTTTTTTAGTATTACGCAGTTGCTGAAGACATATTATTAACAGTAGCATCCGTTACTGGTGCGGATTCCACTGGTTCGGCTTTTATTTCTTCTTTAATCTCTGGTTTAGCATCAATAGCTGGTTCTGGTTTAGTCATGTTAGCATTTTTGTCTTTATTCTCTTTATCTCTTCTCAGTCCCTTTCTATTGACTGGAAAATATCTTGGTTTCGGTTGAACTGGTTTCTTGTCTGGATCAAAAAAGCAATCCAAAATTTCCAGTAATTCCGTTAGATCTTCTTCTTTGGCATTTGAAATCTGAAATTTTTGATTCAGTATTATAAACAAAAGTAAGTGTATGTATGGTCCGTTACTTCATCTTTAAGAACTTTCTCTAGTCCTTCTTTAGCACCCGTTTCGAAAGCATTCTTCAATTTATCATAATCTATATTATTTTCGGCTAAAATTCTTCTCAGATGGCTAGCATGCTGCCGCTCTACGGGTGTTGCTCTTAACAATGCACCGAAGACCGGTTTAAACGTATTTTGGCGTTCTAATAAAACCTGTAAGAAAACATAAATAATGAAACACAAGTTCCAGTCATTTTAGTTACCTATTCATTAAGCCTATAAACTTAATGACAATAATTTTATAGTTTCCCTAATCCTGCAATAATTTCTCTTAATTTTTCGTCACATAATATAAAACTTTCTAGTGGTTCCAAAAATTGGAAGTGTAATTTTCCATTTTCTGGCCACAATGAAAGACCTGCACATAGATCTCGTACGCTGTGTAATTTAATAGATTGTCGTAAACAACATTTCAATTAACACACATTATCGTAAGTAAAAAATTGACTATTTCAAATTTCTCACCCATCTATACTAAAGCCTTTAATATGAACCTGAACCCTAAATTTTTGGAAAATCCTCCAAACAAACACAAGTGTAAGCGTTGGTTTGATTAGTATTGGCAATTTCAACAAATTTCTTAGAAACTTGAAAGAATGAAATAAGTACGTTTTTATTTACTATTTACTCATCTGTACTTACTTGCATATTTGGAAGATTTACAAAAATTGACTTTATTTAGAAACAGTGCACATTAAGCGTATTAAAGCGTACAATTTAACAAAAATATACAATATACTTATGGAAGTTTCGGTTCTTTATTCAATAATTTGAGGCATAATTGAATCAATACGCAAAAAGCACTGCTCCAGAAAAAAATTAAAACTAACATAGATATTTTTTAAAAAGATCTGCATTGAGACTATATTAAAAATAACCTTAAATATAGTAGAGTGGCTGTTTCGATGCTGACAAATTACATAATAGTAATGGCGTTTGAATTGTTTGTTGAGCTATTTATTATACGCGAGGAATCTAAAAAATCAAATAATAAAAGTTTTTCGCTACTTGTCAGTGCTTAGTTTAGTGACAATCAAGTAATTCTGTTGAGACAAGAGTGACTTTAATCAACCGAATACGTTCATTGTTATACCTATTAGACTAGATATTTTCTGAAATTTATTTTATACAAGGTAATTTGGTGATATTATTTTGTAATATGAATTAACAACGGAAGAATGCGGAGATATGATATTCACATTGGGAGCTTGTGACCAAAATCCATTGTTGGCTTCATGTTATTATGCAACAAAATTTGCTGAAAGAAAACATCCCCAAGTAAAATGTTTTTGAAAAGCTTTACAGAGATTCGTTGAAAGTAGCTCTGTAAATTACAATAAACAAACCCCCAAGTTTCTGCAAGAGTTATGAGGCGAGAACCAGAAATTGAGATAAACAATTTTATGGAAAGAAGATTTACTTATTGTAGGTGGGTATTAACAAAAGGTGAAAAGGATCCTTTGTTTCTCGATAAGTATTTTCAAACCAACGAATGGAAGTTCACACAGGCTGGCATAATAAACAAAAAAAATCACCATTATGGAAAGAAAATTCCCACGTGTATAGAGCAAAATCGTCAGCACCAATGGAGCGTTGATAACATACTTTAGATGGCATAGTAAGAGATCATGTAATTGGACTGGACTTCAAAATCTGCCCGACGATATCACAGAGTAGCCATGGTTCCGGCACAATTGAGCTTCCAATGTAAAAAAGTGGTGGAAACAGTGGTTCAATGGCTTGGCCGCCACGTTCTCCAGATCCCAGCACCTGTGATTTTTCTTTATGAATACATAAAAGAAGTTATACACTGAAACTCATCCACTACAAGAGATGACATGAGAAAATGAATAAGAGAAACATTTATGCATGTTACTCCTGAAATTTTAACGAATGTACAACAGGCTCACGCTGAAAGATTTAGAAAATACCTTGAAGTGGCTCGGAATGTTTTTGAGCATTTAACACAATATCTACACTAGTTGAATCCATTCGCAACTTGTATTTTGTCTAAAGGCTTCCACGGCACAGTAGTTTTGATAAATGATGAAGAATAAAGTTTCAAATTTGAAGTTTCATTATAAAAATCTATTTCTTATTTAGATATTTACTAAATTTGTTTTCAGAATGTTGATTTGATAATACAAAACATATTCGTATTTGAGATGTTTAAGAAAATTTGCTTTAAAGTTACCTTAAATTGACGCCAAATATTCAACATTCCGTATTATATGAATTGCAAACTATACCTTTCTTTTATTAAATAAAGTTCTGAGAACTGTTGCTTAAAATGTGATATTAATACATCATGTTGTTTCCAATATACAAGTTTTTCTTCTGTAGTGATGTAGCTGTCAAAATTTATATAAAACTCATATCATTTGAAAGCAATTTTATGTACAGTTTGAAATAAGCATAAAATACAGGATATTCTGTTTAAGATAGAAAGTTGGTGGCAACACAGTAAAATCTAATCATTCTGCATAATGGAGTTTTTGAAACATGCAAAATCGTATTCTATACGAGAGGAAAAATGACAGTTCTACCTACGCCATGAGCAACCAAATACACGCTGGATCCATTATCGGCCCACACCAAACATTGATTTTGCACCTTATTTAAAATCGAGTTTGTATTTGCAAAATGAGTCTTAATTATTGAGAATTACAGCCTGGGTGTGTTACACAGTTGAATTAAAAAAAATCTTTAATTCTTTTAATATGACGTGCCATAAGAAATAATATTTGAGAGGAAATATACAGCTGTACATCAGACCGAACAGCAATAATGTGGAGATAAATTAATCGGTAGGCTGCAATTCGCAATCAATTCATTTTCGCCTTATTGTTGTCCTTATTAAAAATGTAGTGATGCCGATGACGTAATTGGCGTTAATCAGGTCTCGCAATGTGAAGCAGGTTCTACCAAATTTCATTGTTTTGTCTTCAGCCATTTCAGAGTAATAGCCTATCTAGAAAATTATAGGGCATCCAGTATAATATAAACTAAAATTGTATATAATGCGGTTACATTATAAAAAGTTGTTTGACAGATAATCTATTTATTATCTATTTAGTATTGGAAAACGTGAAAAATTATGAAATATGGCAACTTGACAATCTTATCTTTAAGTTTCAGTTGGACGTTATGTTTACGTTGATGATTATGCCTACAAACCCAGTGAGCTATCTAATCTTACTACATCACAAATTTAACGTCATGAATATTTATGACGTATATCGAATCTTGCCACAACTCTCCAAAATTACGTGAGATAGAGAATAGCAGAAACTTATGCAGTGATGTCTACATTATTACATCAATCCTTCTTATGACGTAGCACGAAATATAAACAACCTAATAATTTACTATAATTTTACATTCTGGACTACTAGATTATTTTATCATAAATAGCTGTCATATTCCGCTAACGCATTAGACAGACACCCTGCGTACAGTATTTTACGAATGTACCATGGCTGCCATAAAAAATGGGTACACTTAATTTGCTTTATTGTGCATAGATTTTTTTTGACATCGTTGGTATGGTTAACTTAATAATTGTCATTTTAAGGTATCTATTTAATTCTGTCTATTCAATTTTAAAATACCTCAACATTTAAGCACAGTTAATAAAGCTAGAATAGTGACAATGTTAGAGAATGGGTGGTCATTACCACAGTTGCCCTGAGAATTAAGCTGAGGTTAGTGAATGAAAAAAGATTAAAAAGAAATACTGGATCAAGAAGAACAAAAATTACTACTGCGAATAATGATGCAACACTTATTGTAGCGGCAAAAGAAGAAACTGCCCTTCCTGCATCACATGGAACAGCTATTCGTCGTATTAAAACCTCTCTTTAAACAAATTTTTCCGCTAGACAATTTTTCGAAATGTGTGAAAAAAAATTCAATCAAGTCCTAACGGTAGTGAGTAAGATTATATAGACCGCGCAACAGTAAAAGGTACTCAAATGAATGCGTTCAACAAATAAAAAAGAAGTAGACGTTTCTCTATAAACGTTTGGACCGGGATCAAAATTCAACTGTTGGAAAGAAATTACACCAGAATACACACAGAGTTTAATTCATTCAATGCCACGACGTCTTCAGTGCGTCATTGGGCAAGACAGTGGTTGTACAAAATATTAGTTTTATTAATTTATTTTATAAATATTAGCGTAATATCTACAGGTGTCTCAGTGAGACCGTTCATTAGAAGTTTATGACGTTCTGTTCAAAATATAAATTTGAAAATTTATAATTATATATAAGTAGTCGATTATGTTCTCTTCAATGAAAATATTATTAGATTTCTAGCGCTTCCGGCTATACCAGAGCTCGCCATCTACTTTATTATTTTTAATGGAACACCCTGTATAGTTTTACATATTTGGATTTACCTACTTTTAAGCTATATAAATGCCTTTAGTTTTTTTCAATTTGATTCGGGCGTTTTGTAGTTATTCGATTTTTTTCTTAAAAAATTTGCTATAGCAGACATTTATTCAAAAAATTAGAGAACACTCGATTTTTCGGATATCAATTTAAAATTCATTATACAGACTGTCCCGTAAAAAACGCCAACAATCATAATTCCGTTATTTATTGTCCGATTTTATTTAAACAAAAACTAAATTTAATGGCATCAAAAGTACTATAGAATAGCAGCGCTTTATTTGTTTTCAGTTGTTTTCATTGATGTCAAACGATAGTCATTTTTTTTATTTTAAATGGCAACATATATATTTTTGGCTATATTCGGATTGGATTTCTTTTTCTGAATTCAACGATGTATAATATGTCTATTTTTCATAAATGTTTACTAAAGAAAAAAACCATTTCTCAAAATCAACTTTGTTTTTAATAAATTATGTGTAAATTTTCGAATGTACCATGAAACATTGGAAATGTAACTATTATAAGAAACAAAACAAACCATTTTACAATAATTGTTCAAATTGCCCGCCACCTTGCTCAACACACATCGCACATCTCCGAATTACTCCACGACTCGCATTTAAAAGACAAACGGCAGGTATTTCTTGACAAGTGTTCATAATTCTTTGTCTTAAAATGTTAACATTTTCTGGATTTGTTAAATAAACTCGATCTTGTAGATAAGCCCACAACCAAAAATCCAGGGGAGTAAGATCCGGTGAACGCGCAGGCCACGCGATAGGACCAGATGTTCCTATCCATCTATTTCCAAATTGAATGTTCAACCAATCAGTATTAACCCTGGCATTGTGCGCGGGAGCTCCATCTTGTTGATAAAATATTCTGTTTAAATTTATCAAAGCTAATTCATCTAAAAAGTTTTGGAGATTTTCGTTTAATAGAGTGTGATATTTTTCTTGATTTAAGCAACCATCTATGAAAAATGGCCCAATTAATTGATCGCCTAAAATGCCACACCAAACATTTACACTGAAACGTCTTTGAAAATTATTTTCAATGACAAACCTCGGATTATCTTGGCTCCATTGCCGATGTATGTTTCTATTGAAAATACCATTGTTGGTAAAAGTGCATTCATCAGACCAGATTATCATTCTGTAAAAATTCGGGTCTTGTTCTAGCGCATCTAAATAAAAACGACAAAACTGTATTCTTCGGCCAGGATCATTTTGTTCTAATGCATGAACTTTTCGAGCTACGTACGGTTTAAATTTGTGTTTTCTTAATATACCATGAACTGTTGTTTTTGATACTCCAATATTATGTGCAATTTCGCGAGTCGAAGTTTGAGAATTTTCTTGTACTGCAAGAAGAACATTTAATTCCTTATCTTCGGAGAATTTACGTTTTTGCGTATTTGGTTTCTTAAATGATCCATAATTTCTTAAATTCGTTTCAATTCTCTGAAATATTTTCGAATCTGGAATTTCTCTGTCCGGAAAACGAACACTGTAACGACGAACAGCTTCAAGACGGTTTTTATTACATTCAAAGAACACTTGTAACATGTCCGTTAACTCATTGTTATCCATTTTTACGTGTTGTAGCAAAACGTTCAAACAGGACAATAAAAATAAATAATAAAGTCACATTGACACTTATCAATGTTTATAGCATTTTTGTTACTTCATGGCATACTCAAAAATTTATAAATAATAGAACACAAAGAGGAATTATATTAAATGTAATTTTTTTTCAATAAATGTTTATCAAAAATAGACATGTTATACATCGTTGAATTCAGAAAAAAAAATCCAATCCGAATATAACCAAAAATATATATGTTGCCATTTAAAATAAAAAAATTGAATATCGTTTGACATTAATGAAAACAACTGAAATTTAGTTTTTGTTTAAATAAAATCGGACAATAAATAACGGAATTATGATTGTTGGCGTTTTTTACGGGACAGTCTGTATACTTAAACAACATGATGGAGTATATTTAAACGCCGAGAACAGCTGTCTACATTGCGTGGTTACTCTACCATGGCACGTTAACTCTTCGAAATTTTGAAGAATCATAACTTAATAGCATCATACATGTGGGACATGAAAGATGTAGAATTGGACGCCGAAGACGACTAAGTAATAAAACATGAGGGTGCCATTTTAAACAATGAAGTTATGGTTCTTCAAAATTTCGAAGAGTTAACGTGCCATAGTGCAATAAGCATGCAATGTAGACAGCCGTTCTCGGTGCTAAAATATACTCCAACATGTTGTTTAAGTATATTACGAATTTTAAATTGATATCTGAAAAATCGAATAAATACATATCTGCTATAGCAAATTTTTTCAGAAAAAATCGAATAACTACAAAACGTCCGAATCAAATTGCAAAAAGTAGAGATATTCATAAAGCTTAAAAATAGGGAAATCCAATATGTAAAAATATACAGGACGTTAAAAATAATAAAGTAGATGGCAACTTAAGAGAACATAATCGACTATATACAGGCTGTGGCAGCGTTTAGAAATGTGCATTAACAGAGAGGGTGGTCAGATTGAACAACTTTTATAGTAATTTCACGTTCTTAAATAATTTAATTAAATACAAATATTTTAATCATTGTCTTTTTGTCATGTTTTACTTAATATGGAAATTACGATTTTTATAGAATTTAAAGCGGCTTATAATAAATATAGCGTTATATGATGTAGTTTCAGTATATTGAGTGATTATTTGATTACTAAAACTACTATTTTTTACAAAATATTCTAATTAAGGAGGACCGAAATGAAATTGTAACCTTATTTTTATGTCAAATTTTAGTTTTTTGTACAAAATTACTTAAAAGTCCAAATGTATAAGCTTTAGATATAGGTAATGTTATACGGAATCGAAAGATCGAAAAATCTACAATAGTTAGCATAAAAATATACAGGACGTTCCATTTGAAATAAACGAGTTTTAGTCGATTGAAGGTATTTAATTTCGAGTTCGATTATTAAACACCCAGTTATATTACATCAAGGAATTCAAAAATGTAATAATATATAGGGTGTTCCATTTAAATAAACCAAGTAACCTGTCGTACAGACAAACTGAACACCTGTATATAATAAAATATTTTCTTGCTATAACTTCATTCTAGACATTTTTTACTAAGAACATTTTTCGATAAAATAAATAGCAAAGCCACAATCAGCCGATCCCAGGAAGATGCCACATTTTTATAATTCTAAATTTTTAAATTTATATTTTGGCCAGAACGCCATAAACTTCTAATGAACGGTCTCGCTGAGACACCCTGTGTAGTAAAATGTAAAATTGACCATTTGTTTAGAACATGATCAGAAATTCGCTATTAAGATTTCTCCTCACTTTTTTATGTCGTTCATGGCACAATAACAGAAGATACCTAATATTACTCTTAATAATGTAAATTTAGTTAGGTAATATATATACAGTGAAATCTCTCTTAACGTACACTTCCTGTAAGCGGACACCCCCTTTAGACGGACACTTTTGCCAGGTCCCGGCAGCGCTCCATAAGAAAAGCATTGCAATCGCTCCCCCTTGAACAGATTCTCTCTTGAGCGGACGCGGACACCCGCTTGACAAATAAAATCTCTTGAACGGACATTTCGTTTGTTCTTTTCCGAATTTTTTCATGTCATAATTTACAAATATAAGCTTGTCAAGACTCTTTTAATTTGCTCGCCTTAACAACAAGGCTCGGTTTGTCATATTTACTACATTACATAACATAGTTAAATGTGGGTATGGTACATAAATATTTTCTCTCTCACATAATGTTTTCAAACTAACGTTTTTCTACAATTCTAAGCTAAAGAAATAGCTGAATGCTTGGGTAACAACACTTTCAATGCCTCGTCCGGTTGCCTTAATAAGTTTAAAATTCGTCACAATATTACGTTCAAAACGATATCTGGCGAAGCCGCCTCTGTTAATCCGGCAGATGTAGCATCATTCATGGTTCATCACCATTGGTTTAAACCATGGTTTAAATCACTTGGTTTTTTTTTAAACAATCAAATTGGTTTTTAAATGTGCGTCAGGGTTGGCAAAAAACCAGTTTTTTTAACCATGTGATTTAAACAGTTTAAATCACTTGTTTTTTTAAATTTTTATTATAAGGGTCTGGCATCTGTCAATTTTTCACTAAAAAAGTTAACATGTACTTCAAAAAGCATACATTTCAGATATAGGGTGTTCTACACAAAGTTACTCCAAAATTTTACGTAGAATTCGAGAATGTAATAACATAGCGGTGTTTCATTTAAAATAACCAAGTTGCTGTTCACTTTCGGACTTCCGGTATAACTGGAAGTAACATACCTGTCAAAATATTTTGTTTAAATTTGCCATAATTTATAATCCATGTCTACAAATTTTCATAAATATCGTGTTATTAGTTTCCAATACACAGATAGTTTAAGCTTGTCGTTACATATCCTGTAGAGATTCTAACTTCTAATAATTTATAATTTAAATTAATAAGTGGTTTAAACCAAAAAAACCGGTTTAAACCAAAAATTCGTTTTTTGTTGTTGTTTTTTTGCCAACCCTGTACGGACACATTCCAATGGTCCGCTCAAGAGAGATTCCACTGTACTATAACATTTTTAGTATATCTAGCTTTCGATATTTGAGAGAAAGGATGCAATTCCAGTCTACAAGTAAAAAAAAAAAACAGGTATCAGGAACTCTGCTTGCTATGCTTGGAAGAATTTTTACTATTGCCATTTATTTACGCCAACAAAAATGCGGTCAGTTACGCGAATCACATCTCAGATTTGTTTAGTAATATTTAACAGCAGAATGCCGTAACTACATGTTGATATAATAACGCAAATATCAAAATTAAATGAACCTTGAAAGATAACATTTTGTTCCTTTTGACAGTTAATATAAACCATAATCAGCTGTTTAGTTTGATTACTCAGTACCAATCAAATTAAATTACAATAGAGTATTAGCATGTATACTTTTGGTTAGAAGCAATAAATATTATGGCAGTCTAAAATTGAAGTGCTCATAGCAATCTGTCACGCTGGCGCAACCTCATCTTGAAAACTAATATGAATCTAATTGGATTTTAAAATCGCTTAAATTTATAGCTTGGAGTTGGACAGGAAATGTACCAAAGAGTCGAAATATTTTTTCCATCATTTTAAATCTAATCATCTAATCCAATCTTATAGATTGAAATCCTTAAATTCTATTTTATGTTGATAACATTTCAAAATGAATTGCATGTAATATAAATGTAAGTTGCAATTTCTATTTGCAATTTCTTGCATAAATTTAAAATATAACTATAGAAAAACCAGTTACAATCAACTATGTACATAAATAAATGTAATTATATGTAGTAAGCTGTTTAATAAATAAATGTGATTATACTTAATTGAAATTATACAAGTTTTCTGTACCAAAAATTTACAATTATTATCAATGTTAAAGGGTAATATTATGATGACATACATTGTATAAAGAAATATGTACATTAAGAATATTTATATCATAAACAAATTCTTTAGTGAATGTGCAAGGTATCGAATTATATGCATATCCATTTAGATGAACACAATATGAGTATCAACCTAATCATAAAAATTATTACCTTGAACTGTATGATTTCCTCTTCCTCAGCAGAAACTGGATTTGTGTATGGTCTAACTAAATTAGTAAGATGTGCTTCGTTTCCTTTACAATCTCCGCTACCTTTAGAATCTAAATCTTGAATTTCACTTTGTCCTAAATGTACCACAATTTCATAACATGTCTGAGCTCTTGTCACAGCACTACTAATGTCCTCATCTTTATTCAAGAGCACCTTTGACATTGTACGCAAAGTATACGACTTAGTAGTATTTGCACATTTATCCTGAGAGATATCATAGCAATTTGCAAAACCTTTGACAATTTTAGCAAACCGTTCTGATAAACCATGTCTACGGAAAGATTCCAGTAACATAGCTGGAGTATATTTATGAACATCGTGGAATAATAGTATGATACCATCCGTAGCATCTCCTTTTACTTGTTCTAGCCAGGTAATAAAGTCTGTTAAAGCTGATATTTCACTTTTAGTTTTAACAAACTTATTTGTACGCAAATCTTTAAGCATTCTATATCTACCCATATTTATTACACGAATGCTATGTCTCCTTCTATAGATCAATCTAATATCACTGAATGGCATTATGTATTGAGAAAATTTGGAATCAGGAGTATAGGCTGCAATCTGACATATTTCATCTATTAAACGTCGGCCTGTAGTATCTACCGCCCATCCTACAAGTCTATAACGACCTTCCTCCACACCTTTAGCTGGATTTTCTGTTTTGACCACTGGTTTCTCATTATTTATTACTTCTGAATTATTTTGTACCATTTTTAGTGCTTATCTACAAACATATTTATTATAAAGACATTTTATCTCGTAATTATCAACGAAAAATATTCACAACAAATACAATTTAATTGATAAAATTGAAATTTTTGTTAGCAAATATGTAAATTCTTTATTCACTTCCTTGTATGCTTGTAGTCTATTCAAAAGGTTTAAAATAAAGAGCAAATTCTTAGAAAATGAATCCACTTTTTTTTTATTTCTACGAGTTCAACCATGATTTTTTGTTTTGAAAAAAGTTAAAATTTCTTATGAATAATGTCACATTATTTTGCCTGATGATGTCACTTTCTATAATTTGCATATTAAAATGCACCCATATTAAAATTGTGCAATTAATATTAACCAAATGAAAGGTATACGTATTCGGAAATAAATAAGAAAGTGTAAAAAATTAGCATATTGCGATTATTATAACACGTGGCGAAAAAAATTACCACTACAAAAACCGCACCCTCCAAAATAAAAATGCCGCAAATTGTATTAATTATTACCAAAATAAATACTTACCACACACAGTAGAATAGTTTGTCTAAAGCAAATACTAAATGCAATTAAGACTAACAAATTCTTATCACCCTTCTAAGCTCACACCTTATGCAAAGATTGAATAATTTGTTGAAAATGCATTTCGCACGTGTGTTCTGAAAATATAGTGGGAGGTTGTCTGCGCAGTCACGGAAGATGCGTATAATAGTGTTAGTACAAACCGCGTTTAGTTTGAAATCAACTACAATTACCTATACAAATTAATTTATATCGGAATTTATGACTTACCGAATATTAAAGTTCTCTACTTCTGACTCTTTTTGAATGTAGATTCATTAAAAAACTGACAAGCAAATAAACACGGAAATGTAGTTGTTGCCATGCTCACTCACAAATGTCATCTTTATCAGCTAATGGAAAAAAGCCAGATTATCAAGAATAAATAATCAGCTCTATTAACCATAGCTTATTCAAATTATAAACCTTGTCTGAATTTTTATCTTTAGAATAAATTTGTAAACTAGTATAGTAACAATTAAAATGCCCGTCATATTCTATTCCCATTATGGATTTATATTTTATCTGCTCAATGCATTGGCGTAACTTAGTAGTGGGCCCGATGGGCACTACCTCAATGTCATATACAGTATAGATTCAAATAAATTTTTGTGGAGATAAATCCGTAATTAATAAATAAATAATAAATCCGTATCTATGAAAACGTGTATACTTACACAACGAACAACAATAAATTGAATACTGTTATAAAGAAAGAAATAAAAATAAAACAAGTCGTATTTTTCATAAATTCATTTTCAACCGTATGTTATATGTATATAGTTAGCATAATCTATACTTCATCATCATAATTACTGGGCATTATTACTATACTTTATATTACCAAGAAATGGACTAACAAAATCCTGTAATCGAAGCGTAAAATTTAATTGGTTCATCGAATATAGACATCGCCGAGAAGATATTGGCTTCTTTCAGCGGAAGCCTACAGTTGAGAGCTGTTACGTGTAACAGTGTGCTATGAGTGGTTGACATTTAATTTTTTATCAATCATAGGGGAGTGCTCGGTAACAGCTTGGTTTCTGCTAAATGTGCCCATTGCTCATGCATTTGCACGTGATCTGAACGCAGTCCCTTTTTGCCTAAGCGACATATGTTTCAAGACGTCATAAATTTTCGTGTGGTTGGGTTAGTCGTGCATTTCAATGTACAATTTAACAAGCTCTGCTTACAGAAAATAATTACTCATTATTTAGTTTTAAAAAATCAGTGATTTTACTTTTTTCGATTCTTCTTCTAGATGGTGCCTTAATTCACGCGTAATACGGTCTTTTTTCAGCCATTTTTATCAGGCGTAACCCAGCTTTATCGCCGTACGTTCGTCATATTATTACTTAAAACTTGACCAAATTGTTGATAACCACTGATGGTATGTCATTTCCAAATTTGCATTAGCCGATTCGGAATACATTGTGTTATGCCGGGTCCACACTGGCACGAACATTGTTAGCTAACAATTGTTAGTTACAACAAAAGTTAGTTAACATTGTTCGCAGAAATATTAACGGACACGGATTGCTCACACTATATAGCAACAAAACGCCAGTAACAACTATGTCAAGCAGTAAGGAAGACATTATATTGTGTGGCGCTGCGGCCGTTGTCCTCAGCACAGAAGCAGCGAGAAAAAAAAGAAGATGGTGGGGTAAAACGCTACTAAGGAGACGAACAGAAGGTCGTCTCTTGCGTGATTTACAAATGGAAGATAGCAGTGGTTTTAAAAATTTTATTAGAATGTCAGCTTCGGATTTTGACTTCTTAATAAATTTGATTGGGTCGAAAGTTTCACGTCACATTTGATGATTCTCGTGTTTTCTTTGGTCTATTAATATCCTGCAGAAATTGCATACGCAAACCATTTAGGACTAAATATGTCGCCAGCACCACCTCCTGATATTTTGCTATCAAAAACTTTTTCTTTTCCTTACCGTAAGCTGCTCAAAGCGATTTCATTTTTTTTCAATTCATCAGCTTCGACATCAAAATTCCTACCAATTTGATGCCATGCGTCCTTTTTCTTCATAGTATTTTTATAATTTTTAACACCTACGTTCCATGAACATTCATGGGTTTCAAATTGGGTTATTAATTCCATTATTGTGTCTTGAGACCACTCTCCATCTTAAGCATTGACGTAAATGACTTTCACTTACTCCAAAAACACTAGAAACTACAATGAAGGACACGAATATCTATATTTTTCTTTATATAACCGCAACGATCTGAGGGAGAAGGGATAACTATCACGTTCTATGTTCCTACTAACATTAGATTCTTTTAAAGTTTACCGCCAGTGGGTGGAACATTCATTTTTATTAGCTAACGTTGTTATTTACTATATAGCCAATGTTAGTGAGAATGTTAGTGAACTTCACTTTGCTACTAACAATGCTAGCTAACACCGTTATCGAACACTGTTACCTAACAATGTTCGTGCCAATGTTGACCCGGCGTTACATTCGATGTCAAATCTTCATTTGAATCAATCAATCTATCTCAAGCATTCAATTTCCATCGTTCTTGTTCATTTGGTGTCTTTTTTATGGATCCTTTCAAACTTCAAAGTGTTAGCTTATAGAGTAGGTAGGTCAAGATATAGAAAAATTTTCACCCCTTTTTATACAAAACCACCACTGAAGAGACTATTTTGAATATTATATATTTTTTTGTCCAAGGAAAATTACTTTTTGAACAGTTAGATATTTTGTTCCTATTAGACCATATTATTGTTGAGACAGTCGATTTTGGCAATTTATATTCTCTGCAAATTGTAGCATTTTAGCTTCGTTTTCTATTTTATGACTTAAACTTATACCTTTGCGTTTATTTTGACCCGTAAATCGTATCCGGTCATAGTACATTTGGCTTAAAACTTGGTGCACCACCAATGTAAACGTGTGTCAAACTAACATGTGGTACCGGTTGAAAACTAGTATGGTACATACGTGCAACAGACTTGCCGCCTAAATACAAGGAGTGAAAAGAGAAGCCACAGTGTTTGAGAGTGCGTTATAAGCGATTGCCGGTGTTCGTTATACGCCGGTTCATTGTAGCCCAACAAATTTACTGTTTTATATACAAATGTGTCCGGAACTTTTTGTTCCTAATAGTCCGAGTTCGTAATATACAAATTTATGGGTATGTAGGCTTATATTTGTGTTAGTCAAGCCTGCCCACATACATACTTAAATTTAACTATTTACTCAAAATTTAGGGCTGTCGAAACCCGTCGTTTTCAGAAACCGGGTACCCGTCCAGCGCACTACCCGATTCCGAGTTACCCGGGTACGCGGTTATACAATCGAGTATCCGGTTTCGGATACTCGATTTCGAGTAATACCCGGGTTCGCGTAATACCCGGTTTCAGGTAATATCCGGTTTCAGGTAATACTCGATTTTGGTTAATACCCGATTTCGGGTGTCCGGATTTCGAGCATCCGCTTTTGAGTTTACATCTTAGGTAATTACATAAATACCAATCACCACCCATTGTTGTTACAGAGTTAGGTAAGTAACATTTAAAAACATTTGTGAGGGATCCAAGTAAAACATAACATTTTGTTTTATATGCGATTTATGAAGTAAAATTTAGATGCTTATTTAAGATATTTAGGAGATTATGTTTGAAATAAGATCCTCTTTATTAAGAATTAAACGTTTTCATAAGAGAATCCACCAAAATTTTGCATTTTACTTGCATGTTTTAAGAAATTACCTAACAACTAACAATCTAACAATAATGGGTAGTGAAATGGTAGTGATTGCTCTCTCGCAGCAATTCTTATTTGGATGAAAGTCGCATGCAATTTAGCAGTCAGACTATGCAATTCCTTCGTGCAATTTGTCGCGGGGAGAAAATTGCATGGATACTTGTTCTATAAGTTGCATGCGATTTTTTTAATATCATGTAGGTTGGCACTGCATACGACACGTCAACATTGACTGTTAACCTTAGGAAGCAACATTTAAGGCAACATGTAGCATGCGGTAATGACGCATACTACTACACTCAATCATGCGTGCGTCAAGTTGCCTTTGCAACACTATACAACAGCTATAATACAACTTTGTGGCATATACTCGCACACACAGAAGCAGGCAACACTACATGACATGTAGCATGCTTCATGGCGTCTAGTGTTGCTTCAGTCGAATTCCGCCTTAAGAATTGCATGTGCATTATGGATAATGTGAATCGGTCATGGAATTTGTAAAAATCGCAGCGTCTTTGTGAATTCCTAAATCAGAATTGCATTGCGAAAAATTGCATACATGTGAATCTCACTTAAGACGTAAACTTGAAAACGCTTGCTTGAAATTCGGTTAGCCGAAATGTGGTATCTGTAACTAAATACCCGAAATCGAGTAGAACCGAGTATTACCCGATACCGGGCAGAACCGTTGTTAACAATATCGAGTACCCGGGTACCCGTTACCCGAAACCGGGTACCCGAGGCGTTTTCGAAAATGTAATCGGGTTATGTCAGATAGCGATCCAGCCGTTCATTTATGTAATCCGGTAAGTGTAACCTTGTTTGAAAATGTGAATCGATCAGCAATCCAGATCACTGTAAAGCAAGGAGCATATCATATAAGAGTGACGCATTCCACGTTATAAATTGGACCCTTACGCTAGCACACTCTGACGGGCATATGGCGTACTAAATTCGTAAACAACCACGATGGCGGCATTTTTAAATTACTATAATATTTTCTTTTGGTACTAAATATGCTCTAAATGCGTGTTTCGATCTTATTTGATCTCATCAGTGCGATATATCTATAAATATAGAAATCACAGACACGTATTTACGTGCATATAAATAAAAATTAATTGAATAACTTAATTTGTGTCTTAGACATGCATAAGCTGCCTAACCTTTCTCGAGTTTCGATTCTTGGATCTATTATTAGAAGACCGACAAATATCATCATGAAATTTCCTGATAATTAAACTCATAGATATATTTAACAATTGTTCTTGAATTAAAGGTTGATCGCTGTTAACACAAATGTACCATGAAAAACTAACCTTTCGCAAAGTTACCAACATTTTTTTCTGAATAGAATTTACATAATCAAACGATTTCAACAACACAACCATTCTATCGTAAATGTTATTAATATGTAATACCAAACTAAGAGTGGGATAAAGAAAACTAAAAGTATGATGGAGTTCTACATTAGCAGAAAATAAAGAAGATTTACAAACCTATCAGCTTCAGGGTAAATTAAGCTTTCTTAGAAAAAATCCACATATGTATGTACATAAGGTGACAACTTGATAATTTAAAGCATTTTATCATTAATTGGAACATTTAGAGAAGAATCTTCTAATTTATTCTTATTTAACGTACTATTTCTACCACTTTCAGGTTCAATAGAAGTCATAAATGATTGTAGATGAGATATGTCCACTATCTTGCTCACAATTGAATCCGATAGAATGAGAAGACACAAAATTATTTAAAATACAAGTTTTAAAATTGGCAATAAATTGATGAAAACTTGGATTTGTATTAAGACCATAACACTGACATAATACACCAAGCAGATTCTCTAAGCGATCTTGATTAATGATCTTGTTTGCAAATGTCCAGTTTATTGCACAAGAAAATAAAACCTCGAAGAATATGAATCCAACTCACTTTCACTGGTAGTGATTTTATGACAGTACTGTAGGTAAGTTTCAAGTACGGTGTGCTACTTAAACTTACGTAACTTTCAAATTGATAGTGCTCAATTTTTTCAAGGCTTTCATACTACAATTTTAAGTATTCTGATTTACAAGTAACACAACAAGTCTATGATTGGAGCCTAAATCTGCATAACTTAGAACTTTGAATAGAGTTTAACCATACCTGTTTTCTATCATTAGAACGGAGGGTGCAAAAATGTCTAAAATATTGAAATAACATCGACTTTAGCAACCTGGAATTTTACATTTGTTATTGTGTACACTTGAAAAAGTCTTAAAAATAAAATTTTACCTAATTATTACAATGAATTATTATTACTCCAGCAACAATTAATAAAATAAAACAACAGGTAAGAATAACAAAACTCACCCAAAACTTCTTAGATACTGTTTTCTTTATAACCATATAACCTCACAAAATAATTTGTAAACACTACTAATTTGTAGATATTTTCGTTACCATGCACTGTTGCCATATCGCACACTTTTATAGCTAACCATATTTATTCAGATTTCTTGTTAATAAGAACAATAAAAATACGTCTTTGTCACAATAACGCTAAAAACTTTCTCATTCTTCATATTACAACCTTCTTTGATGTTTGATTATCATCCCTTTAGAAGGCCTTTAGATACAAAGCTTACAAAGATTTGGCAACAATACAATATTTAGTACTCCATATGAATCAAAGATAGCGCGCACATCTTGCCCGAAATTTCAAATTTGAACGAAATGCCCGTGCTGTAAAGTTACCCTGCTAGCGGAGCAGGGTAAGTAAGGATCCGCATGCGCAATGTAGAATTGGTGGATATCGTAGAAATCGTTTGTTTATATACAGGATGTAAACACAGCTGATAAAGTTGGAGACGGATAGGCAAAAGTGACTGTGAGCTATAAACCATCCATAACCAAAATCCAAAATTGTCTATCATTGCCATTCTACTTTGTCGACATAAATTAATACAATCTGAGATAAAACGATACCACACCATACAACACTTTTAGGTTATGTAGCGTATAGCAACATGGATGTAATATATATGGATAGCGTCTAATATACTAAACAAGTGCAGCGCATTGACTCCAACATTAGAGTGAGAGGTTGCACAAGTGAGATAGAGCTAGAATAGGCAAAGGATTCATATACGCTCATAAGATTTACATTGTTATTTTGGTTTCGTTTAGGTATTTATCCGTTTATCTCGTTTAATATTGATCGGATACCGACTTAAATATATGAAATGCGTAGCGGAATAAATAGAGAATAACTTGTAGTTTGGTTTTTTATAGAGTAGTGTAGTTTGTGTAGTGTAGTTTGGTTTATTATAGATACCTAACCCCATATAGGTATGAAATATATGTTAAATCGTCCGCACAAATAATATATAATACTTACCTTTTAGCGTTATATGGGTAAGGTGGTGCATAAAAAATATTCGTAAGCAAGATTTTCCGAATATATTAAATGAAATTGATTTTTAAAGTGATTTATGGGATATTGATAATCTTTGTGCCAAAAATCACAAAACTATTTTCAATATCTTTGTCTCAGGTATTGGCGCGTGAAATATAGAATGACAGACACGTAATATTGTACTTTAATATTTTAACATTCTTTTAACTATAGAGATATAAACCAATTAGTCAATTAACCAATTAGTCAATTCCCATTTTGGTGATGTATTCATTTTGAGTCTGAGATGTCATTTATTTTCTGGCTATGAAGATGAACTAACAGTTCGAAACCGGATAGCCTAAGGTCTTATTAAAGAAAATTGTGAGAAAGGACCATAATTCTTTTACTATTTATTTAAACATTACTCACACAGAGTCCACCATGGAATCTCATTAATATTTTAATGTTTGTTTAAATTTGAGCAATACATTTTTTTTTCTTTGTTAATAAGAATTAATTTTTAATTTAGTTTATTTCATGCTCATTATACGATGTTTATATATTCCTTTAGTTATATATATTTCACGCGCCAATACCTGAGGCAAAGATATTGAAAATAGTTTTGTGAGTTTTAGCACAAAGATTATGAATATCCCATAAATCACCTTAAAAATCAATTTCATTTAATATATTGGGAAAATCTTGCTTACGAATATTTTTTATGCACCACCTTATCCATATAACGCTAAAAGGTAAGTATTATATATTATTTGTGCGGAAGATTTAACATATATTTCATACCTATGTATATGGGGAAACGCACATTGATGGGCTTTCTGAATATATTTAATAGTATTTACTTAGGTATCAATAAAAATCAAAGTACAAGTTATTCTCTATTTATTCCGCTACGCATTTCATATATTTAAGTCGGTATCCGATCAATATTAAACGAGATAAACGGATAAATACCTAAACGAAACCAAAATAACAATGTAAATCTTATGGGCGTATATGAATGCTTTACCTATTCTAGCTCTATCTCACTTGTGCAACCTCTCACTTTAATGTTAGAGTCAATCCGTGAACAGAATGCGCTATCCATATAATAATACATCCATGTATAGCAATCTGTGTTGTGATCTTAACGTTCGAAAATAGTATACGTGTAATCTGTCACGTGATATTAACGATCGGATTGGGTTATTTGGGTTACATTTTCGAAAACGCCTGCGGTTTCGGGCAACACCCCTACTCAAAATTATGCAATTAAAATTACAGAACTTTCGAATGAAACTTTGTAATATGAGTTGCATACTTATGCTGTTTATAAGAAAACTTAAATGTAGGATTGAAAGCTAAAGAATAGAAAATATGATTGTATGTACTGTTATTCCAGAGTACGTTTTATCGCGTTTTTAAATTATTTATTTATTTTAGTCATCGATAGAACACTTGCTTATTATTTAAAACCTAAAGCTTTTCTGTTAGTAATACAGCCAAGCACAGCTATAGCAGTAAGAGGGACATACATAAGATAAAGTAATCTTGTTTATAAATAGTATACACTTATAAGTTGATCATTGTAATAAGCAGTTGGTAATTGCATTTAGGTTCTAGTACTCGATACTGTATAACTGGTTAAAGTAAGAGAAATCATCAGCTATGGGCGAATTAAGATTTGATGGTCGAGTTGTAATTATTACTGGAGCCGGAGCTGGTTTAGGAAGAACCTATGCATTATTGTTTGGATCAAGAGGTGCTAAAGTTGTAGTTAACGATCTCGGTGGAGGAAGACATGGTGAAGGAAAGTCATCGAAAGCTGCCGATGATGTAGTTGCTGAAATTAAGAGAAATGGTAAGATATTCAAACTTTAACGATATATTTATATGTTAATGTGCATGTTTTAGGTGGTATTGCTGTTGCGGATTATAATTCTGTTGTTGAAGGAGAAAAGATTATCAAAACAGCATTAGATAATTTTGGTCGAGTTGATGTTTTAGTTAATAACGCAGGAATATTGAGAGATAAAAGTTTTCCCAGAATATCAAATGTTGATTGGGGTAAAATCCATAATCTTATATTTTTAACATCTTGTGAATTTTGTTGTCTTGCAGATCTAATCCAGGATGTACATTTAAAAGGAAGTTTTAAAACAACTCAGGCTGCTTTTACATTATTTAAAAAGCAGGGCTACGGGCGAATAATAATGACGACTTCTAATTCTGGTCTATATGGTAATTTTGGACAAGCAAATTATTCTGCTGCCAAACTGGGATTAGTCGGTTTAGCAAACACAATTGCTATTGAAGGTGCAAAATACAATATTCATTGTAATTGTATTGCGCCAACTGCAGCTAGCCGTCTTACTGAAGATATTTTGCCTCCAGATATTTTCAATGAACTTAAACCTGAATTTATTGCTCCAGTTGTGGTAAGTATCTACATGTAAATGTGGTAAATACATTAACGTGATTGTCGTTCTATAAATCATAGAAACGGAGATTTATAAGAAACTGCTGTGTAATTGACTATTTTTGGTAAATTAACATATAACGGTGATCCAAAGGTCAAAGTCGCGACAAGTTGAACAGTATAAAATTAAAATCATGTTTTTCATTGAATAGCTATATTTAGATACCTATAAACTAGATGAAACTTTGAAAAGATTATGTATAAATTAAATATGAACACATAACAATATTCCGAATTGTTCTATTATTTACCAAGTTTATACGTAATTTTATAATATTATTACAAATAGACCTCTTGACTGTTTATACAGGATCATTATTTAACTGTATTGTTGCTTATGCTTGTTTATATTGCATAAGATAAGATTATAATAAGTTGTTGACTTCTAATCTTTTAGCCTCATATTTTTAAAAAACTTATCATATTCATATTATCTCCTTTATAAATTGTATTTTCTTACTCCTCTCAATTTGCAAATTTAGTGGAAGTACATATGTATATAAAAGTAACAGTAAGGTCAACCACTATTTAAACATGTTATAATAACTACATATAGCGAAAATTCCATGCTATAATTTAGAATTAGAAGCTAATTTAAAATAAATATTTTGTTATTTACTGAATATTCATTAGCGTAGAATATGGAAATAACTAAACAATTCATACACTGCGAGTCAGAGAAAACGGGCCACCCGACAAATTTACGTAATTATTCACATTTTCGAATATTGCTTGTCTTTAGTGCAATAAATTTATTGTATATTATATTATTAATAGGCCAATAAAATTAAGCCGAAAAAATCCGTTTTGAGGAATTAATTTCCAGCAAGCTGGAAATCGTTTTGAAACCTCTATTTGGTCCTAAATGCGTGTAATCTGAGTTTGCAAGATCCCAAGTGGTGAGCTTAACTTTTAGTAGCCGAAAAACCGCCAAATTTTTGTACCTTTTTTAAAAATTTTTTTGCTTGTAGCTGGAAAATAGTGCGTCGGACGGAAAGTGTCATTCGATTAAAAAGTACAGAGGACTGACTAAATTCTGCGTCGACTGACATTTAAAAAATCAAATTCGGTTTAGTGGTATAGCCAAAATCGAATGTTAAAAACGAAAAAATTTCGTATTTTGGTGCAACCTTACATTAAGCGGTTTTCCAAGACCACATATCTTGAAAACAGATACTACTATTGAAAAAAACACGTGGAATGAAAGTTGTAGAGAATAAAATTTCACGTTACATAGATATTAGTTTTTAAATACATTCATCCTTCTGTCGAGCGCAACTGTTCAAATTGATACAGGTCAGGTGATTTAATTAACATTTACAGACGGGATGGAATAGATGGCACCGCGTTCATATAGTTTCCTATTTTTTAACCTCCAACGAAGTAGTTAATGTTAGTTTGTCAAAAACTTATGTACGAGGCAGATATCGTTCAGTTGATCATTTTGATACAGTGCGCCCGTTCTTGTTTCAGTACTACTTTTTCGACTTTTTACTAAAAAAAGGCTAACAAGATACCATTGCAGATTTTGTACGAAAGCAATATGCTTAACACATATGGCAAATGCCTATATTGGTTGCACAGAAGAAGTGTTGATGTATTCTAAATAAATATTCACGGAGGAGTTAGATGAATAACGTATATACATATGCACATAAATATCTGTATATTATACATTTTTCCTGAGTTCTACCGTTCATTTTACGTTAGTTAATGTTAATTTAGAAAATATAAAGTATTTCTATAACAACTAAACCTAATTTATACCAGATTTATACTTTGTGATCATGCTGATACATTGCGCCCGGTAGTGTGGCATTTTTATATTGCGCCCGACAGACGTTTTTAAAATTCGAAATTTGGCATCAATTTGAAATCGCTTTTTTTGACATTTTGAGTAATTTTATCACTTAAGGTAAAAAATATCAACATTTTGCACCAAAACAGCACTTCTTATTGCTTTGGAATGTTAAAGGAATATGTATAACTTGAGTAGAAATTCGAGTAGGTAGTACAAATAAAAATCAATATTAAGTTTATCAAAGTTCTGTACTACCATTAAATCGTTAATAAGTATTATTATTATTATTAATTTCCTAATAACTAAATTAATCATAGCTAGTTTAGGTGCAATAAAGTAACAAAAACAATTAAAGTTTATTGATGAAAATTGGAATATAAAGATGGTATAAATTCATAGGTATGCAGCACAAAATGTAGCAGTATTCATGTACGCATTTTCTTAGATGTTGATGGTCTTTCATCTGAGAAGCTCGGACGGCGGTTGTATTTTTTTTTGCTTCTACGGCAATATCAGTTACATCCTCATCCTCGAAGAATACTGAATTCGAGCATGACTGGGGCCGTTGCAGTTGAGGCATATTCTTGAACATTTCATGCCTACTTTTCGACAGCTGCACTTCACTGTACACTCCTTTGTACATATGCAGGAAACAGTGTTGAGAATTTCAACTAGAGCTGGATCCTTAGTGTTTATGATGGAGAGGAGGCCAAGGTCCGTCCTCCTCCATCCCCAGCTCAGAGAATCTTTTGGTCTATCATACCAGCCCTGGATTTGAAGGTACATCCGCAGAATATGTTGGGCGGCGGCTGCATTTTTTGGAGGTAAAGAAGCCAGCTCGAAAGTTGGCTTTGTTAGTGATCTTAAAAATGTCTCGTAGCGGATTTAGTCCAAGGAGGTCTTATCTGCCTGAGGTGAATAGAGGGCTGCCAAGAACCGTTGACCTGCTGAAATGAGAACCTCAGGATCGGCATTTTCATGATGGAAAACCTTGACAGTCTCTTGTAATGTCGTGTTCTTTTGAAGAAGCTTGACAAACTTCAACTTCCCTTGGCGATAGAATGCAGAGGTTGTATCACATCTACTGATTGCACGTAGGAACAGGATATTCTGTTTGACAACGGACGGGAAGTTGAAGTACTTCGGAGAATAGAAGGCAATGTTGACAATAAGGGTATTAGCATCCTCAACACTTTGCCTTACTTTATACCCATTCTGCCATTCTTTGTTATTGCCGTTGGAGAGAAATTGTTCTTTCGACATGGTTGCGTTCATCGTTTCAGTGAACACTACATTTGCAGAAGAGTACTTGCTTTTACGGCGAAGCCGCTCAGCTGATTTGGCACTCTTTACTGATGCCGCATCAGGATAGCTATCAAAAACGATGGTTGTACTGGCAGAATTATAGTATTTCTTAACGTAGTGCACATATTTTAAGAGAATTGTTGAAAATTTTTCCTCGGATTGCCAAACCACTCGATGTAAAAGGAAACCATCAATTACAATGGCACTATTTGCAAGGTTTGGTGTATCAGACACTGGTGAAAATAAATCGTAGAACACAGATTTCTTTGTTTTTCGCATTCCTGTTTCATCAAAGATAGAAATTTAAATTGATGCAAAATTTAGTGTTTCAAAATTGACTGAATTAAAAAACTGAGGCAGTTATATTACGTGAAATTTTATTCTCTACAACTTTTATTCCACGTGTTTTTTCAATAGTAGTATCTGACATTAAGCGGCTTTCCGAGACCACATATCTTGAAAACAAAACGTTAAGCTCACCACTTGGGTTGGTGCAAGCTCAGATTACACGCATATTTTACAGCGTGTTAGTAAAGATCATTTGCAATAAATACAGCCCAATTTTCCTTATTCAAAGTCATCCGTTTTCGAGATATTGTAGTTTTTTTTTCACTTCTTATTTCCACTCAAACTTAAAACCGGTTGATTTCAGATATAGGATAAATAACGGCGGGAAGGGGCAAGGGGTACGAAAGCTCGCTAAGAAGTGGGAACGCGTACGAGTCTCTCTATCACAGTCTAGTCTCGTCTAGTCTACAGCGCTGTGATAGACTCACGCGACCCACCCCTTGCCCCTTCCTGCCGTTATTTATCCTATATCTGAAATCAACCGGTATTCATAAATCAATGATTATATTCGTTATTACTTGCGTATCTTTTGTACAGCGATCCTGTACATGCACACAAAGTACTCAAAAACTACACTCCAATGCATAAGCGTGCTCGGCTATAGAAAGAGATATGTACAACTCCAACCACTTCAACAGTACTGGACGATATGCTCTATTTACATATATTATTAATAGAAGCAATGGCGTTATGAGAAGGACTTATATTAAAAGATAAACAAGAACTAGGATCCGTTATTCTGTATTAAGCATGGTGACAGCCAGGATACTCAAAAACTTACTTCGCCAAACCTTTTAAAGTTGTAACATTAAACAGAAAGAAGTAAAGTAGTGAAGACATAGAAGTAAAGATAAAGGATCTGGTAGTATACACGATTAGATCCAAATATGCAGATAAATCTACTTATAGTATGCCATCAGCGCTGGTGTACTACTAACGAAAATAAACGTTATAAGTGTGATTTTCTTGCTATTAGTTGAAGAATAACACTAGCAGCAAAAAAAATTGGTAGTGATTGAGGGCAAACCATTCTTCTTGTGTTGAAATTCCATTAATCACTTCTATAAAAATTCTTGAGTACCTCGGGGTATAGCACGAGCCGACAGTGGAAAATACTCTTAAACTGGTCTGAGCTCCCGTTTATTCCATTATAGAAGGAAACTACTAACCCAACAGTTTAGTCAGAAAGTATATTAAATACACTTTTAAAGGAATTTGAGACAGATTACCAAAATAATAGATGGACAGTGTCAGATAAAACATCGTATCTGATCTTACATGTTGAGGATGTCATAAGGATGAACAACCACTCCTTCAGATATTATTCAATTGTATATAAGACGTTCAATATCATTGCGAAACAAATCCTTGACATGATGTCAAGAAGATAACGCTTGCAGCTGTGAGATTATCCATCAAAGAAATATTGATGGGAGAATTATGAAACGTAATAAATATATGACTATAGTGTGGATTGTGCCCAGGGCCGTCTCGGAGTATCATAATGATAATGGTACTATGTAACCGTCACAATGAAGAACAGTGTCATTTACAGCTATCACCCGCTACGATCTGGTATAAAACTGGTTGACTGTATCTCAGACAAAGACATACTTCACACATAACTAAAGGTAAAATCTATGCGGAAAGTACACCTTGATAAAATTAATAAGAAATGTATATTTCGTTATCTTGAGCTAGCCACTTCCTGCCATGCAGCAAGTGTATCATAATATAACCGAATTAAAAAATTTGTAGTTTTGCTGCTTCACAAAATAAGTTCCACTAATAATGATACTGACAATTGTAACAATTTATAGTAGTACATGTTGTAAAAGCAGATTGTAGCATTGATGAAAATAGAAATAGAATAAAATACACTGACAATGATAATTATAGGAAGTTGTAAGCTGACAGCAAATTGGGAAATAGATTTTATCTCATAATTATTATAAATCGTACATTTTATTTTAAGTTCCTTCTTATTAGTTTTCCTTCTTTTAAATTTGCTTTTGACATCAATCTTCATTTCTTCTTAGGCTTATCTCTGCCACGAAAGTTGCCAAGAAAATGGTTCAGTTATTGAATCTGGTGCTGGCTGGGCAGGAAAATGCCACTTAATTCGATCGAATGGTGCGCTTTTGAGATCAAATATGGTCGACGCAGTAACAATTGAAAAAGTAAGAGATAGCTGGTCCAAAATTATTAACATGGAAAACGGGCAGCATTTTAATAAACCGTCGGACGCAACTATGGCTTTAGTAAGCGCATTGGAATCGATTAGAGAAGGGGTCAAGAACGACGTTAATGACGACGACGTAAATGTTTGCGATTATACCGAAAAAGATTTGATATTATATGCGTTAGGAGGTAAGAAACAATTCAGATGGTTATTGTGAATGTGCTGTTAACTTCTTGTTTTGTAGTTGGTGCATCTCTTGCAAACGAATCTGACCTCAGATTCCTGTACGAAAATGACGAAAACTTCTCTCCCTTACCAACTTACTTTGTTTGTCCTGCTTTAACTGCTATGTTTATGTCCAAAAACTCTGCAGCTACTGCAATTCCTGGTAAAGAAGTATCATTGGAGAAGATTCTACACGGTGAACAATATTTAGAAATTCTTGGTGATATGAAACCTTCTGGTCGCCTAACAACAAAAGTTGAAGTAGCAGAAGTTTTAGACAAAGGCTCAGGAGCATTGATAGTATCAAATAGTAATCGTTATGATAAAATAAAAAGTATTATTTGATAAACATATTTATTTTAGTTGATTCCTATGATGAAGCAGGAAATCTTATCGTTAGAAATCAAGTTGCTAGTTTCGCTATCGGTGCCGGTAATTTTGGTGGGCCAAGAACAGGTAGTAAGCTGGTAGCTTGTGTGTCAAAACCGACAGGAAGTCCTGACATGGTACTAACTTATAAAACAACAGTTGATCAAGCTGCTTTGTACCGATTATCTGGTAAACTTTTGAGATTCTTAGAATACGTATGTAGTATTTTTAAACTTTCTTCTAGGCGATTTTAATCCATTACATATTGATCCCAAACTGGCCGCTTTAGGAGGTTTCGAAAAACCAATACTTCACGGTCTCTGCAGTTTAGGTGTTTCAGTGAGACTAATTTTAGCAGCCTATGCTGATTCTGATGTATCACTGTTCAAAGCTGTAAAGGTACCTTTAATTATCACATTACGTGTATAGTGAATATTATATATAACTTCACTAATAGGTACGTTTCACAAAACCGGTAGTTCCCGGCCAGACATTAAAGGTTCACATGTGGCGCAAGGGTAACCGAATTATTTTTGAAACTTTAGTATCAGAAACAAACGCAACTGTAATTTCTGGTAAGTACTGTTTTTATTATGAACATAACATAACATACGCAATAGTCTTATTAACTCTTAATGGCCTTTATAAATATTCACATACGAAATGAAGTAGTTACGATCGACGTTGATGGTGTTCGCTTCGCATATTCTCTTTTGTGTAGAAAGCTTTTTTTTATTAAGGGTACGTAACGAATGGTGAGGGACAGATAAGTTAATATTGTTCCGGCATGTGCTGCCATCTATAACATTAGACTTTAAGTTTTGATCTTCACATATAGAGGACTCTGATGGATGGACTATATGCATATCGTGGGTTTCAAATAAATTCTTATTAGTTTTATATGTGCAACATTTTTTATCTCGCTTTTATAGGTACATGCGTATTTCAGAACGCGCACGTTCTGTACAATACTGTTGTTAGCTCGAGATAAATCGGATAGTATAGAGAGAATCTATTCTATTAGTACACAATACACACAAAGAATTTTTTGTTTATACTTTATCATGCTTTATATATGTGTTTGTGTAATCCTACACGCTGGAGACGTATGAACTAAATAGAAAAATATAACTAAATAAGAAAGTGATAGGATACTATTTATTTATCCATATATTGTAGCATTTTATGGAATTTTTTACAATCTGATATTTTTTTAAATACAATTAACTACAGCATATTTTAATTATTTTATTTTTAAAATTAATTCACATATGACGTGTAGAGTTCGCACAGAATAGAATGAAAAGGCTACATTCGTCATAGCTGCGCAGACGACACATTTTTGCTTGGTTGAGTCTATTACCACAAATGGGAATGTCAGGTAGCAACTATTCTATTTAGTAGCACCATAGTAGCACCGACAGTTTATTGGTGTTTTTTTTGTCGTTTGAGGTTCGTTTGCAATAATAATATTGTTTTTATTAAAAATTGTCTTTTTGAAGACATATTTTGCATCGATATCAACAATTCACAGTATGTACGGTAATTAATGCATAGTTTTATACGATTTCGAACTTGTATATGTAATATAGTCTGTTTATTTCATAAAACAGATAATTTATACATATATATACATTGTTAAAAATTTACTGATGTACGAAGTACCTACTAGATTTATTCATAAATGTAATGGACTTTGTAATGAATTTCTTGACATCGGTTCGTATGTATCGATACCCTCTAGAATTCATTCCTAAATTCCTATATCTTAGAATCGATACACCATCGTTATCTCAGATATCGAATAATCGATACCAGTATTGAGATAACATATCGAAACTTTACCCTACTCTAGTAAAAAGAACCTTTTCACTAAAGGTTGTTAAAAGCGAAGAAATGAGAAATATAATATGTATATCGTTCATTTAATTCCAATTCTCAATTAATATAATACTTTTCAGAAAAACTTTGTAAATTCTAAATTACGTGGTTTAAATGCTTGTCAAATTGACACTCGTCTTCGTCGCTATGCAACAAGCATTCCTGAAATTATCGATAAATTCAAAGCTCATGGAACGGTATTACTACAGATAATTTTATATTCTGCCTATGTTAAAATTTACCGGAAACGTCAGAAGAGGGAAGATACAACTTTCTGTATTATCTAGTAACTAAAAAACCTGTGCGCAATTACGAGTATGATATTCGCGGTAAATACAAACTTTATTATTAGGATCAAAATAAATAACTTGAATGTGTCTGCATACATTGGCTGTATGTAAAAATAAACTACCTTCAATGTACTTTTCTTTGATATCTTGAGTGATGGCACAACACTATGTACTTTTTAAAAGAAAGGCGATTGTTCTGTATTGTCTTTGCATAATTAGTTTGAGCCGTACTGTTTTAGGTCTCTACAAAGTTATTTTTTAAATAATAATAATATTTCGTATATGTTATCGTTTCGCGGCATTTAGCTGAAAATGCGGTCACAGTTGCGAGCGCTAGCAGCGACATCTATGTAGCAATGTCCGAACATTAGGTTTTCCTGATTTTCTGTATTACCCACGACTTCCTTAACACGGATCGTATCTAGGCTAAATTTTATTGCAAAATTTTTATTCGGTAGCTTTTTGCAAAATTTAAACTATGAAATACGCTACTACATGTTGTATCTAATAGAATACATATCTAGTTTCAATTTGACTATCTCAGATTTTTGAATTTATTCCTAGATTAGCCGCAATTCCTTAAATTCCCGACTGCTTCAAACAATTTTATTTTTTTTTTCTTATTAAGAATACTGTTATTTTAGATTTAACGTGCGTCATTTCGAAACCCATAGTTTCACGATTCCATTGCACCTATAATTTCGCAAAATAATTGCGTATTTTTTCTAAAAATGCACCGAATAGGTGGTACTATAAATTACATTGGTACAAATGTCCGCCATATTGTTTCGTTGCGCGCCCTTAAGTTGATCAACTGCTAAGTATTTTTATTGGTAAAACAAATAGATTATTACACAATTATTGATAGTATTGCTAATAATCTTTTTTAAATTAAATATGCTTTTTTTGAGTGGAAAATTTCCATTTAGTAGATATAAACTCCACATACAGCCGAAACAGATAGATCAGCCGAGATAAAAATAAAAAAGAAATTTTGTGAGGAAAAACAAATCTATTTTTCATTTTTTCATTTTGACATAAACTTTTTAATTTTAATGTCACTTCACTACTAACCACTCACATATTAGTGATGACTAGTGGAACGTGAAAACCAAAAATCACCGATATCTCACTATTTTAATAAAATTAGTGTTGAAAAACAAATATAACTTGTTTATTTTAATTGTGTAAATTGGAAAACAACTTATTTATTTCCTGTTTAAATACATCAGTTGGAAGTTTGTTTAGTTTCGAGTCTTTCGTACATTTTTTCGATACACACATATTAATCAGTTGCGTAAATTATTTATTAATATCAATATCAAGATCTAGTGTCTTATTGTTGTAGCATATATAATTTGGCAATGAACTTTTTTACATATGCACATTAAAATATAGAATACCAATTACCGATGGTTAATTGTTGTTCGATTTATTTACAATCATTTTAATGCATTTTGCTATTGTCTATTGTATTCACTTTAATTATGTCATACAATTTACATGATAGTCATTTATTTTATGGAAAAAGTAATCTTCATGTTAAAGTAAATAGTGCATAATCACTAGTCACTACTTCTGTAATTTGTGAGCGGATGTAAGTTTCAGTTCTTTTATAGTGTTGGATATAAATGTAAGTTAACTGTTATCTAGATTGCACAAACTTGTGTAATACACTAATAGAGTCACCTTTGGAAACGCGTACATGTTCTGGCAATTGACTAGCATTATATCCTTTTACTGATGTATCTTTGTTTTTTTGTATTGTTATAATTTGCATTATTTGTCTACTTGTATTTTTAAATTGATCAAATTATATTTGTAGTATGAAATAAATAATACTTATTTGGGAAGAATTAATGTACAATCTTTCATTATTTAACATACCAATGGGAATTTGAACGAGTGTACTATTACTAATTGGGATCAATCATAAGTTTTGTAATAATAAGATACACATCAGTACAGGACAATAATGAATTGGCATCTAATCTCAAAATATATTATCGATTCGCCTTGTACATTCTGTACCTTATATTTTTATTAAATCTAGATGTGAAATCCCTTATTATATTTAAACTAATAATGAAATTAATCTTGGTTGTATCGCTTTTCATTGAAACAAATTAATAATTCAATTTTAATTAATTTTACTACCATAATGATACGTTTCGGTTTTATAAATCTCATCTTTGTGGGGATGACATAATACGCGAAAACTCGTATATCCATACAGAATGGTCCATTTAAAGTGTAACACTGTAAAATCTTTGAAAGAATTAGTGTTATGAAGAAAAGTATTAGACAAAAGTTTAAGTATATGAAGAGGCTCATTTGATGGCGCTATTGTTGTCACTACTCTTTTTTTTCAAATGGCATATGGTATTTTTTTAACAAATCCTAAAAGAGCAATAAGCTGTGAATAGAAAAATAGTAAACCACATATGGTCTCAAATTAATATTAATCGAGATTGTAAAATTAGGACATAATAAAAATCAGTGTTAGATCAGCAAATGTTTTTTCTTATGTTTATTAGCAACAAATTGTTTATATAAGGTAAACAGTGGACGAAAGCAGTTGGCTATCAAATTAGATGTTCAAATTGACGGCCACCAGCCTCAATGCACTTTTGTATTCGCGCAGAAAAATCTCTATGCACACGCAGTAACATGTCTTCAGAAATGTCTGAAATGTCAAAATTGATCGGACGTGGACAGTAAACCGCACAGTATATATTAGGGAAACATACAAGTCGATATTGTACATTTAAAATAAATATCCTTTCATACCCAGTTAAACATTAAAATCGCACACAATACAATAATTGCTTGGACTTGAAACATTACCTAGAAAAATGGTATGTGTGACGCGATTAAAAAAGGCTAAAAAATATTATTGTAGATGCAACACCGACTTTTATTATGTCGCGTATGCGTGTGCATAGCGATTTTTCTACGAGAATACAAAAGTGCGTTAAGGCTGGTGGCCGCCAATTGGAACATCTAATTCGATAGCCGTCTGCTTTCTTCCATTGTTTGCCTTATGTAAACAATTTGTAGCTACTATTAACATTTATTTTCTACTTTTACATTTAACAAACAAAGAAAAAACATTTGCTGATGTAGCACTGACTTTGTCCTCTTTTTTCAAAATATCTCGATTAATATTAATTTGAGCTCATATGTGGTTTACTACTTTTCTATTCACAACTTATTGCTATTTTAGAATTTGATTAAAAAAAATCCATATGAAATACAATTAAAAAAAAGAGTTGACCTTGCTATGACCTTTGTGTCTTTCTTTATAGTGACAACAGTAGCGCCATCGAATGAGCCCCTTCATATACTTAAACATTTGTCTCTTTCTGCATAACACTAATTCTTATTATATATTTATTATATATTACAGTGTTACACTTTAAATGCACCATCCTGTATATGTAGACAGATTCTTCTATGTTAAGTCCGGTGCCACAAATTCGGTTAAATTGGGCATATTTAAGCAATTTTATGTGATGTTAGAAACAGAAAAACAATTGAATATCGCGTTTTCAGGATATTCACTGAAATTGTTTTTTCTAAACGGAACAGTCTGTATATTTCATTACCGTTTAATTGAAAATTTAATTCTGAACAATAATATACGCCAATGAAAAAAAAATCCAAAATAAGGAAAATGTTAATAAAGTTGATTAAGTTTTAATTATTATTAAGATTAATTTATTGTTAATTATATTATACTACGGATGAGAAGAAGATATACAATACATTGAATATTGTCTTTACTGAGACGCGATATAAAATCACTATACGAACACACTATGAAATTAAATGTGCGAATAATGTTTTAATAATTAGCTTCATAAAAAATATCTTAACGTAGGATGACCTTCGATCCAGTGTCGTTGTGTTAATAAGTCCTGTAAATAGTTTTGATTAGGATTTGCACAGCCTAAACAATATATTTGTGAGAATTGTTAATTTAACTCATTGTTTTCACGTTGATTGGTTGAAAATTTTAATATCTGATTTTGTAATGAAGTACATACCTCTATAGTGGTTTAAAGTTCAATCGTACACACTTTTGAGTCGATAAATAGATATCAATCATTGCGTATCTATATCGCAAATTACATATTCTACTTGTTAAGTGTAACAAGACGCTTGAATTATACATTTTATTGATTTCTCTACCAAAAGATATTTTGCCGTCATTTATGTAGGTAATTTATTTTTTTGTATTATTCTATCATCTAGTTAAGTGTATAAATCATTTTAATTTATACATAATTCATACATAGTTGTAAGATCATCTTCAAAGGTTTTCAAATTCATATTTAAAATATAGGTGTGTACTGCTTAAACTTCCCAATGACTGACAGAGTACGATACATATTGGTAGTCAATTAGAAAAAAGAAGATGAATTGTGTGGTTAGCGTGTATAACCAGCTTAAGGAAAGATCATTATTATAAATATTAATATAACATAAATATATAAAAATTTAAATTTTTTAGCTATAATACGAATTTCTATCCGTAATTACAATTAATTCTTGGTAATAATTATTTTTGTTTAGATACATAACCTCCAATATAGACAACCGTACAATTTGTTAATTTTATAAAAACTATAATTTATTTTCTTTATTGCAGGTGCATACGTCGATTTAAAATCTGTTAAACTATCATCTGTACAAGCAAATAAAACTGCAGCGATGGCACTCTTGAGTGATGCTGTATTTGAAATGATTCAATCGAGAGTGAAGGAACAACCAGAAAAAGCAAAAAGTGTTAACGCTGTGTTTCTGTTTAATATTACAAAAGATGGGAAACAAGTCAAACAGTGGAGTAAGTTAACATTTTTTTCTTGTATTCCTGGTTAAACATATATAATATATATTTCCAGCGATGGATTTGAAGAACGCTAGCATACATGAGGGTACACCGACAAGTGGTAAACCGCAAACAACATTGACAATCTCTGATAGCGATTTTATTGAATTAGCAACTGGAAAGCTAAATCCACAAACTGCTTTCATGAAAGGAAAACTGAAAGTAGCTGGTAATATAATGTTAGCTCAAAAATTGGGTCCACTTCTAAAGTCTGACGCAAAGTTGTAACCAACCTATTTCATATACATAAAACACATTTTTTTTATATCGTATTTAGATTTATGGATGATGTCTGATTATATAATGCGGTATGGTGGATGTATGATACTTATGTGCTATACACAAATATTATATTTTTATGATTTTTTTTGTTGGCAATAAAAATTTATTATTATTATTCATTTCATTTTTAAATGGAATGTAATGCAAGTATTATTGTATAAGTAGAAAAAAAAGCTGCTGTAAATGTAATAGGAGCGTGCGCATATATACTGCTTTGTATTAGAATATATACCGTACAAATCATGCACCTATTTGAAAATTTGAAAACCATAACAACTAGAATAGTGCTGTCCTCGACATTTTGTAGAAAATTTCATGCTCTAGATAAAGGTCTTAAGTTAGATTCACATCATTCAATGCAATTCTGATTTAGGAATTCCCAAAGACGCTGCGACCTACATGATATAATATTTAAAAAATCGCATGCAACTTTTATATAAAATAGAACAAGTTCTAATCCATGCAATTTTCTCCCCGCGACAAATTGCACGAAGGAATTGCATAGTCTGAATGCTAAATTTCATGCGACTTTTATCCAAATAAGAATTGCTGCGAGAAATTGCGTAAGTGTGAATTCGCCTTTACAAGTTTTCTTGATATCTTACACGGTTAAAGCTAGATTCGCAAAAAAAAGGGAAAATATCGCAAAAATAACCCTATTGTCCCTTTCTTAGCAGACATAGACTTAACGACAGAAGATATAAAACAACTTTTAAGACTTTTTTGTAGAGCATGAAATCTTCTCCAAAAAAGTCTGGGAGAGCACTTAACTGTTATAGTTTTTAAATTATCGAGCTAATGCTGTTCGTGATTAAGCTGAGCCCCGACCATAGGTGCGAGATTTGTACTGTATACGCCAGCTGGCTGCCACCATGATACGGACACATTAATAGAAGGGAGTAACAATGAATGTTTGATAGGTACTACTTTGGATAAAGATAGTGTTTAGGCCGTTATTACATACTTCCGACAAACTATATAAGAATACATGTAATAATGTACGTGAACGGGTTGCTCTCTTTGCATACAAAGCCTTGTTATATGCATGTATTGTATATACTGTTGATTCAGTAAAGTATTTCGTGTGTTGCGACGATAACTTTCATAGTTACCGTTAATTTGTATGCACTTTTATAATAAGATTTAGAAAGTACCGCAAAGGTAAGGAACTTGTGTGAGAGAGAGAAGTGTATTTTGAGCCCAAAATGGCGGTTACAACTGGTAGTATGCATGTAGTGTCGCTAGTGAAGGTCATTGCCATTACCCCATACTGTATGGTTGAGGCAGCCGTAGTAGGCGAGTCGGATATAATTGAGAGGGACTCAACTGTAAGCGTGGGTACCTCAGTTATTTGCACAAATTTGAATAGTTTTCATAGTTCATACTGAGTCCCTGCAGCAGCACTGTCCACCTACCCCTTACCTCAGCTGCCAGTAGGTGCAGCCATAATGGGCGCCATTTATTCCACGCATGTTTGGTTTTACCACTTGTTATGCACCATGTAATCATTTACTGTTTAGCTTTTGTAGAGGCCGGGTCAGTTATATATGCATTTAAATTGCTGTAATATCGGCTATTGAAGCAATAATTTTTGACTTCTGTATTCGTTGTTCGGAATCCGAACAACTTCAACCGAGAAGACGGATACAGATTGAGTAAGGTATGGAAGTTAGCGCTGGAGAGCCCGAAGCAGCAAGGACCAACGAGGACGCATCCGAGATCGTCTAACACGAATCGAGGAGAAGCATCGGGCACGGATCAGAGAACGATAACGGATACGGTTCAGCAGACTGGAACGGATACGCATCACTGGAGCGGAACAGGGACTGGGTATATAACGAGGAGCAGAAGACATCAACATCAGTCTTTAGAGAACTTCTGAACAAGCTGACAGTATGATCAGCGAAACATCAAGTTTGTCACAACAACCAGGGCAATACCCGAAAGATACATCTTTATGTTTAATTTTCAAACAAAACGTTTATAGTTGATGCTTAATGTTACCGTATACCTCGGTGGGAATTTTAACGTCCTGCGGGTGACGAGGAGGGGGAAGGGAGGGTAGAGTTCGGGCGAGTGGCGTATCTTTATCCCACTCAACTTTTTTTTTCAATCGTATGTTCCTGATTCCCGATCATAGAAGCGCCGTTATAGCGCCTTACGGCAGCTTTGATAAAATATTTCAATTTTTAATGGATTATTTCTTTATCGTTGAAAGTAGAAGAAAAATGTATTAGAGATTATTGATTAGAATAAAATTCTTCAGGCGCGGACGTATCCGGTTTTTCAAAATTAAATTTTTGTGATTTATTTTATTTATTAATACGAAATTTAAAAAAAAACATTACATCGGTACCTACAGAGTAAACTTATAAACACATTTTATATAAATCATTTTTCACAAAATCTTAAATCACAGCCATAATTTAGTGGGCATCAACTATAAATCTGGGCCAAAATAGAGGCAGACCGAAGAATTATCATAGTGTTGCGCATGTGTGGTAACGATGCATCACCTGCATAATGTAACATAACCTTACATCATAGGTCACACGCATTTGTTTCATTTACGTCGTTTCTACGATATAACAACAAAAACATCTTTTCAGTAAAAATGCCATATTTTCGTCTTTAGGCAAAGTATCTATTTATCGATACATCGTCCAGAACTGTATACCATGAGTGGTATCGATTCCCCGATATCTTGCATAACGTCGGTATCGATATATAAATATAGATACCTTGGAATCGTACATAGGTATCGATACCAATACTTATATACTAGAGCACCGATAGCGAAGCTCACGAACCGATACTATGGTATTGTCCATTGCGTCTTAGTTCTATTATTCATTCGCGTTACAACTCTGTCGTAAAGATTGTTATGTTGCGTTCGTCAAATTCTGTTTTACATGTAATGATTAGCGCGTTCAGTAATTGATATCTCCATTTGTTTATCAATTATGCATAAGCTTATTTATGTCCAAATTGCGCATCCACCACGAAAAACTGATTAGTAATTTGTGACTAATTTATTGTGTATTCTATAATAAAAATAGGAAAACTGTCAATTCGTCTAGAAAACAAAATACATACTTTTAAACACTGAGCTAGGCCAAGAAATACCAACCGAAATAATATTTTGTATTCCAGTTTTTTTTTGTTAGAATTGATTTGTTACATGATAATACAAGTGTGTGTATCTTTAAAGATCGAAAATCCTGGTATCGCCCTGCCTACTATCGACCCAAAATTGACGTATATTGCGATACTTTGTATATCTAGGAACTTCAGTCTTATGGACAATGCCTATATGTAGAAAGTACCGCAATAGATAAGGAACCTGTTAGAGACAAAAGTACATTTTGAACCCAAAATGGCGGATATAACTAGTATCAGTAGTAAGGGTTATCGCATTGCGCATGTTTGATAACGATGCATAACGTAGCATAATCTTACACCACATATCACACACACATGCTTTCACTTTGCTTCTAATTTGTACGATACAACAAAAACGCCTCTACAGTGAAAGTGTCTTTATCTTCTGTTAAATGAAGATTATAGAAATAATAATAAATACATTCAAACTTACTGCTTTCATGTGGATTAAAAATGGAGATATTTTACGGTACTTTATACTTGTATTGTACAAGCGTGTCCACGAATCATCGGCTCATCACTCAGTAACTCATTTAAATTGCTACACAGACAGTTTTGGTGCAATTCATTATCCTACTTAACTATTCGGTTAAGCAAAATAGGTAATAAAACAATCGCCCAGATGGCAATAGGAATCCCACATTAATGATTTCTAACACGAACTTATTAATACTGATTGAACACATACTTCACCTATGTATATGCATAATTTTCTACAAAAATTGTGGATTGAATTGTGGAGTTAAATAATTGACGATAACTAGAAAAATATCAAAATCTTAATAATATATAAGGGAAACTACAACATCAAAGACAGACGAAATTGTATACAATAAATATTAGTGGAAAGGTAAGAACAATAATACATAGGAAAATAAATGCGAGGATGAGATTTTATAGCAGCAATATGCGACGACTACTGCAAAATAAATGATGGGATTCGTACTAGTCTAGCTGGGGGATAGATGGTACATTCTATATGTATAGAAAGAAGTGCAGCAACGTAAGGTGAGTTCAAATTGTATCTCCCGTCATTACAACGGATAATTATCTAATCTATCAGTAATTCCGTTTATAGTGGCCGATAGGTGCCATGAATCGCAATCGCTTTATTCGATACATGCGCCCATTTTTTTGTCGAGAAGGAAAAAAGCATCTAAGTACTATATTTTAGCCATTATTCTAACAAATTAAAGTAAAACAAATATGTAGTCTAATAGTTCTAAAAGCAACAGTAAATGTGACATTTATATGAGCATACCAGACGGTAAATTACATTTAAAGACAAATATCACATAGAGCAATGTATGTACATGACGGGTATATATATAATAGATTAAATTATTTAGTACAGGTGCTTACTTGATTTTACTAAGTGCTACTATTCGTTGTAGTGCCCAACCGCAACAGATGTCTTTTGAGAGTAAGAGTCAAATAAGATTCACCACATCAAAGTGTATAACCCATAGTAACTAGAAAAGAGAAAATGATAATCAGATATTACTTAACAAGATTTCAAATAACGAAGTACGTTTACAGCACACGCTCAAAGTTTACTTCAGCACATTCCACAGACATCTAGCACTGCCCATCGCTGGATGTTCAGAGAATTTCTTGAACTTACGTCTATTTAAAATTAATAATATAATGCAATTTGTGCTGCATTTTCAACGATTATTTCCATAAATGTTTTATATATATTTTATTACTTGCTTGGTTTTAGCAATTCTTTACATATGTTGATTTGGTAAATATTGGTCCCCTACTGGCGAAAAGCCCTGTGGAGAATGATACCCAGTTATTAGGATATATAACAGCAAGGGTGACGATACAAGGCAATTTAATTACGTCTCTCCCACAGAACTTACCAAAACGTAGTACGCGACATACCAAGAGCTAACTTTTAATGTGATGATCCTCTTTAGATGAGTGAAAGAAGGATGAAAATATGATTTATATGCGTTAACAAAGTCAAGAAATACGCATGCTATTCTGCTGGACAATTGTGTGTTGTATGCTATCGCTGTCTAACGGCACTACCCACCACTGTTCTTTACTTAACTACTAGAAAATGCTATCGTCACATCGATCTTTGCAATTTCAATCAATTCAACGAAGCCCTCATCCGTACTACTGCGACGTGAGGGGGACGAATCATGCCCATATGTATGCTTACAATTGAAGTCCGCTCCTTTTCCAGTAAACCAGAATGCAATTCACAGGTTGCAAGTAATATCCCGGTATAACTGTAACACGCTGCATTTAATTGTCTGTTGCCTATATTTCCGTTAGTAGTAACAATGGTAACATAATAGAATATATTCTGTTACACAATGTCTCATAATTTAGCTAATCTTTTACAGGTATCTAATATAATAACAACGATACTACTATATGCAATTCATAAATACATCTATGCTTTCAGAATAATTGTTATAGAATTTGTATGCCCTAAGAATAGCGACAAAATGTTGAATATAAATTAAGTTAGATTCGCATATGAAATCGTTATTAATAATGTTTGGTAATCTAATACCAACTTATTTTGTGTTGTTATACTGTACTATAACAGATTACGACATCGTAACCTTCACGGAATATAACAAATTAATATGTAACAAGTGTTATATTCATGTTATTGATGATGTGGGTCAAACTCTTGAGTCTAATATTTATATTTCTTCATATTACATACAATATTTATTACCTATAATATTCTATATTAGAAATATGTACTGCAAACGGAACTATAAATATAAACCATTTATTATTATTTGCTACAATATAAATAGGAATTCCAGATATAAAATTAGTTTACAAACAACAACGACTTACGCTAACCTTAATTCTAAATATCAATTATTATTACATATATAACACTAGTTAATAAAAAAATGTTGACGTTAAAGTAGTGGTCCAGATTTCTCATTAACAGAATAACCTATAAGTTCATAGATGATACAAATTAAGAGCGAAGAAGGCATAACTACGCACGATAAGTGACGTCATTCACAGGCTATGAATTGTTTGGAATTATATCTGATTTAAGAACTTGGATTATGTACAATTGTAGTGAACTAACTTCCCTTCCTAATTTAACGTAAAGAAAAACAATTTCATTTTGGTTATAATTTACCGGATATTTTGTTAAAATTTTCCAATTCATAACAGAAAAGTATGTAGCAAAAGCGACTATTCCTTAGCATCTCCAATTCCGTCCGGTGTAATAGCAAACATAGCTTCACTTTCTGGCAAGCATGGCGAATCATATATCTTACATACTCTAGTTTCACCTCTACCTTTTCTAAGATATAACCTAGTCGTTGAAGCATGAGCCATAATGTTACCACCAATAGGCTTCTTTGGATCTGCGTTGAACATTGCAGCACCATCTACTTGAGCTACCACTTGATTCGTTATAACAACAGCTACACCAAACTGAAATAAATGTTGTTTAAATGAACTTTTTGATTAAATATAGCAACTTACTTCATCAGCTAAACGTAGGAGCATTCTTAAAAATCGGGCTAAATGCATTTGTCTTGCAGATAATTCTCCCCTACCTGAATAATCAGTTCGATACAACGCGGTCGCACTATCAACAATAAGTAACGAATATCTGAAATTAAATTTATTATGAAATATACAGACATTACTATTCTTAAGGTAGGGTAAAACATCTACAGTACCGAATTTATTACTATAATTGCGCAATTTTACAACAATTATTGTATATGCTGTAGTGATATAATCTGATATAGTTTGGAATTGATTTATTGAATCAACACCACACTTGTCACCCAATCATAGCTCATCCAATATATTTTACGGTACGCTTTACATTAAACGTTAACGTTATTTTTATAGTTGTAATATTTTATACCATATTAAAAACCAAAAAAAAGGTTTATGTTCATAATATATAAATTAAGTGAATAGCTAAAGAGACGGCCGCAATATATTGGGCCGCTTAAAAGTTGCAGTTTGAAAAAGAGACAGTGCATTATAATAGTTTAAACATCTATAGGCTAAGGTATTGTGTGTAAGACGTAGTCGATGTTTAGGACAGCAGTAGTCCACTCTATCTAGTGACATACTCGCGAGAAAAGTTGTTATCCAAAAAGAGATTTATTTTTAAATTGAAAAACCAGCAATTCATATATATACGTTTCATAGGCGATCATCTTTCTCGTCGCCCAGTAGGCGGACACTACCCTTAACGTCATAAGTTCAGTTCCACTGACTTATTAGTGAACGAGTGGCAGGACTTAGCGAAACTAAAAAAAACGTAATTTATAACGTACACTCTGGCAAAGTACGATCCTGTATATTTATCAAGAAAAACATACCCTCCCTCAGAAGAAATGATGAAGCTGATACCATACTGGAAGGATCATAACCTCCAGATTATTATTGGGACGGATGCCAATGCCCGCAACATCGTATGGAGAAGCACCCATACCGACAGGAGAGATGAGTCACTTTTGGAATTTATAATCTCAAAGAACCTGGTAGTTTTGAACGGGAAAAATGAGCCCATCTTTATAACTCAAAGAAACAAACAGGTTTTTGACTTAATCTTAAGCTCTCTACATGTAAGCACACAGGTCACCAAGTGGTATGTATTCGAGGAAGCCTCTCATTTGGATCATCAGTACATATTCCTGTAAATCACATCTACTGATAAAACAGTGGAGACGCACAAAAATGCGCGGAAAGCCTGTCGACAGAAATACAGACAGAAGCTGACAAACAACATCATACAAGTCAAACCGGAAATTAAAAATTCATATAATATTGAGTTAGCTGCAGAACACCTTCAAGAAGCTGTAATAAACTCATATCATACATGCTGTCCTCAAGAGAAAAGTGACATTTTCAGGTCCATAAGCTGGTGGAACGAAAACCTTGCACAGTTAAGATGGAAAACCCGATTTTTAACAAAGCGAAAAAAAAACAGATGAATGGGAGAACTACAGGAAAACACTCACTGAATACAATCAAGCGTTAAAGGTAGCTAAGAAGATATCATAACGGAAGTCATCTGTATCCGGAGGAGCAAGACTACAAATATCTAGCTAAAGAAAGCTACAAGACTACAAGGAAATCTGCGGGAGATTTTACACACACTGCAAAGCAGGGCTGTGTGCGTTATATATAAAAAGTAATTACGTTAGATTTAAATTTGCTTTTTGTACAGTTGTTTCTATATAATATCACTATAGAATAAAAGCGAGTGAATAACTGTAACTAGTTACTTTACACACAGCTTTGCAGCAAAGGAACCCTGGAGGTTCTACTTCAGAAACACTTTCCAGATTCAGAAGAGGTTAACCCTAAAAATGCGGACGATCAGAAAAGAGGCGGACAGAAGCTGATGGGCGTTAGCCAAGAGGTAAGAGGGAGAAAGGACAGGGTAGTATGGGCTATCAACTCTTTCAAACACTATAAATCGCTTGGATAGGATGGAATACTCCCAGTACTTTCACAGCAAGGAGAATACGTAGCACAATTACTATGTAGATTATATAGAGCCAGCTTAACCTCTAGAATACATGCCGAAAGTATGGAATAGAGCAAAGGTTACCTTTATACCCAAACCTGGGCGATCCTTGTACCCTTAGGTCAAGACATACTAACCCATCACCCTATCATCATTCATACTGACAGCTATGGAAAAACAGCTGGAAAAATACATTAGGAAAACCTCTCTAGGACAGAGGCCACTACAACCTAATCAACATGTCTACCAGTCAGGAAAATTCTGTGATAGTATTCTACACCAATTCGTATCACGAGTAGAGGCATCTATCAACAATCAAGAGATCGCATTAGTGGCATTTCCGGAGATAGGAGCATGTGATAACATCTCCTTTAAATGAATGGTAAGAGCTGTCAGCAACCGTGATGTGGAGAACACTATTTGTAAGTGGATCAAGGCCATCCTGGAAGGAGGACTAATTGAAACATCATTAGCCTTAATAAATGTAGAAAGTGTAATATAAATTTTTAGTAAATGAATGCTGAATCATTTAAAAATCATATTTCAATAAGAGAAGTACATAACTTTAATTTTCAAAATACCATTCCAATTTTTAAAAAGGTTAATTTTGTGGGCTAGTGGATTATAGAAAGCAATGACCAAATACATTAATATATGTATATATTTTCCGTAAAAAAGATTACATAAATCGGTAATTCTTAAAATATTTAAAAAATGAAATAATTTGCTCATATTTATGTATGTTGCGAATTGTGAGCCAATAATCCTTACTCTACTAGTCTACTTTTCTAGGTAGGCCCTCCACAATTGTCTAGACAAATGACACGGAAGTATTGGAGACAGAGATGTATCCGACAGGGGCATTAGAATTTTGTTAACCTGGTGCGTTTTTCTCGTTGACATGGTACAGAACGTCTACGTTTTTGGTCATTGTTTTTATCATTTGGTTGCTGCACTTCTTTTTCTTGTCCGACTACTTCTTTGAGTTGGTTAATAGCTCACGAGGTAGACGAGTGTTAGAGGTACTACGTCTTTGGAGGTGTGGTTTGGTTAATTCGTTAGCGAGAATTCGCAGTAAATGCCGCTGAGTTTTTGTTTCATTTCCGTTCACCATATGAATAAGTTGGGATTAAATTCCGCCTACATTCAGCATCGAAAAAAATACAACTAGTGGCCAACGTCTTGTATTCCGAGCAACACTGCAGGAGGAACATCACATCTACAACGTCGACGCCCCCTTTAGTTTCGTTATAGAAAGCAATTATCTCTGGTTTCATATGATCTCCGGTAGTACCGTCAATTTTATCGTCAAAGTGTAAACAAGAAATTAGAACATGTTTGTTTTTTTTTTGGGAACGTAGGATACTATCGTCCCTTCTTTTCTGAAACCAAACATACTTGATTTTACAGGACATTCTTTCAGAACTTTCAACGGTGTTGGAATTTGCCACTTGTTTCTTTTTAATGTTCCTACCATGGACAACTTGTGGTTTGTAGCTAAATCTTGCAGTAATGAAACATCGCTGAACTAATTGACCACGCTGACGTTACGTCCAGTGTTGTGTATGGGTGAGATCATCCGTTTCACAACATCAACGCTTTTGTTGCTGATGTTCCAGCATAAATTTCCATATTGCTGGTGTAATATTTTTTAGCATCAACCAGCGCAAAAATCTTAATGGTATATCGTGTGTCAACGAGATCATGTATCAGCCCGCCATTTATTTATTAGTTAAAATAAAACTTTGAAATTCGGACCGTATATATGAATGATTGGTGGGCTTCTTCAGGTTTTTCTATAGCACGGTCAAACCAGAAGTGACGTTAATTTTGAATTTTCAAATAAAACATGCATTATTTCTGTTCATATTCTGTTTATTCTAGAAATTTGCCATCTATATAGTGCAGGTCAACTTTTGACATTTCTGTCAAAGATCGGTATCTGTTAACTTTATCCATTAAAGTGAAACTGCTTCGCAACAATTGTCGAAATGTAACAACCATCAAAGTTAGCTTTGAAAACAATTAAGAAACGTTATTTTTCACATTTACACGCATTGACGTGTAATAATGGATAAATTTAACAGATATCGCCATCTTTGACAGAAATGTCAAAAGTTGACCTGCACTAGATGACAAATTTTTAGAAGAAACAGAATATGAACAGAAATAATACATGTATTTGAAAATTCAAAATTAACGTCACTTCTAGTTTGACCGGAAGTACTATAGAAAAACCTGAAGAAGCTCACCAATCACTCATATATACGGTCCGAATTTCAAAGTTTTATTTTAACTAATAAATAAATGGCGGGCTGATACATGATCTCTTTGACACCCGATATATTGGATAAAATTACACCTGCCTCGAAACGCTTCCAGCTTTTCATCGATTGTCACGTTAGCTCCCAGTGAATAACACGTTTTATTGTTTACAACGAACATCTCAAAGATTTCCCGCACGGCAGCTAACCGATATTTTTTTTGTTCTCACATCTCTGGACTCTCTGCTATCGAACCTGATACAACGAAATAGGAAGCTAAAGCGCATTAAGCTCATTGTCAATCTGAATATTTCAACACCGTTTCCTCTTGTCTCCCACAGCTCCTCTAAATTCAATCGGCCGCCTTTATAAAGTCCAGCCAAGTAAAGTAGGCCTATAAATGCCTGAATTTCGATCGCATCAGTAATACGTGAGTCTCTTTCCCTGCTGAAGTCGGGCTGTACACTTATTATATGCTGATTCGTGTAGGTGACTATCAGGTTTAGAATGCGATCATCGAATAGACATTTTCCCGCTTCAAAACATCCAGTAGCTTGGCGAGCATTACCAATTACTCCTAAAAGGCGCACAAGTATATTATGCTTCTCCAATCTCCTATATCTGTGATAAGGTGTTTTTTTCCATGAGTTATTGTCAACAATTTTTCCGTTCTTCTTTCTTACAGCAATATAACAATTTTCATTTTCATCATCTGATGATATACCCGCATCCGAATCGTCTTGTTCACTATCTGAATTCTGTAATCTTTCTTCTATGGCTTCGAAACGTCTGTATCATAATCTTTCATCATCATCGTCTTCAAGAAGGAGTCTTTGAAGCTCTAATACGTCTGCTTTATTCTTAAAGCTATACACTCTTTTGGGAGCCATAATTCGCTGCAAAAACAACAAAAAACTTAAATAGCTATTACAATAATATATACAACAGGTAACAATGCTCGCGGGTATCTCACAGATACACAAGTCACTTTTTTCCATATTTTTTAGTAACTAACAAGGAAACACAGGGAAGTGTCTCTCTCTGACTTAAATGAAGCTTGGTACCTTTCGCTATTCGCTTTAATATCTCCAGAACTATAAGACATAAAAAAAAGTTAAGACAAATATACATATAACTGTTTTATGAGTACTAAAAGATAGCGATAATAGTTTACCTGATATAGTTCTTGTTTTCCAGAAACAATCTCCACCCTCCACATTAAAAAAAAAAATTACAATTTCTCTTTCCTGGAAAAATACACAAAGTTATGCAAAATTCACCCATATATATGAAACATGCTATATAAAATAACTCAATTTATAAAAAAACAATAACATAAGAATTGTATAGGTATACCTACCTACATGTATATGTAAATAATATTACTTATTGTTATTGATGTGAACAAGTCGTAGAGATATCGAAGGCTTCCACGGTCCGAGTCTCTGTAATGAGGGCTTCCGGGTTTTGACCGCTGCATAGTAAAGTACGTATATACAATACAAAATTAAATAAAACAAAAATGAAAATAAAAACAAATATACAAAAGGTCAGAAGGTTTTCGCCTCTAGCGTGGTTGACACGTCGAGTTACCGTGACCTCCGGGCGTCCCTCACCTAGTTTTGCTCCTGAAGACGCCATTTACATTAGTGGTGAAACGTCGAGTTTGAGTAAGCTGTATATATTTTAGTATTTTTCGATAACAACATGATTTTATTTTATTCCATCTTAATTGTTACGACAAACTTAAAAACGATAACATTTTTGAATAGAGAATAAAGAGACCTTTCAAACGATATATCACAAGCCTATACTTCCCATTTAAAAAATGGGGGTTGTACCTGTCATTCGAAGGGTTGAAGGTAGCGATCGCATTTTCACGATGAAGAATGTCAATTTATAATTTAAATTTTACGTGTTTCGGGATTTCTTATAAATATTTACAATAACCGAAATAATGAATTTATTCCATTTGGCTTTTACACACTATGTATGTACAACTTACGTAGGTATACCTACACAATTCTTATGTTATTGTTCTTTTATATAAATTGAGTTATTTTATGGCATGTTTAATATATATATGGTTGAATTTTGCATAACTTTGTGTATTTTTCCAGCAAATAAAAATTTTAAAATTAAAAAAAAAACGAGGGTAAGGGGTTGTTTCTGGAAAACAAGAACTATGATAGGCAAGCTATTGTCGCTATCCTTTAGTACTCATAAAACAGTTACATATTATTATATATTATTACATATTATTATATAAGCAAATAGCGAAAGGTAGCGTTGGCTGTAGCCCCCCTACCCTCTCTAACGGGTGATTTAGCATCTATGAAGGTTACCGTTGTTCTGCATCAGTCTACAAACCCACCAAGTTTCATTTAAATCGGTGAAGAACACTTCCCTGTGTTTCCTTGTAAATATAAAATATTAACACAGTCTACTTGAGACAAAAAGGACTGCGTTTACATAGATTAAATAAATATCAAAGCAGATTAAGGAAACTTACATGAATGATCGCGGCGTATCTCTTAGATACAAGTGGCACTTTTTTTACAAACTGTTCACTCTCAAAAGTTCGCACAAGTACTAACCTTGGGTATTCCCTCGAACAGGCAGGTAAATGGGAGCACAACTCCACGGTTAAGTTGGCTTCCAAGCTATATGAGAAAAAGGTATCGGTATGTATCTCTCAGATACGCGCGACTATTGGAAGGCGAATAAGCAATCATGGTTAATTAAAGTAAATAAGGCGAAGAAAGAAAACTAACACGTATTTCATTACTGTACAAATGTAAACATGAATTGGATCAGCTACTACCCGGTCAGCAGTAAAAATCTAGAGCATATATATGTATTTCACATTTTGTACCAAAAAATCTTGTATAATATTGAACTACAATGATGGATATGTTTGAAGTTGCAGCTTACTTATCGTGATATCAAAAAATACATTGGACATATTAATGCTGCAACTCTAGGCATAATAATCATTGTTGTTGATACTTTAGAAAATATCAGTTATATTCTAACCTAGTTTCTGCCATCATAGCTGAAGCTTGAATTAATAATTGAGTTTGATGATCTGTATTATACGCTCTTGCATAGGCCACATTATCTAGTACATCTTGTTTAGACATTTTGTATCTTTCAGCAACTGATAGTAATCTTTCAGGCCGAAAGGTACCTTCCGTATCAATGTATAAACATTTACCTTCACCACCATTATGCTCGATAGGCAGCTAAAAATATTTAATAAATTTACAAATATAAACCATCACATTATATTACATACTTGACAAGTAACAGCTAATGTATGACACAGCTGTGTTTTTCCAGTTCGGAACTCTCCAAATATTTCTGTTATAGAACCAGTTTCTATTCCGCCACCTAATAAGCGGTCCAATTCTTTCGAACCTGTAGTCAATTGAATAATCTCAGATCTCTTTTGATGAATATCAGTAGCTGTAGTAAAGCCCATTGGTACTATTTTTGAAGCTTCGGCTAATACTTTATCAGCCTTAGCTTCAGAAATTCCCTTTATTGACATCAAATATTTTTTAGGAGCATATGCGACAGCTTCAACTGTGTGATAGCCAGCTTCTTCTAGCTTCTTAATATCCCCAGTTGTAATACCATTGCCCTAAAATCTTAGTTGTAGTACGATTAATAAATCAGTTAGTAAAGAAACCTCTAATCTAGCTATTGGTTGCGGTCCACATTCGTCAGTTTCTTCATTTACAACCGTAGCAGTTGCAGTTGATGTAGCGCTAACACTCATGTTTTAATTAATATATGCTTTCGCTTTAAATTAAAATATTAAAAAACTAAATTGTTAGGTTAACAGTCCCGCTAAAAACACAATATAGTAATTTTGCATTTGTTCCTAAATGGTTTCTAAATCTCTAAAACGCCATTTTTTTTTTAAAAGGACGCTACAATTTGCAAATCTTAAAAGTTTTATTTCGGAAATAAATTATAGAAATGCATACAAAATTACATTTTTATATTTAGCTTAATAATTACATTTTTTATTTCAACAATATCAAATACGTTTAACATATCCTAGGAAGTAAGTAACATAATTATATTACAATACATTATTTTGTACATGTAACTTATTGCACACTTTGAACTTCGGTGGCCTTTGCACGATCTTGTTTATCGTAGAGGTAGGAAGTGAAGCTTTCGCCTTCGCCAAACTTCCTTCGGGCAGCCCATGGTACGTACACGTATTTGTAACCACCATACCCTCCGACAGTTAAACCGACCGCCCCAGCTACTAGCGCAACTGCTCCAACCAAGCGTTGTCTATCAGTTAAGTTTTTGTACCACATTTTGGAAAAATTATTATTTAAAATTTGCTGCGCAATTTAATGTCTTTACTAAGCGACGCTCACGTAAGAAATGATTATTTCAAGTTTCATTTGTTGTGATTGTTAGCGCGTTTTTCTTTTGTTCCAGTTAGCAGTTAATTTGATTATTAAAAATCAGCAAAATTAATTTGAATACCGCAAGGATGCAACCTTGTAAAGAAATAAACACTATTTCAGAGAAAAAAGGTGTATAATATTATTAATCTACACCTAATTTGCTAGAATATGTGCATTAAAGAAATGTGTTATATTATTTTTTGAAGTGTTATCAATTTAATACGTTATTTTGCAACTTCATAGTGTTTTCAATTTATTGCACTTTGTGCGTTGAGTATACCTATCTTATTTTAATATACAATATACCTATATTGACATTAAAGGAGAGAGATACATTTACCAAACAAAGCACAAGTCAAAACCCTTATTAACCATATAATCATAAGGTTTGATCCTACTTAAAATCTATGATCGATTTCGGATTAGTAAGTATGTGATAATCACACTGCGCATGTTCTATCAACAACCAGTTTCAGATCAAATTGCATTAATAATTTGTTGGAACGAAATAACTTTTTTACTTGACACCAGATGGCGTGTATAGAAAAATGGATAAGCTAGACAGACTTGTATTGAAGTACGCATGCGCTAACAATCACAGCTTTTGGTTTGTTGAAAATCCTCAAACTGCTATGACTGTCCTCCGACAATCCTCAAATCACATTTTGTTATGTACGTATTGCAGTCACGGATTTTCGATTTGTCGTTGTTGGAACGCTTATTTTCTACTGCGCTTGTTCCAGTTAATCACCGATCGATTTGCACGCATGTAGGAACAAACCTATAATATGCTAAAATTATTGGCGCGAAATGAATATATGGCTGTTAATAATTGTCTTTAGTCTGTGATTATTTTGCCAAATTCATTACACATTTATCTTGTTCGTACAATTGCATAACGGATATAACGTCCAAGGCTATGCACATGACTAGTCGCCGTCGGAAGGGGGTAAACGCTGGGTGGGATGGCAACGAAACTGCCGATAGTCTTGCAAAGAAAGGCGCGGCGTTCCGATTTATTGGACCAGAGCCGTTGATTGAACGAATACATATATACATAAAGATTCGCAACGTATGACCATCGTATGACAGGTGACAGAAATTTCAGATCCATCAAATGGAGATTCGAATTTGATGGATCTGAAATTTCTGTCAACTGTCATAGAGCGAACAAAAAATCTCGTACCTATTGGGCTAACACTCCAAAACTAGCCTAGTAGCAAGTTTTGGTGTCTATACGGTCCTATCACGGTAATACAAAACCTAGGTTGTGCAACGGATTAGTTGCAAGTGAGTTGCAATTTGGTGTAAAATTTATTACATACACCTCTCGCACGTGCCAGCAACTGTATTTGCTACAGGATTTTTGTAACTGGTGACAAATATCCTTACTTGACACTTTCTTATCTGAACCCGTATTAAAACGTTGCAGACACGGTACCGTCACATGTTACTACAGCGGAAATTACAAATGCAACTCGTCTGTAACAAAAATAGCATTGATTATTAATGATATTTATTTGATAGTTATATTTATAGTAACAATCAGGTCTTAGTATGACGTGAGCTACCATATTGACTATAATATTACGGCATAAAAACATTACAACATGATTAAAACATGAACTTCAGTCGCATTGTAACCTCGGTTACAAATTGCTACTTGGGTACCACAATAAAAAAACTGTATTACTTTTTCAGCCATCAGGGCTAAATCTCTGCTGGAGCTCACCAGAAGAGACCTCAGCACCATTACGGCTTTATACTCACTGGCCACGAACTTCTTAGGTACGACCTGAAGAAGAGGGCAAGGTGGACTGTGATAAATGCCGATTCTGTTCCGAACACAGCGAGACGACACATTATATATATGCAACTGCGAGGCATTGGTCCAGCAGAGACCTCAAACAGATGGACGTAGGACCATCTAGTTTTAGAACTATAGCCCCCAAAAGAATCCTAAACTTCTTCAGAAGTCTGAAGATTAATTGGGAGTAAAAGATTATGGGTACTCACAATAGATTTTACAGGTCACAGTGAAGAGAGGCAGCATTGCCATTACACAATCACAATTCACATTTAAGCAACCACGAAAAGATATCTAATGCAAAATGCTGTTGATACCAGAAATAGATGGTATCTGAGCGACAGATTAAGTATCAATCGCAGCAAAATTAGTTCTATATATTTAAAAAAAGTCTTCCTAAATGGAAAACAACAAAAATATAATGTACAGACAGTTCCCGACTTACGTAAAGATTTTTGTCGTCTAACAAACTTATGTGATATACTGGTTGCTGTCGTTAGTAGTCTACCCAATTGTTACTTTGCAGCGTAAGTGGCGTTCCCTGCATGCGTATCGGTTATTTCCCTGAAGTTATGTTGTTTAAAGATTCATCATATTTCAAATCCGATGTAGTTAATATGTTACAATGCGTTGTACTCGACCATCCACCCTGGTGGGTAAAATCCTCAATACGCCTAGTTCGACTTACGTAAATTTCGACTTACGCAAAAAATTCGTAAGTCGAGAACTGTCTGTATATACATATACACAATGCGAGCAAATGTTATAGGCACCCTGAGCAAACGTGTGATTCATAAAGCAGGTAACAGTTTCTAAGAAAACCTAATTGTGAAAGTACATCTACCCGTAAATTACCGTATTTAAATTACAAATTCCTAGAAAAGGATCATATTAGTTCCAAAGATGACATTTTCAAATATTACATTATATTAGTGCCCTGACCTCTCTCCAAATGAAAATCTTTGGCACACTTTGAAGGAAAGACTTCGACAATGCACCCATACTTCCAAAAAACGCTATCGCAGGCATCGTTTTAGGAATGGGCTTCTATTTCTCAAGAACAATGTTTTGAACTTGTACATATCTACTATGCCGACACGCATTAGGGCAGTAATAAAGGTTAGAGGAGATAACATTAAATATTACATAATTAACAAAGGTTAGAAACACTATTACTTATTCTATTTTAGTTTTAAGTCACTAGTTTCATCATAATGCAGAAAATGGTACCCTGCCTAACATTTGCTCGCAACTGTATGTATTCAATAAAGCTAAATATCTTGACTACGGGCTAAATTGCAACTATATACTTTACTGTGGTGACCAAAATTCAATGAAAAAAAAGCCTATATCAAGGTGCATGTGTTAGAAAACTTGTCATTCTTGGCATACACAAATGATTTAACCGGTCAAGTAAACATTTTAAAACTACCAAATAGGGTACTATTTTTAAGCCGGGAGTTCTGATGGACTCAAATTTGATGAGAGACAGAGCGGATCCAGGCGAGTGGAGTATGGATGGGAGCTGAAGTTCATGATTCTAACACTTAAACTATGAAACATCCTAGAGCCATCTCAAATGACCTTTCAAACTGAAATGTATGCCACAGATTTCGATATCTCATAAAAGGAGTAAACATTGTATGTTAGGCACTAACATTCAGGTTGTTCTGGAAGCTCTGGCTTCTTATAGTTCTGTACTAGACAAGTCTCGAAAGTGGAGTCAAGGTTATCCAACTGACTACAAAAAACGGTTTGCTCAAGCGTGTTCCACGGCACACCAACGTCATACTAACTAGACAGGCAGCCAAAACCCAGAATCTTTCTTTAGTGTCTCTAATAACTAATGCGCGGATAAATAAATTAGTGGCTCACTAGCACAGTTGAATTGTGTGCGCTGAATAGATATCGAGGTGTGCGACGATAGTGGAGAGTTTGCATTAGTATGCGGCGGTACTATTACCAGCAATTTAATTTAAATTCACAAATTCCGTGAAGTGCGTGCGCAAGACATGTTACATGTATGGCGTTAGGAAATACACCTGGTAAAAGTTTGCCAGTTTTTAACATAACGGATAGTGCATCAGACATAAATAACAAAAATTTACTTTCTTCTGACCATACTTTTGAAATAGCACTTTTAATGATACTACTCAGTTTTTCAGCATTCACCGTCTGTCGTATTTGCATAGAAATTAAAAATGGTTGGTAAGTATTTTGAGGGTGCAAAATGCCAACAACAACGTGTATCACGCATTTTCCTATAAAAAATGTTCAGAATTTCAGAAATGTAATACATTGCGGCTTACAAATAGTTTCTTTTGAAAAGGATGCTGTGTTGCAAGTGACACCCACTACAGTCTAGGGAAAAGTAAAAGTAGATTTATAAGATAATTAAAAGTTATGAAGAAGTTGTTTCAGAATAAACTTAAAAAAACTAGCGTGTTTTTTTTTCATAATTTGGATCAGTTTGTAGAGTTGGAGGATAAAAACTGGGCGCGATGGAGAGAAGTGGAGTGCAGTAAAGAAGTAGATGGGTTATTCTAGAATTATTTTCCAACTAAATACACATTACAACATATTTAATATAATATATACAATTTTAAAGCTAAATATATAGAGGATTTCGAGAAATAAACGACTATTTTCAGATAATCTTATGTATTAAATATTATAAATAATACAGATAGTAAATAGTACCACGATTTTCGATAATTAGAGCTGCAAAAAATAAATATTTTTTTAAAATCTCAATATTAGAATCAAAATTTACATGACGATAATGTGTATATATATTAATGTATAGTAAATCTAATCAGTTTAATGACATTAGAAGATTACAAATTTCAACAAATTAATAACATAGCTCAATATACTTCATATCATTAAAAAATAACAAATATTTTGATTAAGATCGTTAGCATTATACGAAGAAAAGGACACCGCCAGCCATTTAAAAAGAAAAGGAAATAACACTGGGAATGTTTAATTTTGTTATTACTGGTAAATAAATGTTATACATATAAAATAATTACAGCTTTGCCTTTAATCAATAATTCCTCTCTCAATCAGTCTTCATATAACATTTGAGGATAGTAAATATAAATTGCAGTAAATGGACCATTCAATTTTAAGGCTGTCTTATAATCGCATTATCAAATTGTAGCAAATTACCAGCAATGCAAATTTTTCTGACACTATTAAAATTGGTGTAAGGTGAATTACACTGGTCATAAGAGTAATACAACATTCCGTTTTTTTTTTTACCCTGTATAATAGATTTAGGCTCCTTTTTCGTATTATAAAAATATCGAACACGTCATCCAAAGTATAACAGCCTTAAAATATGCAAAAAATTACAATAAAACAAATTGCGCTTGTATAAACTTTTTCATCGGCAATTAATAATGTACAATAATTTCTCGTGTGTATATGACATGATACAATAGTACATGAAAATCAATAAAATAAATAAAAATTATATAAAATGGGAATAGACAATTAAAAACAAAGTAATTTACAGAATTTTTCAGTATGTATAAAAATCTTGCGCTACACTGAAAATTTTAATTAAAAAAATATTCTATGCCATAATTTTACTTTCAGCTAGATTCAGGCACAAAAATTTCAATGCTTTGTCTGGTAGGTTTATTTTGTTGTTCTCTCATTGCCTTCCTCCTTCTTCTAACATTTTTTTCCGTTGAGCTTCTCGTATTTTTCTATTTTCTTCGGCAGTTGCACTTATGGGTCTATTTGATTTAACAACTTTTTTAGGTTTTACTGATGAGCCATTTGTGGTCACTGGCGGTTTTTCCTGAAAAAAAAAAAGAATCAAAAACGATAAAATAAATAGATCTCGTAATATTCGTGTTTTTGAAGATAGATTTAAGAAAATAGTTTTTTCGTAATAAATAAAATGCTTTAATAATAAGATACCAGCGGGCCCGCTAGACTTCGTTCTGCCTAGAAAAGTATTGATTTAGATATTTAATGTTTTATTGTTACGGGTATCACCCCTCATGTCCCGTCCGTCCCGTACCACCCTCCGTGTCCCGCCCGTCCCGTACCAGCCCCCGTGTCCCGCCCGTCCCGTATCACTCCCCGTGTCCCACAAAACAATTGTCGCAAAAAATTGTAAAAAAAATTTTTTTTTCGGGGATATTTCGGGATTTTCTCGGGTATTCTTCTTGTTTGGCCGGAGACCAGTCCGAATTGGTGCGAATCATCGAAATCGGTCCAGGCGTTCTTGAGTTAAGCGTAGTAACATGCCGTAACCAACGGCTTTCTCTTTTATATACATATACACTGGAACCTCGTCTATATCCGCGGTCGGAAAACGTAAACATTCACTTACATCCGCTCAAGAGGAGTCCCCACTCTTATCCCGTTAGCGGAGAGAAAAGGCCGTGCTACGCGCTGATTGGCTCACGTGAATACGTGCACTATCGGGTGGTGGATGCCGAGCGGATATACATGAGCGCTATAGTGCGGATATGAATGAGGGCAATAAGTGAGCGCGGAGATAAGCGAGGTTCCAGTGTATAGATAGCAGATTCTATTTCAGTGTATCCTTGCATCAAATTTAGTTATTATATTTTGTTATCAATTTTGTGAAAGTATTCGGCGTTATATTGTTCTGTGTCGCTTGTAGATTTCACAACGTTGCAGCTGGAATTGATCTCGTAAATCAATTTATCCCACAATCGTTCAATTGTGTTGAGATCGGTAAGATTAGTCCATTAATGTGAGTCTGCTTTTTTGCACTCATTGCTGTAGAAAGTTACAATACTCTTTCACTATGGCGTTTGCGGTTATTTTCGTGCTCGTCCGCGATTTTTGAACAAATACTACTTGTCAAAATCAAAACATTTAAAATTCAGACTTATTAAAACCTTTTTTAATACCACAGCTTCTTATTCTGCATTGAAGATGTTAGTCGGTAGATGAATTCAGAACTTTGTGTCGTTGAGCTATATAGTCTTAGATGCGTACTAGATTATCTTTGAAAGCACCATACATTGTCGGATGTTCTTGATCAGTGTTTCACTGTGGAAAGAATATGTTTAAGACAATAAGCGAGAGACTGTAAGAGAGCTGAGATATCAAAGAACTAGGAAATAGAGGAATATTTCTGTCATGCAAAAAGTAATATAAAAATGTTAGATCTTTTGATTTTTATAATACAGTATCCGCCAGAATAAACAGTACCGAAATAAAAAAAATTATTTTTGAAACTTTGTAATTTAAATGTTCAAAATGTTGACCATTACGACGCAAACAAGCTTCATATTGATTTTGTAAGTCACTGAACATATTTATAAAAAGTGGTTGATGTAACTGGCTGAAAAATGTTTGAATTCTTTCTCGTAGTTCAGTGGAGTGGTTTCTCTACAATGACATCAGGACGTTGAAATCCAAGGAATCGAGTTGTTTGTCGATTAATATAGCCGCTAAGATGAACATGACTCTCTGTCTGAAAACCATATGTTTTTCAAGAAATTGGAATCTTGGTAAATTAAGCTCAATATGCGACCACAGTAAATTTTCCTTGCATGTTTGTCCGCAATGTTTAGTCGTTGTCCAACTTGAATACGATATGGATAACCACCAATTGATTTGAACATCCGACATGTAGATGTTACACTGATGTTGAGTTTATATGCAGTTCTTACAAGGCCTCTTTGCGGTGACTGCACAACTTCATCAAAAACACGTCCTGTGTTTTCGTTGGTACAGATTGTTTGTCGATGACCTGAAGAACCTTTACGTTGACACAATACACTACCAGTGCGACGAAATTTCTTAACAAAAGCTAATATCACACTTTTACTTGGAGCTGCTTTATTAAACTGTTGTTGATATCTTACTACCACCTGTTGTAAGCTTGGACCATCATTGCGACCATTTCCGTATGAACGAAAATAATGTTCTACCAAAAACACTTTTTCTGCCGTTGTTAAAACCATTTTCAATTCAAATTCAACTCCAACGTAACATTCTTAGGTTAACTAATGACAATTAAGTCAATAATAACAAAATCATATTACACAAGCAATTCCATAGCACCTTAGATTTCGGTACTGTTTATTCTGGCGGATACCGTACTTAGGTGTACTCCAGACTGACATCCTCAAGGCAATTTGATTATTACATTAGGTCACTATTACATTTTCTTGTTTCATCAATATTATAAGAACGAAACAATGCACTCACCTCTTGCCAATTGTTAGCTCTCAATTTATCCAACTCTTTAAATAATGTATCAATTTGATCGACTTGCAGCATTATCATATCCCAAAAACCTTGCAGATCCTCATTTGTAGTTGGAAAAGCTTCTCCTTCGACCTGGGCAAAGTAAAAAGTGTGTTAATGAAAATGTTGCTTTTAAATGAAATTTATGTCAAGTTTGTAAAAACCGCATTGTAACTCCCATTAAACGCAAAAGTACATGATAATGTCCGATAAGCTACATTACTGCAGTATTAATATTAATTGTAGTGTAATGTATTCCTACTTGATCCCAATATTTATAAATGCAAAGTAGAAAAAATATTTAATCAATGATAAGCAGGACTAATTTCATATATTACACAAATCTACAGCAAAAAGTTTCAAAAGTCAAAGTAGTTAACTATTACTATTTTCAGTGCGTTGCAGAAAAATCTGACAATGAAATTGTAATTTAGTTCTAGCTTTAAAACTATCAAAATCAAATGTTCTCTATCTACCTATAATCCTATTTTATTACTATTTTACTTTATTATCGATATTTACGATATATGTAACATCTAATTTGTATTTCTTTATGCATCTATTCATAACTGATTGCGTCAGTTAAAAAATTCTCCTGCAAGTCTGTATTAGTTCGGACAGCATTCGTCTAATGTCAACACCAATTGCATCATTTTGCCCTAGGTGCGTTAATTTCGTGTGGAGTCCGACATTATAGATATGTATATGACAGATATACTCGAGTTGTTTTCGCCAATTTCTCGATAAGTTGGTGTTTTTACGACACAATGTCTCGAAAGTGTGTAAATAATGTTGACAATTTTTGTTACATTTCATTTTGTTACAATTCATGTTTGCTTCACAAACAAGAAATATCAGCTCATGTTTAAGAACCGCCTACAAACTATATTTTGATTGTTAGCTTGCCGAGCAGGATAAAACATAGGTCCTACATATACATATGTTGCAACCATTATGCAACAGTTCTTCATAAGTGGGTAAAGGGGCAGAAGTCCTCCATGAAATTGGGTGTTTCCGTAGTGTGGAGAGAGCCTACCTAACTCCTATTTTTGTTTAGTTTCATCGATAAGTAAAAGTCACCAAAAACGAAGAAAAATGAATGATAAATGATCCCGATATTGAATCTGGTCATTGAGTTTTTTCCCATAGTGAAAATATTCCTTAGGCACCATATTCCATAAACAGCATAGTCACTTGACACTACAGAGGAAATGCAATTGAAGTTTATGATAGTACTGAGCGATCAACATGCATAGATTCAGATTTCATTCCGATAATAAATGAACGAAAACCTTATACAACAACTCACAGTGAACTCAGTGACTTAGTATGCGATATTGATCTGCAAAAAATATAAATCTGAGCTGCTGGAATCCAGGGCTCAGTAATGAAATCTTCTGGAAGACAAAGCATCAGTGAGTGTATTCCGTTTTCGTCATCAACATTAGCAATGATTATACGAAATGGATGTCACTCTTGTTTTCTGTAACGATGTATAGTTACATATGTATATTAATATCAGCTACAAACGAAATGAATGGAGACTCAAGCAAGACAAGTCGGAAAGTAGTTTTAATGGCAATACTCTCTGCTTCTATAGAACAATGACAAGACATATGAAAGAATAGTATGAAAACATAGAGCATTTAAAAATCAACTATAAAGTACACAAATGGCAGTTCTGTGGAGATTTGAAAATTGTAGCTATAATATTTAAATTTCAACCAGGTTAGAGAAACTAACCTTGTTTCATCTGTGAATGGGACAGCAATTACAGCGAGTATCACATTCTACAAGGAGCAAATGGCCACAAAGGACATCACTGGAATCTGGATCAAAGAACGTTGTAAGTTCATTCTTTGTTGATCACAATTCGATCTTGTTACCAGTTTTGCACACAAAACTAGGATTGGCGAAATTTTTTTGTCAAAGCTATGGGCTGTAACGGTACAGTATTTCGTTATCTCAGAAAAATGTCATTGCATTTAAATGAAGCAAAAATTAAAGAGGGAAAATTTGCGAGTCCGCAGATCTTCAGATTCTTTAAGGATATATCTACACTGCGTTGGCGTACTTAAGGCGTTAAAAAAAACTACAAATTAGAAAGATGGAACCAACAAATTTACTTGAAAATCACAAAGATAAAATTTACATAGAACATATGCTGCCATGTAATGAAAACAAAAATGGTCGGCATTATATATTTAAAAATACAGTTTTTACGGGATCACATATGTAACTATACATTTTTGCCCTGACAACTGTAGTTGTGTAAGTGATAAACACGACGAATGCTTCCATCAGGATATTTCTGGTATGAAGAGACTAAGTGAAATGGAGCCCATCAATGTCCATCAGTCATTCAAGAGGGCAGTAATAAAACGTCGTATGTGCAACTAATATCCATTTAGTATTGTGTTGTTAGCATATAAGTAGATATGTTTAACAAGTACATTAAATAACTAGAAAATTATTTGGATAGTTCCTGTGCTGTAAACAGCTTGTATATATCATATGTATCCTTTTCGTTGTATTTATAATAATTACTAATGTAACTCATAAACCTGAGTTAATTCAAGGTTTCATTGTCATTTTCAAACTCAACATGTCAATAAATGTCACTAATAATTAACATACCCCTTGTCTGAAGGGAACAAGAAGTTAAACTTTGTCGACTGTGTTATTTGTGAGTATTTTAGTATAATTTTACCTTTACACGTTATGTGCTACACACCTGTTTAATATTATTCGTGCACAATCCTCTAAACTGTTGCATTTTTTGAGAAACAAGTAATTTTGCTTTGCCAGATGCTGATCTTAAATATCCTTTAGCTTCTTCTGGTAGATCTTCTTGATCCAACTCTTTCTCAGCTTGATCCGCTAGACCGAGAAGCCTCGTCGCTTGCTTGTCCAATATTGAAAGAAAATAATGCCCGTCTTTGACAACTGCATTAGGATATATATTTAGAAAGTTGTTATATATAAATATGAAAATTTTAGAGCCCATAATACAACATATTGCAAAACACGATAAAAACATACTACCTAATACAATTTTTTCAATACACAATAATCAGTTGCATTTAGATAACAATATTATGTGTGTTGATAAGATTATTGTTGTAATAAATGAGGTAATTACAATAGAATAATTAATTCATTCATTAATCGTGAGATATAAAGTGATGTGTTTAAAAATGTGTTATTCAACAAAGATTAGGAAACGTTTTGTATTTCATGGTAAGTGTAGTAAAATTAAAGTATCTAAAACTATCAAAAAAATGTATATAACAATTTATAGGAAGGCAAAACCTGATAGTCTCAGTAAACTGTTACAAATTGGTACCGCATTACATCACTATTACTTAACGATCAGTCAGTTGATTATACACAAGTATAACACTATTATATTTCGTGACACAAGTTTAGTAAAACTGATTTTAAGGAACATCTCGCTACTTTTTCCAGCAGCACGAGTTCCTCCAATGTGACACGATACGATAATTACAATCGATTGATAAATTTAGGGATTTTGTAATACGTAATACTGCGTATCTAGTAAAAGCAACTGAATTTATATTTAAATATTGAAGATTATTATTATTTCATTATTTTATTATGATTTAATTAATATCTTTATTACAGATATAGAGCTAAGGATACGTTAATAAAACCCAACAGAGATCTATTACATATATAAATTTTGTTTGGTGGAATAAATTTATAATCAATACATGTCACACGGATATCTATAAAAATATCTAAAACAAATTGTTGATGCATAAGATAATACGTGCAATCATATTATTATAATAAAAACAAAAATTTATCTTTGGGAAAGCTTAATAAATCTGCATGGGAACTGAAAAAAACACGGCTGACAGCCGAGTCATTGAGTTAAACTATAAAACTTAACCGGCAATTTTCGGTATTAACTTATGATATTTATTGTTTCAAAAATCGCTAGTATTGTCTGGCAAAAATAGATTCACTGGCTATTTTAAATAGAAACCTGTATATTATACATATATGAATTTATTTTTTTTATATCAAACAACTTTTTTGAACGTTTTTCTTAATTTTTGATTTGAGATGTTACTATTATATGGCCAGAACAACATTAGAAATATATGTGTTGAAGGCAAAATTTTCTTTCTGAACACACATTGATGTATAAAAATTAACACAAATACGGAATTAGAAAATTTATAATTATGGTTGTTAATTATTCTTAATTTTAAACAAAACTATTAATTACTTTTAAACTGTTAAAATGTTTGTTTTCGGTGTTGTGATACTATAGCTGTACTAGTACTGATGAAGCTTCAATCTGTAAACTACACTGATAGACCTGTAAATCAAGATTATTTTTAGAACTTTTACTGTTTCTATTACCATTTCCGAATGAGAAACCAGAGGTATATGTTATAATTCTCTTTTTCATGATTTCTATTACGAGTTCGAGTGAATTTACTTTGCTATCGATTAATAACTCAATATTCATAAATTCTTTTTGAGCATCTTTGAACAAGGTTCTATGTTTTGGTAATTTGTTAAAGAAGAGAAATATAAATGTACAAAATTTTATGAGTGCGATAATTTCATCGAACATACTCTCACTTTATTCTATAAATAATAAATTCTTATTATTGTTGTTAGCTAGTTCTAGAATACTCAAGCATTTTTTGCCTAATAATTCTCGTGATGGTGGGTTGTCTAAATGTTGATAGATAGCAGATTAGTTGATATAGTTTTTACTTTCTATGATATATTTTCAAATAAAATTATGACGTTTTTTATTCCTGTATTTAATTTAAATCATTGAAATGTTTAATAATTGAATAATTGGAAATTCTCTTTGTTTTCTCTTTTTGATTTGTTGGATCCATTCCAACACCTTATTTGTAGTGCAGAGCAGTATTACATTTAGGAAAATATTTTCTAATTTTTCATCAACATCTCAATGCTTAATAATTCCTCTTCCATATTTCATAACCTTTGTTTTTCAAATGTTAACCTGCCAAAAGTAGGCATTTTAGTTTTAGAGGTCGTATGATAAATAACAGTCAGCGTCCATAATATTTATCATAGTTTTATTTAAATTAATTAATTAGTTTATTTTCGCATGCAAATAGTTAAGTTTCATCTTTGACGGTAATAATGCGGCTCTGGCTGGGAAAAATAGCATTTTATAGCTATAAATGTTGTAGATACACCCAGAGAAACTTAATATACAGGGTGGGGAGAAATTGGCGTAAGAGCTGCATGTAACAGTATTCTTCATTCAATTCCGAGTGAAAAGTTTTAATACTATTAGTGTGTATCATCCTTCGTGTGCCTTCGGAAACCGCTTGAAGAAAACATACATTTGGCAGTGTTGTATGTATGTATAATACTGAAGATTGTATTGATTTGCGCTGTAATTGAGGGCGCACAGAAACCTATTGTATGAAGTTTTGCACTATTAATGTTATTGTACTGTAATAAATTGAAAAACAACGCTTTTTAATTCAATAAGTATTTATTTATCGAAACAAAATTAACTTCGAAAGTTTTTTTATTTAAAAATTACAATTACAATTTTTATCGTACGCTTATCACATTGTGTTATTGCCTTATATGTTGAAATTGAAAGCCGTCAGGTTCAAGGCATAGTTGCAGCCTTCGCGGTATGGTTTGAATTACTCCTTCACTTCATCAGCATTTAATGGAGGCGTAACATACACTTTTTCTTTGATAAATCTCCAAGTAAAACAATATAATGGGTTAAGATCGGGTGATCTAGCCGGCCATGATATTGGACCACCATGACCAGTTTGGAAAATGTTCGTTTAGCCACTCTCTAACAATAAAAGCATTGTGAGCAGGCGCCCCGTCGTGCATATAGAGCATATTGTGTCTTAAATTTAGTGGCATGTCATCCAAAACTTCTTGTAAAACATTGAGGTATCCAGCAGAATCTAAACGGTTCGGAAGGTAAATTGGTCCAGTGACTATATGATCTACTATGCCTAACCAAACATTGACAGAAAACCTTCTTTCTTGACCATACTCGCGAAATTGGTGCGGATTTTCGTCTGCCCAATAGTGAATATTATGAGTGTTAAAGACCCCATCTCTATTAAACACGCATTCATCGCTCCATAGAATATGTGTCAGAAAACCTTCTTCTTCGCGAATTCTATTTAAAATCGTGTTGCAGAAATACGATCGGTGAATGTTGTCATTTTCATAAAGAGGTTGAACTCTAACAACATGAAATGGCTTTAGCAGGTTCTCTTTTAAAACTGAGTGAACGGTTTTGTGGCTTGGGATATTCATTGTAGCAGCTAACTGTCTACTGCTAGTTGAGGGGTCTACTGAAACTGAGTCTAAAATCTGCTCTTCAACTTGGATAGTGCGTCTCCGTCTTGGTATACCAGCATTTCGATAATTTGCTTTTACCGAACCCGTTTCCCGAAGACGTTGGTCCAACTGTCGAAATACATGCGCTGTAGGATGTCTCCGGTTTGGAAAACATACACGATACTCACGCGCAGCTTCATCCCCATTTCCATTACATGCACCATATATCAGGTGCATGTCATCATATTCAATAAATGAAAAATCCATTATAAATTAACAAAATAAAAACTAAAACGCGCAAAAAACCGAACAAGGATCTAAATAAACTTACCTACCTAAATTAATAAACCTACTACTGTTATGAATAACAGAAAATACTAGAAATTATTATTTTGAATGAGAAAAACAGCCAAGGATGACAATTAAATTTGACAACTCGAAATATGTATGTCAACTATTTATTAATAAAATCTAACAAGAGGTGCTTTCGTTTTATATGCGCTTCTGAAGTTTTGCTTCACTTCAGTTACCAATCGCGTTCTTTTTAAAAATCAAGTGATACGGAAATGCACTTTTACGATGCACTTTACTGAAGCACTTCAGATGAATGTGAAGCAGACTAATAGCGCGTCACTTGTTGTGATACGCTTCACCTAACCTATAAGAAGCGTTCGTTTTTGTGTTTCACTTCGTTCTTGCATTTCCATAATACTTCAGTTGACGTCACAACTGAAGCGAAACGCATGTAAAACGAAAGCTATAAAGGTAACCTATCATGCTATTTTAAATTGTTTTAAATAATACCTACATTCACAATACTATGTTGCCATATGTATTTAAAGTAAAAATATAGACACAAAGAAATGTTAAAAACATCATTATAATGCGAAAGGATAGTATTTATGAAAAACTAATCTTTAAAGTACCACATTATTTAACTTGTCTTTCTTTTAACAACAAAGGGATAGTTAAAAATGCGCGGTTAATAACTCCAAAACTGAAACTTTAGAGACTTCGTGTAGACGCAGGATGTAAGATAGAAGATTTTCGGATTAAGATAAACGGCTAAGAATTTAACAAAGAAGATCGCCACGTGTAGATCTTACGCGAATTTCTTCCCACCTTATATATGTGTATATCCTGTTAGTATGATCAAACTAATTATTTTTCCTTTCTTTCCATAAATTTTTATGCATATATTTTTTGTTTCCTCAAGATTTCAGAATACAATATAAAATTTTCTGTTTTTTTTTCTTTTTCTAGAATATATTAATTTTGAAAATCAACAATGAGATAAGTATATGTATATGGGATGCCTCCAAAAGTAAATATTTATTATGCTATTATAGCTTAATTTTGTACATGGGTTGTTTTTGATAGTTTATGCCCCCAGCAACGCAAGTATTTTCGCTTTCATAACAATAGCTGCGTACCACAAATGCACAGAATTTTAGAATATTTATATTCTAAATAATAATAATATTTATATTTTAGAATATTAACTCTAATTTTCGTATATTACACCATAGATATTTACCAAGTAGATCTCTTTAGTGATCATAAGCACAGCTCATTTTATTTGTACATCACATACCTATACATAGTTGCCAAATGCATTGCGTTTCGAAACTGTAAAATTATTTACAATATTTTGCCAAAAGAGTGTGCGCAGTTGTATATATATATGATAAATCGCAAATATAGGAAAACATTTAATGTTGCTTAATAGCTGTTTCTAGAATATTACATTTTATTGGTTGGAACAAAAGTCAGCGCAGATTATTGTCCTCAAATGCTCCCAAGTAATTCTATTCTGTTATTAGTATTATCCACTGAGCCGAGCTTTCATAAAAGAGCATGCAATTGGTAAATCGTTAAATAAGAGATTAGAAATAATACTGATCGCTATCCTAGGGTATACCGTAAACCAAATGAAAGTTGTGTCGCATGCAACATTCGATAAATTAAATTGAGTGGTAAAGAACTGTATCTTTTATAATCAATACAAGACTGACTAAGTTATGGGCTATATACAGTCGAGATATTAACCCAAATTTAGCAAAAATAATTCAATTTAATAATTTAATCATTGATAAATATTGAACGTACAGAAGTATATTTTTTTCAAAAATTGATAAGGAAAAAGTGTATTTTTAATTTTTTATTTCTCCTAAATTTATACAGGATATCTAATATGCTCAAGAACTTCAGCATCTGTATTAATTAAGCTAAATTATACAATACAACGGTGAGTAGGCGTCTTTTAAAGGGATAATAAGTTGTTTTAATTTTTCACTATAATAGATGTCTTGTAACTCTAAAGACACGTACGCATAAACAAAATTTATAAAAAATCTGATACATACACTATATCTCTTGGTTTCTTAGTTAATATCCACAATATTGTTATTAAATTCTTATTTTATATTAAATCATAATATGTAGTAGGTAGTATGCAATCGAAAATAAAAACTTTTACCGTGAAAATGAAAAATGGATCTTACCCATTTCTGCGGAATGGCTGTCTAGATCAAGTTTATCACAGACATCTTGCGTTCCATTTATCACTGCATTGCCATTAATTGACGCATTACCATTGAGAATTACACTTTTTTTATCACAAGATTCTTTATCCACATCATTAGAATGTCCGTTGACTTTAACACCATCAACAATAGTTGGAATAGTAACACTTTTCTGCATATTATTCTCTATCACTTTTTTTGACTTCACAATAGGTAATTGTGCCCTAAATTCTGGTCTTAAATGCCTAAATACAGGAAGTGTTGGACTACTAGTACTTTGTTTTATACCACTTTCCACAGGATCGTCTTCTAATAATTGGTCGTTCATTGATTTCGAATGTTTCTCTTGAATGCTCTTCGCGTCTTTTTCTAAATTTTCAGTTTCGCTATGCCTACTTTTTTGACGTTTCATTAATAAGAAACCCTGTGCTAGGAATCCGGGACCGTATAGTCGCTCCACACGTTGTTGTATAACAGATTTTTCTTGAACGCTATTAAATTCTTGAATGGATTTTTCTAACATGCAATTACCATTGGCAGTTAATGCACTGGTTTCGTAGTTTACGCTCTTGGTGACCGCATTCTTGAAACCATTTTCGATATAATCTACTGTATCAGAAGAATAAACTGTTGAAGTTGTGTTCTTCGATTCTGAATTAATATAGGTAGTGGTTGTTGTGTTAGTACTGGAACTGTAAAATTCTCGACGGTGATGTGTTGTCGTTGCCATCGTGTTGTTGGACATATCGTTTTTAGGGTTTTTGTGTGCGCCTATGATGTTATTATAGATCGGTAGAGGAACGAGATTCGGTGGTGAAAGGAGATTATTGTGGATGGAGTAAGTGGTTGTCAAATTATCTTGATGAGCATTGTGTTCGTTTGGTCTGTGTGGTGAAGTATCTCGGGAGCGGGCTAACCTTTCCGGATCGTAATTTGTGGTGGTCGAATATCCGTTCACAGTGCAGGCCAAACTTAAGTAAGAAGGTAATCGAGGTTCGGGGGACGTCGGAGGGATACTTGCACTTCTTAATGTTCCAATCGATGAAGCTTCAGACCAATCTGAAAAATAATGTTTGAATTAGAAAAAATGTTTACAAAACAGGAAAACATACTTTTGTAGATATACAAATCAGGTTACTATAAGAATAAAATGTCTACTAGTTTATAACGTTCGCCTGTGTAAGTAACTATTAAGTATAGTTTATTATAAACGAATATTAATTTCAAGGACTGACTTTCGATAAATTACTGGCGCGCTGAAACTCTTATCAGTAAATAGTAGCGATTTGATAAAAATAATAAAAATGTGTGTAATTTTCTAATGACAGCGATAGCGATAGGATGAAAGTAATATACTTCGACTATTTTTTAACATAAGTGATTAAAGTATCAACTACAAATTTTATTAGAACGTATACAACAAGTTTAAATTGAGAAAATGCTAGTCTGTATTCAATTTTTAGTTTTAAATAGAAATGAACTTGTAGGTATTCAATATTACAAGAAGTAACAAATTTGTAACTTACAAATAATCTTTATACCATTGTATTTAAAACTAGAATTTGATTTTACACCTATAAATTATACTACTACTTAAATAAGTATATTAATTATATTTCGTCAGGTCACTTTTCTAGCTATTCTGTTTCAAATTCATATGTTCTGTTTGAAAAAGAACTGTTTTTCATTGCAAGTTGTAATCGAAATGTGATGACATATACCGAAAAATAAACAGGCTTCAATTCTGATCAAGGATCTAACTGTCCCACTGAAATCATGGCACACCGTTAGCGAAACTAATTCCGTTTAGCTTTCTCATTTACTTCCGACTAACCGTTCTAAATCAGATGGTCAAATTACGATAGCATTCCAACAAAACTCGCTAACGCTATTGGTTTGTAACATTAGTTACAATAGCAACTGTAAAAACAAACATCGTTTTCATAAATCGCATTATTAAGATTACAATTTTATTATAACAGAAACTACAATGTTGAATTGGATATTAATGAACTTCCGCTTTTTAAAAGTATACCAATACATCATAGCAGTGTTGTACTTCTCTTGTAACACAGAATGAAATTTTGCTATATGAAGTAATCAAGTAGTTGCATATGTATGTACCTATACATATGTATATATTGTCAATTGAAGAAATAGTAATATTTATTATTAGGAAGTATTTCAATAAATAATAAGTATCCCATATTTTTAGCAAGATCTTGTCTTTATAACTTAAAGGCCAGAACAAGTTTAAACATGTACAGAACCAAATGTGTAAAATGTTAAAACTTACTATGAAAATGCATCTTCGGTAATAAATACATTGCGAATGTCTTTCTCATCCACAATTTAAGGAGAATATTAAATTAGAGGTTGCTGATATTTACAACGTAGAGGTATAAATAAATAATGCAAATCTAAACTACATTTACAATTTTATTAAAACTATATTCGCCAAGACGATTTATTTATAGAGTTTTTGAAAAACAAAGGTATGAGTAAAATTAACTGCTTTTGTGATTTCGTTCATAAATTTTTTTGATGCGTCGTATTTTTTTCTTCAACTGATTCTCTACTGCATTGTCTGACATATACAGGACTATATTAATTTTAGACTTACAAACACCATACCCCTCCCCTAATATGGATTCCAGAGCACTGTCGCCAACGGAAATGATACAACAGGCAGATGAAGTTCATAAAAGCGAACTTAGGAAAGAAGTCTAATGATAGGAAACAAATGAAAGTCCTTCCTTTTAAGGAACAACTTCTTGACAAATTGAAGCGAGAACATTGATAATGTTCGATAGTAATGTCGATTTTGTGAACTCACATTTGAACTGCTAAACACAAACTTTGCAACAGCTATCAATTTTTTTAATTTTTTTCATTCATTGGTTGGACTTTTTTGTTTTTATTTTTTATAGTGGATTATTACCACTTACTGACATATCCTTATTATATTTCATTCCCGTTTTAGCTTTATCCTTTAAACTCAACACTTTATTCATTTCACTTTCCGATACGGGCAAAGTTTTATAAAATTATTTATTCGTGAAATTATGTTACCGAAACTAAGATAAGCAACACATGCAACTGGTTGTCATAAACATTCATGTTAAGGGTTGAGCCAAATAATATACTGTAGACGCTGTAAATTAACATTTCTTGTTATTGTTCAAGCGTTGGTAGGGTGTACGGAGTTTACTGCGTGCTTGAAAAGTAGGATCTAGGTTGACAAACTAGAAAAATTTCATAACTTAGATATTTGTTATATAATTCATAAAGTTAGATCATAAATATGCTCAGGTTGTCATTTATATTAAAGAAAAATATTTGACGTCAAAGAAGTAGCGCTGTGTGTGAATCAAAATCTACGGATGGAGCTATGACTGAAAAATTAAAAAAATACATCTGAAGATTATTGCAGCAGAAGTATGTAGCAAAATGGATAGTAAAATACATAGTATTATATCAAGTTTCATGATGTAACCGCTTGTCAAGATCAAATGAAAATGTAAGGGGATAATTTTAAACATTTTAAGTACTGGAGAAACTTAAAGGCTAATGACAATAACAATAGAATTTAAAACAATATTTATTATATTCTCTTCCTGTGTATAGTTCATATTAAATTACTCTAACAAGAATAGTTTTTAAGAAACTAAACATTACAACACTTTCAATGCATGACAAATCATTTAAATAGATCTTGCATTAGAAACTAGATACATAAATGTGTGCAAATTTCTGCCCACAATAAAACAATTTTAAGTGTGTGTTCAATTCAATGACAACGAATGATAATGAATAGGTATGTATGTCCATGTATTCTAAAATTACACGTAAACATGCGCTTGACACACATGAGACTAGTAATGTAAAAGTTAGGACGGAAAAAATGTTGATTGTATATACCCACAAAGCAGTGTACATACAATGTTATATATGACTATTACCCACAGTGCATATAAGACAAAAATATACACTACTGTGTATAAGTTTTGACACAAAATGTATTTTTAAGGAAAAATATTTATATATTGCGGTTGTGTAGAATATATAACTACCTCAAACTTTATATCATGTTACGAGACAAGTAGAATTAGAAAATGAATCTGGCTATTCTATTTAGGCAATTGAGTCTATATTCATTCCGACTTTCATATTAGTCTACTTCTTTGAATTGAATAATTCGTTAATATAAAATTATCTTATAATTATAAATAACCAATTACACATAATCGTCATAAACTTGCTTGTTTAAACGGACCACTTACATATTATTACATTGAAATTTTCGTAAGATTTAAAACTGCTTTTGTATAGGCAATTATGTCTCTTTCTTGTACCAATTTTGAGATATTTACTCTATTGTAATTTAAGCTAAATTTAGGTAAAGCACTTTTTTAAGGAAATGTTACATAGGCTATCCTACAAAATGGACAATACTAACTTCAATGCTGTCTGCTACGTAGACGACGCGGTCTCCGAAGACAACTTGCAAAGATTACCTCACTCCTTTAATCATATCAGCAAAAGTGAAAACTGATTATTAACACTAAGGATGGGTTTATCAATGTCAGGATAAAAGTGTTAGTTAAGTAACTGGCAGATAAAATTTAGCAACTACATTCTTTTATCTTGCAGATAACTTCTATTTAACACTCAATAAACGTTTCATTGTAATTATCTTACGAATAAAATTTTATCTGCAAGTTAATTTATTTATCCTCAAATTCATAAACCCGCCCTAATAAAACCAAATGTTTAGGAATATCTAAAGAATCAGTAAGATATACTTAAACTGGAAGGTTGATCAGAAAATAAGTGAACAAGTGAATTAGTTCAAATGCTTGGGAGCTGACATAACAAGCTCTGGAAATCTAGATAGTGAAGTTCGGGAACAAACAATAACAGCATCCCGAATATCAGGTTGTTTAAGAGACATTGTAAGAAGGAACAGATACTTTAAAATGGAAGGCAAAATGGGAGTAGTTATACAAATCATTAATAAGGCCCATAATGATGTACGCTGCTGAAACAAGACCATACACCTCCAGGACACAGCAAATAATGCTGAATAGTCGAAATGAAAATAATAAGAAGCATTCATGGAAAAACACTAACTGGCAGATTCACAAGCGAAAACCTACGAATATAAAGCAAAATATGTAAATACATACAAGACCTGAGAAACTAGATAAGAAAAAAGCTGGTAGAAAGTGCCGAAATAAATACACTTGTCGGAAAAAGAAATCAGAGCATACCACCAAAACGCTGGGAAGAGTGCCGGAACAGACTCTGAACATTTTGTTTATTTAAATGAATTTCAATAAAAGAAAAATATTGTTATATCTTTCATGAAAATAGAGACGTTCGTAAGTTATTTGCAAATAGTCATCTAGGTAACCGCAGTGTTACTAGCATATAGAGTATGTATTTATAATTTGACAAAAAAATCCGAAATCCAAAAATAATAAAATACAAAAACAAATTGAAATAAATTCCTAATATCTCTAAACGATATCGTTCGATTACTAATTTTAGTATCCTATCTAGATCCTAGATTCAGGTCGGGAAACTAAGTAGATAATTTTACCCGCTTTTCTGTAAGTTACACTTTAATTAAATTTTCTAATATGTATTTACAGTAGAAGCCTCCTCTTATATCTTATGGAGTGGATATACTCCTGAAGCAGAGAAACAGATCCAAAATGCACAGTCAAAGCGGCTTCCCGTCTATTTTACTTAATTAGTAACGGTTTTTTAAGGGTCCGCCCTCATAAAAAACAATATACATAGTATGATGAAATTTATATTCTACTTATCAAAATAATTTCAAGAGCTTTATTTCTTTCTTAAAATAAATTATTATACAAATTATCATATGAGAGGCTGTTTACATATAATCCATCAAGGTATTCCTTTCTAATTTCAAGTTTTGAAATTATATAGATGATAATTATCCACACAAACATATTTTTGCTTTTTGAGATACTGTTCTCCTTTTCAAAATTTCACATATGCGATCACAAAATTTGTTTGCTTATATCACAAAGAATTAACACATTTGAATTAACGGCAACTGGAAATATCGTTACAGAAATTAATCCAATTAGCTTTAATGACCAAATTAAAAATGTTTTTATTTGTTATATCACCCGCATGAAAGAAAAGGTTACTCAATTACAGTTCATGCACTTTTATGTAGATGCCCAAACGAATTAATCTAAAACTGTATATAAATGCTTACTTAAAATGTATATCTAAAGATACATATATGAAGAAAAGTATTACGAGTTAGTAATCAATTAAACGACGGTTTATGTTGCATAGATTGTTCAGGTAATTCACCCCTAGTACTCTACCGCGACAGGGGAGCAAATACTGGTTTATAACAAACTCTTTCATCGAGTTCAGGGAATATGTTTGTGTCTGCGTCGCGTGTGTCAAACACGTACGGTTTCATTCTCACATCTTAATTAAGGAAGCAGTTTCTAGTTTATTTCAGTTCCATAGGCCTGATGTAAGTATATAACCTAATACGCGGAAAACACAGCCGGAGTAAAAAATAAAAACCAGATAGCGTACGTATGTTTAAACTAAAACACCGGATAAGAATGCAACGTATACTGTAAATAATGGACTTTATACTGCATTCTAAGAGAAAAACACGCGTCGATCTACAAAGAAACTAGACCCAATTATTTTAAATAAAGGTTTATTCAATTCCAACTAGATAGATTCGCCAGTTGCTTGCATTATTATTTTTATACACTTACATATGTACGGTTGTGCATAAAACGGATATTGATGGTAAAGCAAAAATAAAAGAAAATCTTTTACTGTTATATCATTATCCAACGTACACTCCTTAAACACACATAAAGCATTGAGGCACAAGAATATGAACAAGGATAATTAAAAACCATGTAATGCATTTACCTTTAACATACTACTGATGCATATATTTGAAGCTACTAAATTGTACAATCTGCTAATATATTTTCAATGTCATAAATCTCAATAACACATGATTCTATTTAGATCATTTCTTTATATAAGCTGAGCAATTATTTAAAAATAGCAATATTATTATAAGCGAAAAGATGTAATCTATTTTACAACACTTCAAAATAACTTACTTATATCGATTGTCATTTTTTGTGAAAAAATTACTAAATATGTACTTACTTGTAGAAATCTTTAGATAAAATTAGCAGGCTTTAATTGATTTTGTTTTTTTTTTGTGGTGGATGTAGCTGCAGGGTCTTCATAAAAGATATTATTTGTCGTGATTACTACTGTGGCTTCTGCTGTGTATTAAGCTTGCGCAAAGAACTTGATGTCTTTGTTATATTCACCACCTCAGCCTATCAACTCACTCAAGAAGTGTACCAGAATGTCAGAAAAATGGTATAAATTTGCCACCAGTTCTCTGTCTTGATACTACATAAACCATCAAGTCAATCTAATTCTGTATCTAATATGGCCAAACTTTCTTTAGTGCATATCTACTGCTTTTTAAAAGCGAAATTAAGAAACAATATTAAATTACTTAAACTAGCCTGAGTTTGAGCATTGAATTACACATCAACAAGTTTGAAGAGCATATGGTATTAATCAACTTAAATATTTGAGATAGAATTAAAGTAATGTCGTTCTTCAATTGGCTTTTGTAATTCTATTTCGCAACATTAAACTTATTGGTATTGCCTCTTTTATTAGTGAATTAGTTCCCTCATTTCTGAACGGCTATATTTCTAAAAGAAAATCATGTAAAAATTTAGCTAACTTTGACTTTTGTTTATTTTTTAATATAATATTGACAACCTGGTTGTGTCGTTAAAACTGAAACTAAAATTGCTCCATGAGATACTTACATTTCAACTATAACCGTTTCTAGAAATACAACATTGATTTAATACTTGCTTTAAATCATGTAACTTTCAAAATAATGCATTCACAAAATGGTTTCTCAAAACGAATTGCTGCAATAACTCACTTTTGAATGTATTTCTGTACAACCTTTAACCACAACCTTTAAACACAACTTACACACACTAAACTACACCGCAAGAGTTGCATTGATAGCCAGACAAGTAATACAGCTTACGGAGTCACTGCAACTAAGCACCCACCACACATTAAAAAAAAACCTAACATCCCAACCATTAAATAATAAAATGAAATATCTACCTATTGAACCAAAAAAGAAATGTCTTCTTATCTATTTTACAAAGCTCAAATTCTGATAAAATTAATGTGAAGGTTGTAATGGTCGGTACATATAGGCTTCAAAAAGAAAAGTTTCAGAATTGTTTTAAGAATTTGTCAAACTCCAGCACAATTTAAATGGAAACGTTTTACAACTTTGTTATCAGTACATACCCCGTATATTTTAAGACTCTAGCTTCAGTCCAAGAATTTTAGCGTTTTCAGGGGTTTCGTAGAAAACTGATTACAAAGTAACTATTCCATATATTTAAATGCGGTTTTGGCCAATTCTTTCCTAAAGGATAATACTATACTTCTATAGAGCCACTTTTTTAAATTAAATTTGTTTACAATAATATAGACTTTTAAAAATTCCCTACGTTTGAGTGCCTTGTTTACAAACAATATTTGACTTTTTCAAAAATGTAGCACTATAGAAGCATAGATTAACATTTCAGCTATAAAACAAATCTAAAATAATAGCCCTATCTATAAGAATAAACTCATAATCATATTTCTGCCGAACCCTTACATCGGAAATTTTCTAGCTTTTTCTCGCCGTAAGCCGGCGACACCTCAGGCCAATTTACGAACATAATGTGGAAAGCGTGGTGGATCACATTCAAATATATTTTAGTTAATTACTTTGTAGTTTGTTTACTGTAAAACTCTTGAAAATTCTAAAATATGTGGACTGAATCTAGAGCTTTAAGTGGAACTAAATCTTCAGTCTCATTTAAAATTTCTGCAATTCTTTTAACTTACTTTCACTCGTTCTGACTTCTATTCTCCAGTACAATTTTTTTCAACTTTATCCATTAATACCTTAAATTGTTCCTCACTAGATAGCTATGGACTGTTGGAACTCCTTTCGAAAGTTTTGTTCGCAGCTGCAGTGAACATTTACAGCGGCGAGTGCAAAGTAACTAAAAAGAAATCTTTTCGTCAAATGATACGGCTATCCAGCCTGGAACAATTTAATTCATCGAATATCAACCTTGAAAACATTCCAGCTTTCCAACCAATGTTTTAAGAAAAGTCAACCTGGATCAGACAAATGTAAATGAATCCTTTTTTTCATTCTATCAATTCTAATTTACATAAAACATACAATTGGTTTGTGTGGTGATGATAAAAATTGAATGTATATGTCTGATGCCGTTCTTACATCAATGCGGTACCTATTTTACTGCATGTTAAAACAACAAGAGATAAAAAAAACTTCATGGGGTAGTTAGTTCTGGCATTCGTCATTCGTATAAGATTTATTGCATTTAATAAGAAATTTATATCTCACAACAATGAGAGTTATAAATAAAAACTTTTATTTCCGCTAACAGAACTTTCATAGAATGAAAGGTGAATTTATGTTCAACTCATTCAAATGCATAGTAAAGTAATAAATAACGTTAGGTGTACGACACAACGTGTACATATTTAATATCACATATGTACAATACATACATAGGTACTGGAGACGATAATCAAAGTTATTGCTCTTGCATAAATATTTCTTCTTTCAACCTATGAAATGCAATTGTTATTCCTGAAAATTTACAAGGTATTAACTAATGAGATAGAATTTTGTGTGTAGAAGTACCTTTTTTAAAAACGATATCTGTATGTTAGAATCATAATTTCTAACTTTTAGAGATTAAGTAAATTGGCAAGCTTTGTCAGGGCCTTATAATAATAACGTAAAATGATAATCATAGTTACAGTGTGAAGTAAGGCAGAGCATCTATTTAATTTACAGTATTCGTCGGTACTCTCGCTTCACTAGAAATGTAGAGCAGTAAAAATTACTTTAACTGAATTAATTGACACCTAAAGCACTTTACAATTCAAATTTATTTGTGAACAGCAATTCAGTTGTTAAATTGGGTAAAATGCGCCTGCTTAAAGCAATAAACTACAACGTATTATATTTTACGGATTCAGAATGACGTTTCTGTGGCAAAATTCTTGTAAACCATTAGACACACTACACGGATTTCATCTTTAAAAGTTTTATTATACAGTCAAATAATTAAAGATTATTCATTTTGAAATATTTAACAACCGTTTTATTATATAAGAAATAATAGTAGCTTCTAGCTGATTGCCAATATTCACATTAGGAAATTCTTTTCAGATTTCTACCTAAACAACGTAGTACCATAACTGGAAAAATAACTATGTAAATTTTTTACTTTCACATTACGTTCATGCAGTAGAACAAAACCACTTGATACATAAATAGAAGTTACGTAATAGTACGAGAATTTGACATAAAATGCTGCACATGGTATGTGATCCCCATATAGATATGTATAAATTGAGGTCTCATTTAAGCGGAAAATATTTTTTTTCACATGAACTGATGCATTATGAACAAAATATGTAACACGTGGTATTAAAAAATAGGTAGTAGAAATAACTAACGATATTTCATATCAATTTTGACCTATAATTAAATGTATATGTACTTGTATGCATGTAAATGTGTAAGTACGGAAAAACGAAAGGACTAGGCAGTCTGCAATCTCAATATCGAAATATTCAAGAATACTGAATTGTGTGCAAGATTATTTTTCTAAAGGAAATGGCTTAGTGTTTTATAGTGCCTCTTGTGGGGGTATTTGGTGTGTGAGTATAACCCAACACAATGGAACTTGTTCATTGATTCTTCTAAACTTATTTCAAAAGCTACGCTTTTGCACAATGGAAATAAATTCTTATCACTAGTGTAGCTCACTTTGACAGTAAAGAAATGTACAAAAAGTTTTAATTTGACTTGAAAGTTATTGCACTTTTCAGTTTTATTATACAAAATATTGTTGTTTTTTATGCGAATGGCATAGTAGGTACAGAAAAAAAACTGCATTAGACAAGAATGACCTCAATACGAATCTTTCGTTCCTGGACAAACAAAAATGTAAAATATTACGCAACGTGTAATTCTTGTTTGCATTGTGTAACCCGAAAAATGTGTATCTATGTGATTTATTAAATTAGAATTAATGAAGAATTTTGTCAAAGCGATGGATAATGGTCCTGGTTTTGTATACTTAAAATAGAGTTTCCTAAAATTAGTGATGCAAAAATTAAACAAGGAATATTTGTTGGTCCGCCGATACTAATTATTAATTACTAGTAACTAAGCATTTATGCACAATGAAATATTTGAGGGACTATTGATCCACTGCAGAAAGCAGGTTAGCAAGCACTCCCAAATGTTACAACTTTTTGAAAAATCTAAACCTATCAGATATCAAGGCAAATGGAATCCTAATATACTGGCCGATTGGTGTTGGATCATCAAGAACGATACTCCACAAGCAAAATATAGCACAATGTTCTCATTTCTTACTTGCACCCTATTTAAAACAACCTGGATACTACTACCATACTTCAAATGGCTGAAAACTAACTACCTTGGTGTATTGGACGATATGTTCAAAGCAAGTGAATTCACCGGCTCAGATCAAAGTTATGATTGAACAACAGGTACACAGGGTGTGAAATTTAGCAAAATTTTGCGTCGATTGACTGCAAAGGGCATTCAAAATACTATTTTATAGATAGAGGTCACTAACAAAAAAGCTACAATTACAGAGAATCGATAGAAAACTCACACGTGCTAAGCCCGACAGTCATGACTATAGTGAACAGTTGTTCTACTCTGACCGAAAATGACGCTGATGATGTCTGAGGAAAAGATGGTAGAAGAAATAGTCTTTCTGTCTGTGAAAGAAATTTGGAGCAATATTTGAGGGAATTGTCGGATTGTATTCGAGATGAAATACGGGTGCATGATTATGTCCTTGAATCCAAGTAGCCAAACATGAAATAGTGGCAGCCTGGATAATGCTGTATGGCCAATAACCTCTAGCAAGTTGGGTTGGTGGACCTCGTCTTGACATTCCTATTTAGCATATACTAAAGTGTTGAGCTACTCGTTTCAGCAAGCCAAACGGTAAAGTGGTCCAGATTATAAACTGTAACTCATTGCATACAATATCTGAACATTAAATAATGTGTTCCATCAAAACTATTTTTCGTTTACATATATTTAATTGCCAGAATAAGCTTGCAGTTCTTAAAAAATTCAAATATCTTTAATACGGTGCCTGTTAAGTCTTAGATAAAGCTCACCTAATTTATGACGAAACTTTCGACAATTCAGTACAAGCTAAAGGTTTCTACCTAAAACACACTGCTTCGATTTGGTAAATTCAATCAAATATAGTCAAGAGTACATAAATGTGCTTGTTTAAATGGTTATTACGTACATTCTACAAATTTTAGTACTAAATCAACAGAAAAACTTTAACGCCACATAAACAATTTATTCCTTAAAATTATAAAATGTATACAGTAATAGAAGAATATTTATTTAAATCTGTAACACAACACAACACAAAACAAATAATAAATAAACAAACATAAAATATAAGCACAAACATTGTAAGCATACATCTACTGCAGACAGAAAAAGTGCGAGGTTTTCCTATTTAAAGAAATAGAGTTTCGTACTGAAGAAGTCTACGTGCAGGAAAGATTGCCATTAAAGAGAAAAGAAACAAGCCAAACTCAACCAAAACGCAAAGTCAAACGCCATCTACCTGATGATTCCACCGATGCTTCTACATCAAGAGAGCAAGTCCCTATAGAATCTACTGATCGATCCATTACTGTGCTTGGACTGTCACCATTGGAACCACTACTGGGCGGCGTTTCCTGGCGGCTGCTTGATTCTACATTTCCATCAGTTTCGTGTGAATTATCAACGAAAATGGAATTAACCACTACTGATGGAATCGGCGTTTGCAGTTTCACTTGTTTGAGAGTGGAACTTCGAGAAGCTGTATTTCGCTTCCTCGATGAGCTGGAATTTCTCCGACGAGTGTTGAGCGGTAATCTGGAGTCGGTCGGGGGTGAGGCTAGGGGTAGGGAGCAGGGGCGGCGAGCCGGTGTCGGAGAAGTCGGAATCCTGGTGGCTCCGAGTAAAAGTACAGTTGAACGATCTTCTGGCAGGTCACTGCACCCAACGTATAACAAGCTCAGCACAAAATTTTTAACAATAAGGTGTACATACTATAATGCCACAGCAGTTATGTATACAGAGTGTTGAAAAAATGTAACTGTCAATAAGTATCAATTAAAATACTTATATAACAAAAGCAGGTTGCATGCAAAAATGTATTTTAGCATTTGTCAAACATAACCGATAAGCATACTCAACAATTACAATGTAGCATAAACGTTCTAACATGTAAATTATAATTTTGAAGAGATTTTCAAACGCTTATTTTTATATCAGAAACGTATTAAATATTTTGTAGCAAATATATTTGAATGATTATACGTGTACTAAAAATTTTACATTTCTATTGCATATATTAAATCGATATATAAGGTGAACAGAAAGCTGATAATCAGTAACACTAGTTATACATTTTAATTGAAATTGTTTGTTTCTATTGAATTTCTTAATGGTGCTTTAGTAGCCTTAGAAATATTACCTCAAAACATTACTATACGTAAAGAATGAAGAGAAATGCATGCAAGACCGCAACCACTTATCTAAAGCAAGTCATAACATTGCTTAAAAAGAAAGTATATTCTATGTCGATTAAATTTGATATCTCTTGTAAATGGATTTGTTAAATCTCGTGGTCGTATATAATAAATCTTATAATAAATAAATAACCAAAGTCACGAACGCTATTTATTATTACTATCAATATTTATGTAGTTAATACTAATTACAAAAAGTTCCTATGAAGAACAGTGAATATGCATATTTTGAAATTGGTTCTCTCTTGATCCTAACATATTGACTTTAGCATTTGACAGCATTCGTAGAAATGCCAGCGATATCTGAGGGTAAAAGGATGGATGTCGACAAAATAGAGACTGTCTCGTGAATATACGTATTCACACTTTCTAAAATCCTCATAATCATATCGAATTCATTAATAGAAAAGTTTATGATAAATTTGTCGATTTTAAAGGACCTTTCCATTCAGTCGTGAAAGATAAATTGTGAAACCATATCAAATGGAAGTGGTAAAATAATTAGAACCATCAAATATGTATAATACAGTTAAATTTGTGATTTATAACGAAGGGCCGTCGTTCAGATTATTAGAAGAATACTAATTGCACCGCCTTATTGTTGTTTTCTTTGTGAAGATGACAAAATGATGAAGGGTAAAACAGTTAGTCCAAAAAAAGGTATTAATGGCGTTTTACTCAATAAATAACTAAGTGATATGTTTGATACACCTGTCAAACATTCAAAATATTGTATAATTTTGTACTTGTTGTTCTTGTTTTCTATGAAAAGTTCTCAACATGAAATAAAAGGAGGTGACATACAAACCACTAATTCGAAAAAACATAAACAACCTGATAAATGTTGCTTTATATGACTCATATACTGCCTTTCAGGATACTATCAAAACAATAACTGGCAAACAACTAACCACAGTTGTATAGCGTTTGTAACGTGCAGAAGAATGAAGACATAGATAATACATATATTCTTCGAAACCCAATATTCAGATTATGTAGAGAATTGTCTCACCTGTAAAACCAAGATGTGTTCAATATTATAATTAATACAATTACATATAATATATTCAAAAATTAGAAAATCTACTAAGAATGTATGATAACAGAGGATGACCTAAAAATGGTTATTGGTCTCTTTTATTTAGAGAAATATTATGAAAATGATTTAAATGCTTCAATATGAAAAATTATTACTTCTACAAAAAATGACATCATAGTTAGAAAAAAAACGGATTTACAAATTTTAATACGTCTGAAAGCTTTTCAAAATATTTTACAGAGAGAGACAATGTTAGAAAAATCTCACATGATAAGTATACCATGGGATTTTAATACACTTTAACTAAAGAATTGGATATACTCATATTGTCTGCCACATTGGTGCAGTGTTCGTTGGTTATTCCTCAGACAGGTTTGGATAAGAAAAACTATGTCTTACGTGTTTATAACGATTACTGAATCCAGTATACATTATCACATGCCAAAAATCAAAGTGCGGTCTCAGCGTTATAATCTTCCTCAAAAGAAAGTATTTATTCGAGCATCAGCAAACAAGATTGTTATATATTCATGTTTTGGAATTCTGTGGAAATATTACTTGTTAAGAAAAGAAAATTCTACTCCGATTTTTGATCAACTGAAAGTTATTGTTCGTGTCCACTGTTCGTGTCAAAACCTCTTGGTTTATCGATTATTCGAATAGAGTTGTTACGAAAAAATTAAACGAAGTAAGATTTGTTCTTTTAACACTATCTGATCATTATTTATTTCTTAATCCGAAATCCTAATCTAAGGCAACATTGTTTATCCTAGAAATGAATATTTTGCGTCTTAATAAAAATTCGATGGAACAAATGGGTTGAATTAACGGGAATTACGTACACAATAAAAATAAAATTTAATTTAAAATTTCGTTTTTTCATTATCAATCTTACTATGTATTACCCCATCCTCGTAGCTATTCCGACAATTTAATACAAGGACTGTTTCTGAAAGATAAGAAATAAGCTCTTTAATTTAAATCAGGTTGTATGTAGGTACATACATGTCGCTGATAACAACCGTATCAAGCTAGAGAGCTAAACTCTGTAACAAACATGATCTTTTTTTGAAAATGATTAGTATGCCATCTTCGAATGATTTTCTATTATTTTGGTAGCACTTATATAGCATACCTAAAACATAATCAGTCTTCATTGCGTTTGCGTCTTCAAATACATAATTCTGACTTTACGATTTCCTTTGAAATCATTAGAACTATCAAACAAGAATGCCCTTAAAGCAAGCACGTATACACGTATATCTACACGTCCGTATACATTATCATAAATTTAATAAGAATATGGTAAAATCAATCATCGATATCATACAATGTATATCACGTGCATGCATTGCTACGCATATAATTCAAAATTATGATTGACTAAAGTAGATGTACACCTGCTTGAATACTTACACATGTATTTGGATTTTATTACTGAAAATCATTTGGAATCGTAAAAAGTTATAACTTACTGTTAACATTAGTAGTGAATGGATTAGTGAAGATAATGAGTCAGTGATACTCGTTTTTTTCTTCAAACACTCAGTAAACATTTTTTGAATTTAAATGAAACTCTATAGTAAACACAGTTCACAATTAAAGTATGCAAAATGTATGTACGCCGTTTCGATAACTGAATATTTGTAAATTATAATTATATATTAATAATAAAATCAACAAATGCATAAGGTGACAATACAACCAAAATAAAAGCACAACAAAAACAAACGACACAAATGCACATTTAAAACCACTGCAGTGTATCCTAAAACATCCGTACCTTTTCAAAATAACACATAAAAATAAAAGACACAAAAATGCACAACTATACACTATATAACATACAATGACATAACAAACAATGCATTAAAGGTTATGCTTGAGCATGCACGCACATTCAATTTAAATAAGTAGGCGAAGGTCATGCCTTCAATAATTGAAGACCGCTGTACCAGATCTTGAACTCAGTAATAATTAATATTAATACGGCAAAATAACTACCTACATCTTGAATAAAGATAATGCATCAAACAAATTTTATAGTTATGATGTGTTGTGTAGTTTCGTAATAGTAAATGAAAAACAAGGAATATAGATATTTAGTAATAACACCAAGTGTGTTAAAATTAGAAATTATAATGGCAAGGCTAGATTTCGTCTGTTTCATGTGCATATTTCCTTAATAAAAACTAAATGTCCTTAAAAATATTCAATAATTCATTTTACTATTTCTTAATTATATAGAATTGCAAATATTTTGAAAATCATGTTTTTTTAAATACAAATTGTTTGTATTTTTTACAGTTAAAAGAGACAGACGAGAGACAAGCAATAGAATTTGTAAGTGAAGTAAATGGTTGTAATATTTGTATCATCGCCATAAAAAAATAGACAGTAAATAGTAACGGTAAACGTTCTATGCACTTCATTGTACTTTTAAACGGTAAACTAACAATAAAAGGCAATCTAGAATTCCAACGTATTTATTTAGTGTCAATGAAATTTAGAATAGTCAGGTCAATAGCCATTCAGTTTAGTTCCGTTACATAATTCTGCATAGCGTTCATTATTTGTAACCACAATAAGTTATTAGTTAATGCCACTGTTTAATAGCATTAGCGGCAAACAATAGAGAACTGTTCCACTCTCCTCTGAAAATGGGCATAATACGTGACAAAATTAGGTTTAAATTAGCATAAAAAACCAGTATACTTTAGTAAAAGTAACAAAACCAACATTTTACATTATAGCTTCAAATACATTTTCTGTATTTATTATTATATCTATAATTAGAACAAAATCACTGCAGAGCCTTAACTATGATCGCTGCAACAACTGCATTGTTCGTCAGCAAAGAATTCTTTACATGCTTGGCAGCATTTGACTATCGTTGAAAAGTTAGCATGAAAAGGAGTTCTAGTTAGATAGTTATTTTCTTTTTTGTGGTGGGTGCAACTGTAGCTGCTTCCTAAGCTATATTGCTTGTCAAGACTACCACTACAGCTCTGGCTGTATAATTTAGTGCGCATAAAGTGTTCCATAGGTTTGCCACTGTACTATTGTGCTTCTAACAGTAAAAGGAAGCTGGAGCACTGTTTTTCAGAACATGACCGTTGGTTCTCATTATGTATTATGAACAGCGTCAAATGAAACTTTAACAGAAGACAGAACATAATTATACTATATTAAAAAGAATTTCTGTACTTTTATAAATAACGAAACGAACACAAATTAGGACACCCAGATTACGGATAATTTTTATCCAAGAATTAGTGGAATCGGGCTACAATAAAAACAAAGTACAAGTAGCAGATACAGTGCTTCGTTATACAAGCTGCTGCCATCATATTGATGACCACTTTGCTACGCTTAGTTTGAACTCTTTTTAGTTTGTATATTGAGGTTTCCAGTATTTTTTAAAATAATTTGCTAGACTATATTCTATATTACAAGTTTAGCTATTTAATAAGTATTAAACTTTTAAAACGTATTTAGCGCGGGTTAATAAAGAATTCAAGTTTTGATACATTGTTAGTTTATACACAAAAGTAAGATTTGTATTGTATTGCATTGTTGGTGGGCCGTTCAGGTTACAAGCACCTATCCTCACTGCAACCTATTGATCTATTGTGATTACCCTCTCCCATCAGTACCCTTCTATTCCATTGTTATTGACGAACCTCAGAGCTAGTTTGGATGCTAAAGCTTTGATCTGTTCAGGTGTTAAGGTCGCCTGTCCCAGATGCTGAAACCTTTGCCAGCTTAATTTTTCGCACAGAAGTAAGATAGTACCTGCCTTAATTTGATGCTTAAGTTCAATACGGCTCTACCAAAGATTTAAATATGTACATTGCTAAGGTCGCACTGAATTAGTATATTTTATTATTTTCGGACTAGATATAAAAATATTTTTTGAAGCAACATTGAATGACATTTGAAAGTTCGCGTATGATGACAGATTTCTGCATTTCCATCAGTTCGAATCTTAATTTCTATTTACGTAGTAAATTGCTGTTGCCACATACATTCATAATAAATTATGCTACAAAATCTTTCTCTCCCATTTCAACATTTTGACCTGATGAAATTTTTTGCTGAAATGAACATGTTTAATTTCTACTAAATCTTTAAAATGTAACGTCCAAATTTTGAAGACAGTTTAATTTATATGGTGGAAACAATATTGGGGTCACTCTGGATAAATTCAGAAAGTATTTGTGGTTCAGAAACATACATACGGTTAGAATCTCAGTCAATTTATCCACGCAATAAACGCGTAAAGAAAGCTTATAAATTATATATTTACGAGGTATTATGTACTATTTTTAAAAAACTTCGTCACACGCAACTGTATTACAAAACATAAGGACTGCAAATAATTCTTTCTCATAGGTGTAAATTGTTTAATTGATTGTTAATGCTTTCACAAAATATCAACTTTTTTTAAATAACATAGTACAACTACTCATACACTATCATATTTCCTGATTGTATTCAAGAACTTCGCTAGACCCTACAACATTAAGAACCAATACAGACTAAAAAATGATTGATCAATCGCTTAACAACTCATAATTCTCAGTTTATGTTCAACTGTGTGATTATTTATGAAGTAACGTAGTACAAACTGCGAGATATTTAAGTATTCCAGGCGCCGACTGCCAAGTTTATACGTCAAGAAAAAATAACAGAATGTATCTTCGCTGTAGACCTCGCACAGACTGCAAAAGGAACCACTTGATGCACCAGCAGTATTAGCGAGATTTCTAATGTTCGCTAATATAATCTTACTTTTACATGGGAATAAGTTAATGAACTCTATGGAGTGCAGTTTATTCATACGTTGTGATAGGAAACAATATTAAACTCTTAAGAATTATTCAAAAATTGGCGTCATAGATGTAACATATGTACTCTTCGGAACCGAACGAGAAGTAATTGCAACCTTTATTGATAAAATTAAATAAATTGTAGGTAATTTACTTATTAATGTTATTTCGTGATAGCGGTGATAATAATTGCGGTCAAAAATGAAAGGAAATTAAAAGAAAAAAAATTATATCAAAACAAAAAAAAACTAGAACAAAACTCCCCAATAATAAAAGAATTTTTCCAATCTATAGTTTTAAGTTAACAACTGTAGATAACGTCGACATAGCATACTATTTAGATTTCATAGAAATGCCTCTGTGCGTTGTGTGTTCATGAATTCCAACTGCCAGCAAATTCCAATCGATTTGATTAACTCCTTTCGATGATAACGTTAGAAGCGGATCTTTGACTAAGTAGGGAATTTTCATTATTTTTCCATGAGCTATGAACACCACTCTAATTTTTTTTGTTTTTGATAAATCTTATCAATTTGTTCTATAACACTATGGATATAGGAAAGATGTGCTTCTACAGCCTTAGAAATGTTAAGACTGGGGTGAAAAAAATATAAATGTTTGTGGTTGACTTCCTAACTTTTCTTAGTTTGGTTATTAACTAATTATTGTATTAATGGGTTTGCAGATCTTGGTGATAGGTAATGATAGGAATTTACATGAATATAGATACCCATATACTATGTGTCAGAACTGATCAAGTTTTAAAAGCTTGATACCCATATACATATAATATACATTCCAATTCAATGGACTGGCTAACCTAACTGACCGCTGAATTGATGGAAAAGAAAAAGACATTGTCAGGCCAAATTATGAAGTTATCATCTACATATCAAAACCATATGTTTAAGAATAATTTTGCCCAGCAAAAAGTAAGTACCGAAGGTTTCTGCGAAAATATTAGTCGCCAATGATGACGCAAGAGGTTAAATAGCAGCGTCGCACACTTAAAGAATTTTCACGGAAAAGTAAAACTGGTGGATGAAGACAAGTACTGACATACTTTTTGCGGAAGTGCCTGTTAAACGAATCCATTATTTAATTAAAAATATTGTAAACATGTTCAAAATCAATCTTATTCCGTCAGATTATAATTATTTCACTATCTTAATAAACATTATAGATTAATCAAAAATACACACGCTTAGCATAAGTTTATGTGTTCATGCACAAGTCTATAATTACATTGTGTAATGGATTAAATCGTATTTAAATTATTAAATTATAGTGTCAGTTACAACGCAATCTAAAGCGATATCAAATAATAAATTCGCTCAGTTAATTATTATAATCGTAATTAAAAATATTCAAGGTAATAAATTTGTAATTTATACTTCAGCTTGAATAATATTTGCATTATGAACGTTTGTGTTAAGCTCTAAGCATAACACATTCGAAGTAATTTGGTGAAAATGTTCCAGTTCCGATTTACTATACTACTAGAAATAGCTCTTGCTAAATATAATTTTCATTATAAAAGAAAAAAATGTTCCTGCTAAATATAGCTGGAGAAAATGTTTAAAATGTGCCTTCAAAAAGCAGCGCACATAAACAAAGGAATTTATAACGAATTAAGAAAAATAATATATATTTATCAGAGACATTTTGAATTCTTAATATCAGACTTGATTGTATTAGAATCGATATTTCTTTTACAAATTATCGTCTTCGTGAAATATTCAGATAGATATACAGCATTTTTCATTATAATTCGATAAGATTGATGTTAGCTGATCAGTGCCGCATCTGAAATTTTTATATGGGTCGCGTTCATAAAAGATCTGTTGGTATACATTTTAGTTTCGTAAAAATAATGTTTAAATGTTAAGGAGCACAATAATGTTGGTATATGTTTTTAACTCCACAAATTATGTTAATTTAGTTTTCAATATACGAGGGCGGTCCGATATCAAAATGGGGTACCTAAATGTTAAGCAGTAGACAATGTCTACTTCTCAATGTAACATCCCTATATGGAAATACATAAAATCTGTGAATTATTAAAAAATTACATTGGACAACAAATTTTACTTTATTTCTTATATCTTGCTTGAAAAGTGCAGTTTTTTATTAATTTTGGAACGCTGATTACAAAAATGACAATGAATTTAAAAACTTAATTGTCGTTTTCAAGAACAACAAAATAGATACTTAAGAGTAACGTCCTTTTTGTTATTCTTTTGTGATTTTTTTCTGAAGCATTACAGTTTCCCTGGTACCTTTTCTCCATTGATGATATATCCTGATGGAAGCCTTTGCCGTGTTCATCACTTACAGCTCCGCAGTTCCCAGGAAAATAGTCCGGGTGTGAGTGGACGAATTACATGTTTCCAGACATATTGCATCCTAATTTTTGATACGGTGACAGTATATTTTCAATAAGAGAGCTTTTTTATTTCCAAAGAAATCAGTAACTACGAGGCGAAAGTCATTCCAAGCATTTTTTCCAATATCTGTTAGTGTAGTCAAAATGTTCGTCTTTCAGAATATTTCTAATCGGTGGTCCAACAAAAATGCCTACTTTCATTTTTGCTTTATTTTCTGACGCAGATACTGAAAAGCTCGTCTCTATTCAGTGCCTTAACAAAGTATTTCATTACGCTCACTTTGATGTGCAGTGGCACCAAACTCGTTGGAGTCTACCAATGGCATATGTTGTACATTCTTTTGACCTGGTTCTAATAATTGTCGAACAGACCAATCTCGCATCTTGTAATGATGTGCCTTTGTGCCACTGTCCCAACCCAAGTAAAAGTGCAAGCCATGTGAAAGACAGAGTTGTCTTCGCCATTCGCTAAAAGCGAAGTTAATTACATTCATCTGTCCTTTTATCTTGGTAAGAAATTAAAAATAGGACTGCGGTTTTCTTTGGAAAGACAGTGACCAGTGAGAGTTTTTTTTTGTTTAGTTTATATTTTTGTAGTATTAATTTACAATTCGATAGGCATACATTTTTTCCTGTTTAAATTTATGTCTATTTGCTCAAATATTCACACTTAAAATCCGTTTAACGAAGACATCTGTTCAATTGAAGTTTTAACCATATTTAATTTGACTGATAAATAAAAAATGTTAAAATAATTCGATAAATCACTTTCAAGTTACACATAATATGTGTGGAGTACATGTTTAATTTACAATGTACAAAGATGGGCTGCATGTAGTACTTCCAATTACAGCATTTGTTCCAAATTTACTGCTTGAGTATTTGCAACAGGTATACGGTACGAGGATAATGCAATTAGGTACACGTTGATGCATTACGAATCCTTACAATCATTAGTTTAATTACTTGAGTTAATTATTAATGGATAAGGTTCACGGTCAGAAAAAATAGCTAAAACCATATAAAGAAAGTAGCAATATCCTCGACGTTTTTCAGAAATAAGTCACATCTATAAGAAATAGTTAATTTCTAGTATGTAACTGTATTCATTGTACCAAATATTGAACGTTGAACGTTTCGTTGTTTAAATGAATTTATGAACGCCTAGACGTAACATTTAAGAATATGAATGTCTCGCGAGGATTGTCTTGATTATAAGAACGCCTTCGACATATCATACATATGTATACAGTTCGATTTTATGACCTTGTATAAATATAAAAAGTTGTTGTTAAAATAGTATGCAAAGTATTTTTCTAATGAAATTAATGGCAAATTGTTGTTTTGTTCTGCGAGATTTTTTGAGATAATCTAAAAAGCTCAGAAAGCCTAGGGGAAAAAAACAAATTCTGTAAGACATGTAATTGCATGTTGTATTACACTTTTTTTATTGGGCAAGTTTTCTAGTTTCGTTTATTCAATCAGTAAAAAAAATTTAGTGATAATTTCCGGGTTAGCTAATTATTACTGGCACAAATGGATACGGGGTATAATGGATTAAATAACGGATTTACCCATTATAAACATGGTTTTTGCAATTTATTCGATTAGTTTATATACTAGCTTAGATTATAATTTCGGTTGTATTGTTACGTTAGAAAGATTGTGTACGTAAAATTGCATATTACATAGGATCAACATAAAATTTACTAGGATATGATCTAAAATATAGAAAAAGCCATAAAAGAGGCGCTAATTATGAAAGTGAGAACTTATCCCAAATTTCGCTGTCTCCGAAATATACTATAACTCGAGAATTCAACGCTATAAGAGACCTATGCTTTGATTAAAACAATACATCAATGTTATATGCGAGGATTGCCTGGAATATTTTTGGAATATAATAGTTTAAACCACGTCCGTATGTTGTATTGTACTTGTAGATTTTGAAAATTCGAAGCTATAATTCGGTCGAGAATTAATACTTCATGTTTTTATAAAAATTGTCATTTATATGCAAATTGGGCAGAACTCTGAAATAAAGCTGCTGTACCTAATTTCAGGTTTCAAACTACTTTTTGATGGGATAATTGCAACAGCAAGAGGTACGGAGGTACAGTTTTTAGCATTTTTGCATTACCTAGATTTATTTGAAAAACCTATACACTCTGACTGACTTTTTAACCAAAGTGTACATCCTTGACACAGTATTGAAAAGAAAGCAGTTTTGTGTAAAAATGGAATTTTCCAGAGATAGTTTTTTATTATTAAAAATGTAGTTTAAACTGAAAACTGAAAAACTTTTTGGGGTGAAACATTATGCAAGAGCAGTATTAAATGGGTTGAATTCCAGAGTGCCCTTAATCGACGCCTATTGTTGCAACTAATATTTATACCGTACCTCTAAATATTCAACCGGAAACAAAACATCTCAGACATTGTTCAAAACTAAGGTCGTAGCAACAGAAAAGAAGAAACGCTAAAGAAGTTCAACAGAGGACTCTCAGAGTAAATAACAATCCATGGTTTAGTTAATTAAAAGTGAGTCTTAACCAACAGGCAGTGCTACAACACAAATAACAACTTCTTTCTCTCCTTTTTATAGACCATTCCAAAATTATTCCATAATTGTCATTTTGTCATTGGAGGTCCGAGGTTTCTCAGGTAACCAATGATGATACGCAGTACGTACGAGACTGCAGAGCTACCTAGCTAAATGCTGAAGCACAGATTGTTCTCTGTCCAGATTTAGATATGTAGTAGTATGATATAATTTAGGGTCATATTTATAGTCCGTGCGTTGAGGTTGTGTCGATGCTTGAGCATGCGATTTTGACAGATTTGTAATGACATTTATGTCAAAATCGCGTGCTCAAGCATCGACACAACCTCAAGCACGAACTATAAATATGACCCTAATACAATCAAAAGCTTTGGACAGATCCAACATACGCAGAATATTTTAAAGAATTGTCAAAGTTAGTAATTTTTTTTTGTATGATTAACTTGTTCAATACGTAACCAATGTTTAACAAATATAGAACATCAATATATTCTTCACAAGCTAATAGCTTTAAATCTTCTCGTTTGTTCGATAAGCACTAGTATAAGAATTAATATAAAAACAAGATAAACTCTGGAAATTAGTTGAAACAGAATTTTCAACATAGTCGTGTAATGAATTGTAGTGAACACTACCAACTACAATAATGAATATTTTATAGAATACAACATTAATTATTAACAAGTCCTTTTAAAAATATGATCCAGTTGCATAAATAATAAATATGTATAGTGACTGAATACAAATGCATATTTTTTATATACTTTCACACAGAGAGAGGGAAAGCGAGAGAGAAATGCACAATTAGAAATAAATGTAGAAAATGTTAATTTTCCTAATTATTATGAAAGTGGAAAGATGTTAAAGAGCACTTTTTCTGTTTATTCAGCAATTATTCCCGGCAATTTAAACACTTAAACGGAGCAGTATTAAGCTGTGACATTCAATTAACTTCACATTAATATGTATAATTCATAAATGATGCGTGCAGTAATTGTTGCGCTACATAGGAATGAGTAATTCGCGTTGCAAATTAATCTGTGAGAAAGTGATAGCATGAACAGGTTTTGTATAAAACAATCGCTTTACTGTGACAATTTAATGTTTTTACTGTATACAAGATGGTTTGCTAAAAAAAAAAAACTGTGAAGCCATGAATAAATTTTTCTTAATATTTTTATGGTAATACAGGACATGCAAGTGACTATCATGTAACGATACATGTTACGAAAATATTGTATTTTTGTGTTTTATTCTTATTCATAATATTTAGGTTTTATCATTGCACATTTAACTTGAGTCAGAACTCTAGTACGTTACATTTCTTAATAACGTCCTAATGAGCTTTCACATACATCCAGCGACACCCAGCTTAACTGATGCAATCGTGAAATAAATAAGTTTACTAAAAAAAATTATAAGATTTTTTAAATATTAAAACTGTCAATGTATTATTGTGTACCAAAAATAAAATCAAGCGGTTTATTCATATTTTTCTTTTCTGACAGCAAATAGAATGAAAACAATACCGGATAGTTCTTTTGCTACCTCTTAGCTTACTTAAATAATTCTTCCAAGTTAAGAATACAAGTAACGAAATTCGCGAATTAATAATACAGCATTCCCTAAAAGGAACAAGTCAATGAAATATTGCACAAATTGTAAATAAAAGTGCATCAACTGTGCAATGTATTATTGAACGCTTCAATAAATTCAATCGAGTACATAATAAGCATAGATAACCTAGAAGAACAGTGAGAGGTTCCAAAAATACCCAAATTGGCAATACAAATAGAAGAACTTGTAGGTCTGCTGTGCAGCAACTGCATGGAGAGTTTTGCGTAAAACTGATTTACATACAGGCGGACAGCCAGAAGCAATACTTACACCTACAGGAGCTCTCGTGTACGGCTGCAATTTGCTTAAAAACACGTAAGCAAGAATATAGACTTTTGGAACACCGTGATATCTGCCGATGAGAGCAAAGTAAGCCTATTTGATTCATATGGCAAAATTACTATATGGAAGAACACACAGAGTTCCTCAAAAAGAATTTACGAGCTACTATTAAGCATGGTGGAAACCATGTAACGATATGGGGTTGCATGTCATCTGTAGGTGTAGAACACTTACATTTTATAGAAGGAAAGCTGGACAGGCATATGTACTTAAATATTCTTAAAAGGAATCTTAAATGTAGTGCTGAAAAAATGGGAGTACAGGACACGTTTAAATTTTATCAGGACAACGATCCAAAACATGTGTCTTATATTGTCCGAAATTGGCTGCTTTACAATTGCCTCATTAAAACAACAGTACAATCACCAGACTTAAACGTTATACAGGCACGTGTGGAATTGCGTTTTCGTTATTTTTATTATTTAAAAGTACAAATTAATATCTAAATTATGAATTTATAATTTAAAAATATCCTTTTACGAAAATGTTGGTTTAGTTTTAAAATAAAAATTTGGTTAGATCTTATTATTCAAATAAACTTCACGACTGCATTTAAGCTGGGAATCACTGTATATGTAGAAGTATCATATGAGACCTGTTACACGGCTTTAAAAATCGTTAAGCATGCTGCCAAATAAAGTGACAGTATATTAAAAATTGTATTCTCAATAATAAATTAATAAATTAGTAGTTAATTAAATGCAAATAATGCAGAACCATTAGACGTCATCTTTTTCAATATCGTTTGGTTTCACCCTTTTTCGTGTATGTAAATGGTCAAAATTGTAGTACGGGAACTACATAAAATTACGCAATATTACATCCCATAAATGGTGGTAAAGCTGTAAACATACTCCATCACTTGTGATCGCCACCGATGACAACCACAAATTGCAAAATACGGCTTCCAGTGGCTAGCACCAATAGTTCAGACCGGAAACTCGATTTAACTACTAATCAGCCACGTTTTCTAGTCAGTAAAAATAAAAACTGGCGAGCAACGATATAGGGCCATTGACATAGCAAGTTTCCCGGGCATGTTACTATGAACGCTATGTGTATGCTGAGCATATTCGACGTTCTCACGTGTAAATGCAGCAAAAAAGTCTTTATCACAGATCTAACAACAATGTAACTAAGAAATTTAGCATTAAACCTAGAAAAGAGATAACTGCGACGTTGTCAATGGATCGTAATGAAAAGTTCAGCGTTATGGATAGTGAACTAACATACCAAACATACATACATAATTGACATACACTCGCATATAATTGATATTATTTAGTCAGAATGTCAATATTCTAGACCTCCTGCACATAATTGTTGTAATACCAGTAAGTATCAAAATTACTACTAAATTAAATAATATTAGATTTCTTTGCAAGAATTTTTCTCGTTACAACTGTCAACCCAAATTATCATGAAGTATGAAGGAAACAATAATTAGCAACTACAACATAATTCGACAGATAATCGTCGGAGGATATCTACACATTAAAATCAAATTCAATGTAAATTACAAATACGTTTCATACGAAATAAACATAGACAAAATGACAGAAAATCTGTGTTTTTAATACATATAAAAGTTTTCGAACAGATACTAACAGGTGGTTAACATTCTAGTCGATATACATGCAATTCACCTTTCAAAATTAACTGGAATCGACACGAACCTTTCGCAGATGCTCGATCGAATCGAGGCATAACAAAACAGGAAAGTTGACCTGACGAGGAATAGCGAACAAACGCAGAAGAATACGCCGGGGATTAAATAAGGAAGGTGAAGGTCCATGCAAAGTGAAACCAGACCACTTAATGCAACTGGGTCAGACGTCTAATGGCTGCTGTACCTAAACATGCGTCCTTTCACAAATGAGAAAAAAACTCGGAAAGAATAGTAGATTACGATTTCTTTGGTGTATTCTTCAGCAGAAATAATCAATGCGTTACAAATCTACTTTAAAATTGGATGTTTTGTATGGCCAAAATAGAGATAAAAGAAATAGGGAAAAATTTTCATCAATCTTTTAAACTAGATGGAATTTTTTCATTATGAAATTTAGACAATAACGGGAATGAGAGTCATTCAAAAACTAATATATAGATATTGCCTTATTATTAGAAACTCAAACTATAAGTCGTGCTTTCTTAACTTGTTTTAAAATACCTAAATGAAATTATCTTAAATCAAAATACATTCTGTTGACCTTTCCGTAAAGAATTAAATAAACATGAAATTAAGAAGAAAAGTCTAGCTACAGATAATTTTGTTTTAAATACAAAAAGTTGAAATATACTTTAATAAGTCAATATCTAAACACCAAAATATAAATTTTGGAGGTAAAGTAATGTCTACATCCACAACGTTAAGTTAAACAATAATTTACATCTACCATTACTAACAAAAACATGATATTCGAGTTAACTGGACTGATGAAATTGTCAATAAGTTGTTCCAATTTTTTACATTGGTAGTAATTAAGAAAAAAAAAAATAGATATATGAATGATTCAAAATATGTGGTTAATCCGGAAGAAAAAAATAGAAGAAGTCGGTTTGAGTAATAATATGGGATCTACTGATATTACTACATCTCTTGAAAAGGCAAACAAATTATTCACATGATGTTAGTATAATTAACATCACGCGAATAACAATTCAATATTCAAACGTAAATATGTAATTGCTTACATAAAAATATGAAGTTCCCTGATGACTTTCCATTGAAGGAGGCTCTAAGAATGATGTCGTATTTCCTATGAAAATATATGGATATATGGAGTAGGCTATGCGACTGGATTGTTACTTCCATTCATTACTTGACATTGTACAAGTAAAATTAATTTGTTCATGTCAAATTGACGGCACTTTTATAGTACAATGCAATTGTTTTTCTGGAAATTTTCCGGCTTTCTTCTTTTTCTCGTTCCCTGTTTATACATTGGTTTTTATTGTAAAATATATTACCGATAATTTTTAATTGAGAAACAAAATTTGTTTTTTAGATATCAATTTTTACACGTACATAATTGTCCAAATAGTTGCACAATAGTTTGGTGGAATTATAATCTAGTTTGCAAATAATTTTTCCTATATCTTTAACAAATTCTCCAAATTTAATTTCTGGTAACACGTATTGATCTTTCCTCCAAAACATCGGTATACAAACTAGATGCACAACGGATGGTACTAACAAAATTGTATTTAGATTTTACAGACCACTGTTGGAAAGTATAATTTGCGGTAATTTCTAGTTTTATTTATGACGACAATTTCTTTACAATATCACTTTAATATATATGGATCTTTAGCAGACGTTACCCTAGATTTGTCGCTATGTCCCCAATCCATTAAATAACCAATTTCATCTTTACGATTTATTGTTTGTCAGACACAAGCGGTCTAACGACATGATACTTTCATTTCGTATACACTATAAATTTTTAACTTATGTGTTAATTACAATCACCATAATTAACGTAATTACATAATCTATGAACATTTATCTAATACTAAATAAGAAAATATGCATTTACATAAATTACAGTTTTACTGTAATTATGATTAATCGTTTCAGAATAGTATACACGAAATATACACAAAACTAAATTGTTTTCAAGCAACGATATTCGATTCCTAAACTAGGCTCCTAATACTACCATAAACGAAAAGCCCTTTTCACACTGGATAGACGTGTTAAATAGGATTAATATTTTCATGGCTTCTATGACAATGTTTTCGTATGCACTTGAAAAACTAAAACTCAAAGCTTTCCAACGTTTATCAAGGCAAAATATAATTGTAATTTGAACAAATATTCCATGAGTACAGCGCGAATCAACTGTCAATTTTGTAAGGATAATACTGCTTTGTTTTAATTGGAGATTTTTCCTGCATATTAGCAGAAACCTATTTAGTCGTCAACAATGCTAAAACACTGACAGCAAAGAGACATGATGTTATTAGAAATGTAAAAATTTTCTTTAGATCGATATAATACGGTGTCCGTCCTTTAACATAATTTTATGCAGCATACGTTTAGATTGGATATTTTAATGGAATGCTTCGTTGCCTTGGCATTTAGAATGATTTTGTTTTATACTTAACAAAGTCTTTTTCGAATAATAACAGATTTTTTTGGTACATAGTGCGAACTTTTAGTGTGCCAACGGTCCATAATTTCGTTATTTTAGAGATGATAAAAAAAGTTATTTACAAAAACTGCAGATAACGTTGGTATTTATGTTCCAATTTTCAAATTACTACTATTACTACACACAGAGATCGTCAAGAAATATCTACGAGGGAGCGTTTTTATATTCGCGGAACGGGGGATAAGGGGTGGAAATTAAAAAACCAAATTATTTTTCTTTTTCAATATATTCACCTGCAAGACGGATACATTTTTCACATCTTTCAATTAATTTATTTACACCCTCATAAAAAAATGATTTCTCTTTATCTGCAAAATACGTCGAAACTGCCTCCTTGACTTAATCACTCGGGGCCAGGTCTGGGCTGTAGGGTGGGTGATTCACAATTTCGAAGCCCACCTTATGCAGGGCAGCTAACGCAACACGGCTCTTGTGGACGGGCGCGTTGTCGTCCAAAAGCAGCACACCTTTCGTCAATTTTCCCCGTCTTTTCTCTTTAATGGCATCTTTTAGTCGCTCTGATATTGAAGCGTAATATTCTCCGGTTATAGAAACACCTTTATCTTTATAATCAATCAACAATATTCCTTCCGAGTCCCAAAATACCGTTGCCATGAGTTTCCCAGCTGATTGTGACACTTTAAATTTCTTGGGAGGTGCTGTGCCCTTTTTATGCCACTGCATGGAGTCTTGTTTGGACTCAGGTTCATAATGATGAACCCAAGTTTCGTCTCCAGTAACAATTCGACTCAATACACCATCCTTGTCTTCATTACAGAGGTCCAAAAATGCACGCGAACACTCTACGCGCTGTTGTTTTTGCGGCGGCGTGAGCATTCTCGGCACCCATCTTGCGCTGACCTTAGACATGCCGAGATGATCGTGTAGGATTTTAAAAATTGTTGTATCGGATACTCCAACCATTTCTGCGAGTTGTTTCTTCTTTAGTCGAGCATCTTCGAGTACAATTTTTTCAACTTTTTGGATAAGTGCTGGCGTGGTCACCTCAATGCTCCTGCCCAGCCTCGGGTCGTCTTCAAGAGATTCCCTTCCTTGTTTAAATAAACTATGCTACTTGTACACCATGGTTTTTCCTGGACAAGAGTCGCCGTAAACCAATGACATCTCATTCATTATGGTCGCGACTGATTTTCCTTGCCTGGTAAGGAATTTTATAACGGCACGATATTCGATTTTTTCCATATTTCACTTTTCACTCCTGATTATGTTACTTGGTTGATGATAGCTCAAAGACTAACTGTCTAATAACAATGAAACTTCGTATTTATACTAATTATGAGTCGCTGCACAGGCCACGCCCCCAATGCGCCTAATCACCCTCCTACAACCCGTATCCGTTGAAAAAGAAAAATAATTTGGTTTTTTTTATTTCCTCCCCTTATCCCCCATTCCGCGAATATAAAAACGCTCCCTCGTATGTACATATATTATAAAATAACAATTAAAAAAATAATTACATTCTCTGAAAATTTTGACGGACGCGTGAGTTTGCAGAATTGATAAAATGTGAAAAAAGTCATATCCAGGCATTAACATGCTTAGTAATTGACATTTCATTTTTCTGTAATAAAACTCAGTGCTTTTTATGTGAGCTTGTAACAACAGTGCACCATATTCCCATTGATTCGCCAAAAATGCTTGAGCAAAAAGTAAGGCATGCATTTAGCGCGAATTTAGTTCGGGTGATATATGCAAGTCAATAAATTCAATGCCAAACAGAATACAAGAATGCCTTCAAAGGATATTTGGAGAGATGTGTAACAATACTTAACGATCCGTACCGCGATTTTTTTCCCCAAGTACACTGAAACCACGTCTATATCCACGGTCTGGAAACGTAAACATTCACTTACATCCTCTCAAGAGGGGTCCCCACTCTTATCCCGTTAGCGGAGAGGAAAACCCGTGCTACGTGCTGATTGGCTGATGTGAATACGTGCACTATCGGGTGGTGGATGCTAAGCGGATATAAGTGAGCGCTACAATGAGGACATAAGTGAGGGCGGATATAAGTGAGCGCGGATATAAGCGAGGTTCCAGTGTATGTATATGTATTTTCATTTTTGTTAAACATTTCCTATACCCAAATACACTAGTTGCCGATACATTTTGATTTTTCTTCAAATTTTAAGAGTACATGCCCTCAATTTGTGAAACTAAACTCCTGATTATAATTAACGTATCACTCGGCTTCTATAATTTATTTTTCGTACCGTTATAAATTTTCAGTATCACAATATAGCCTCGATGGCGTGACACGGTAAAACATTGTACGAATACTACACAATAATGTATCACTTTCTTTCCAGAACTTGTTGAGATGATTCTTTGTAAATTAAGTTCAAAATAAATTCAAAATAAACTGTTTTTAATTTCCTCAAAAGATAAATTTAGTAATTTGGGTTTATATTAGTTAATTGCTAAACATACTTGATGTATTTACGTAATTACGAAAACATGAATGAATCACACGTTTTTTAATCAATGATGTGTATGTTAGGGCAACAACTTAGAAGTAGGAAGAAGTAAGTGTGGCGTGTCTAATCTTCTATATATAAACCGTTCAACAAATTCTCGAGTGACGAATAGATAGAAACTGGATCACACTCCAATAGCGCGTTTTTGCGGCAAACAGTTTTCAGGAAGAGAATTTGTACAAGCAGAGTTTCACAATAAACTCATCAAAAGAAGACTTAAGAAAGTAGAAATCTCTAAAAGAAAACCTGCAATTCGATTATTACTCACTGTGACAAGTTTTGTTAGAGAATAGGCAAATTGTACTGTCGATTATTAGAAACATGTTTTGTTTAAAGAGGAAATCTAAAGAAGTTTGAAATAATCAAACGGGGTGTGGCATAAAACGGAAGAAATAGTTGCTACTTGCACTATATTCCCAACGAGTTCAGTATTAGTCATCAATATTCAAGTGATAGGAAAATATCCAGCAGTAAACCATTCAAAAATTAATTGAAACCGTACCACCACAAATACAGACAGTGATCAAAGATAGAAGGCGGTATATAATCTCTTGTTAGGTTTCAATAAAATTATAATTTTTATTGCTTGTAATTTGAATAAAAATCTTGTTTTACAATTTTAAATATTGTTAAATATAGGTTATTAAATTTGTATAAAAATTACATGTGAAATGATGCAGTATTGTTTCATGAAATCATTTTCCGTCACCATAAAAAATAACAGACCTATTTTCACATATAATTCTAATAGTGGTACGTTAATTTTGGACAGAAGTTTATATTATTTCTATTTCGCGTTATTTCGACGGACATCCTATGTTTCTAAATGTAACCTCGACATAAAAATCAAAGAATTGGTGATGATGATTGTGATTGCGATTTATTAAAACGCTCGTTAGAAACTACAAGTGCTTTAATATGTTTTAGTCCCTCAGCAAACACCTTCGTCTAACAGTTTGACCATGAATTTTTTTTTAATTGGATTTCCTTGATAATAATAACCAAAATGTGGGATATTTCTGTTATTATGCACATTTTTATATATTCAAGGTAAATTTTCAGTTCTTATGATACTTTTTATCGTTAATATGTAACTATATTATAGTTTCTCTTTCTTGTGCTACAGTCTTCTTACTTTTGGAATGCATTTTCAGAATATATGCCACATGAATATTGCCATTTAAAAGCTCAATATATTTAGATTTCTACATCGTTTAATTCATTCTTCATAGTGTGAAGTGGAACAAGCATTAAGAGAAGAAATAATTACTAGGAACAAAAGCATCAAGATACAAATGTATCTATGACAAAAGAATAGATTTTTTAACCGCTTTACCGACTATGCAATAGATATGAATATCTTTACGATAGCGGTAGAGAAATTCAAACTCTAGGCTTCCGAGAATTGTGCATTTCATTCGAAGCTGTCATCTATATCTATGAAAATACAGTCACAGCACGTTCATTTACGAATACATTCCATAAACACACATACACACACACAAATTTCTAGGTGTTAATAACAGAATTGGGAATCCGTTCAAACTTACGAATCATTCGTTAGTTAAAGATCATGACAATGATAACAAGATTATTAATTGATATTTACTTTAAATTAATACTAGCATTTCATTTATGATTATGCCGTAACATGTGAAACTGTAAAATCTTTGTAAAATTTACAAGATTTTGTATTTATAAACAGTTTCAAAACATGATTAAATGAAACTGACAAAAAAGAAATTTCACTCTATTTGTAGATTGTCTCCTTTTGTACTGTAATATACAATTACTTTATAACGAAATATTGCGAGTACAATGATGTCAATACCTTTCATTCGACAAACTTGATAACCTCTCATAAATTTGTCAGCAATATACACATAAACATAGTATCATTAAAGATAATTACATCGTAGTCAGCTCGTCTAAATTAAACGATGATGTAAATGATAGTAAGTTAGGTATTTTTTTCACAAAACATATCTTGTGCCTAATATTACTATAAAATATAAGGTAAGTAAAAGGTATATACAAGGATACTCCATTTAAAAGTGAAACATTCTGAATAACTGTTGAAAAAAGAATGTCGCCACAGGTTAACCTTTATTTTTAGAGGAATACACTACTCTCCATAAATCAACTCCTTAACAAACTTTAAATATGAATATGAGAATGCTACATACACTACCATCCATAAGTTTAGAAGCAGCAATAGATTTTTTATATAAACTCGTAGATACAACAAAATTTTATTGTGATTATTAATGAATTTATACAACATAACTGACTATCCTCAAATGAAAGTAAATTTATTCGAACATAATGATATTTATGCATTATTTAGCTCATAAATTTATTTTCGTCTATGTGACCTTTAGCTTTGATAACCGCTGCACAAATTTTAGGCATTTTTCGGAACAATTTTTCGAGATAGTCTGCGTCAATATGTTGTAATGCGTTCTGTAAATATTCCCATAGCTGTTGGGTGTTCTCAGGTTGTCGCTGTCTAGCCTTTCGATCAAGCTCATCTCATAAGAACTCGATGGGGGATAAATCCGGACTTTGAGAAGAATGAATGAATGAAAGAATGAATTAATGTTAGGTCATTTCTTGCTGCATTTTCCTCTAAAAAGTGTTTACAGATTCGAGTTATATGTTTGGGGTCATTGTCTTGCTGGAATACAAACGACTCATCCGTACCATGATTTTGTAAAAAAACGAAATATTCTTCTTTCCGTGTTGTACCATTAATTTTCACTAAATCGCCCATAATTGTTCCAGAAAAACAACCCCGAACCATAACACTACCTTTTCCGTGTTTGACAGACGGCACTAAGCAGACCACACTAGCTTTTCCCCCTGGTCGTCGACGAACAAAAAGTCTCCGTTTCGCACCAAACAACACAAATTTAAATTTGCTGGTCCATAAGACTGAGCTTCAATCATCCAGTAACCAGTTTACATGTTTTCTTGTCCATGTTAATCGTTTCTGATTATGCAAGCGTTTCAAGCGTTCGTCGTTGTGTATTAAAGGTAGAGAAATTTATCTCTCAGTATATTCTTCGTCGCGAAGAGTACAAATAGTACAACGTTATTCTACAGTCAACAGTCTGCGTTTTGGCATTTTTACGCTCAGTACTTTACTAAATTGTTATAATTGTGCATTGAATTCAAAAAAACTAATTTCGCATAGGAAAGCGTTAAGACAAATAATGCTGAGTTGCTAAGCAAAAAATGCTAGTTTATGAGGGTACTGCTGACTCACATCTGAAATGTTGTCCAAAATACAATTAGTATAGGCAACTGTTACTATTTTCTTAAAAAAAATTAAACCAACTCAAGTCCATATATGAACACAATACAAAATAAATAAAATGTCAACACTAATTTTGAATATTACCGATGTCTCAGATAACTCTCTTATATTCAGTTCGATCCAGGTATTTCCTCAGCTTCATTTATAGCAGTATGTATATGTATGTGCGCGAGATTTTATGTATTTCATCTATCACTGAATCAGTTAAACTTTTTTGCTAATTCCATTACATACTTCAGACGAACATTTTTACTTGAAATACGTATATTGAAGCTACGAGTTACACCTCTGGAACAATCATTTCAAATTTATTGTCATTAGTCTAAAAAATAAGTCAGTTTTAAGTGAAATTTATTAAAATTTTACTAAAAATAAGTTAAAAATAAATATCAAATAACATCTATAAACTGTGATGTACACGAACAGGTGACATAATATTAGTGGAGCCAAAATGCCTTTCAAAATTTGTATTGTCCGAGCTGTGTTCGCGTCTAAAATTTTTTAAGGGGTACTTTTGAAGAAGTATAAAATTCTTAGTGGTCAAAATGCGTCCCACCTAAAAATTAAAATTGATGTGTCACAGCATTTTTGTATGAGATATTTTTTTCAAGAATTATTCAGGGTGTTTCGTTTTAAATGGAATACCCTGTAATGCATATGTAGATTACTACGGTAGGCGTCTAAAACATGTTCTATATTAGTAGCAGCGACTGCTCCTATTAATATCGTTTGGATTGCCATAAGAAATTACGTTAACAAATAAAAAAAAACATTTATCATTCGCTTTTGCAAAACAATATATTCGCATTTTTAAAGTTCAAGGTTGATCATCGCATTCTATACCGTCGTCATCGATGTAATAACACATTCGATATGAGTATAGTGTAGTGTCGATTCAGAAGTCAATGATATTTAGTAACAATACATTGTCATAGAAAAAAAAGAAATTTATCTGTAAACTTTTACTTTCCTAAAATAATCCACAAGGTAAAAAGTATCTCAAAAGTTTTTGTGAATTCGATTTCACATTTTTATCATATAATATACATCTAGCAGAACAATAACATCTATTTTCAATAGAAACGTACATGTTCTCACACTAAAATCTCCTCTCTTGAGCCTTTTCTAATGTTATTTAATTTGAAAATTTAATTGTTTTAAAGCGTTGTTACGCGAAAACAAATACAATTTGGCTATACGTTCCCAAATAATTTAAAATAGCAATAAAATTTCCCACACATCATTCTACTGTAACAATGTGCGATATATTTTCACAAGAGAAGGATTTTGTGACAAGACGTTCATACAGAAACAACTTTCGCATTAAAAAATTATTATAAAAAATCGTATAGAAAGTAGAAACACGAAATATTTATCGATACGAATATGTGACATTTTTAACATTGTTTGCGTATACTTTCATTAGCGTATAGTATGGACAATTGACTTTAGATGACTCATACTGGTTTGTCTGTACCTTAATACTATAATAATCAGTTCTTACAAACTTAAATATATAATAATAAAAGTTTACGTCAATTTAAATTAGAATGTGTCATCGTATTGATTTGATACTGTCTGCCCTCTGAATGCAGTAATTGCTTTGACGGAACCAATTAATTGCATTGAATAAATCAATCAATGGCGTGTAACCAATGTATATTAGCATGTTTGGTTTCCCTTCGTTTATATATTCATAAATAAGAATGCTAAAGTGGAATACTTAAACTAAATAATTTACGGGAAATTCTACATCTACTTACCGAATACTATTTGCAAGATTATTTCAGGAACAAACGCAGCCGTAAACTATATTCACCATATGCAAATTTTATTTTTGTTTCTTATCAGATAATATTAGATAACTAATATTCAATCTGTTATATGTTTGCATAGGTACTTACAAAAGTAATTATATAAAAATTGCTTTCCCTATGATATATTTACCATACGAATCCAAATTTTCAAGTCATAGGGTTCAATCACAGGCATCGTATATAACAATAGAATAAGATAGGAACAAATAAGAGGAAATAGATGCAAATCAATAGGTCCATCGCAAGGAACAAGTTGATACGAAATAGAAAATCAAATTAATTGTAAAAATATGAAAAACAAAGTTCTGGGATGAACAGAAAAGACATATCAAAGAAAACCCAAAACAATAATAGTTAGAAGCAAAAAAATCAAGTTAATGCTTACAATAAATGAAAGTATCCTAAGCTTCAGAGAACATCAAAAGTGAAAATGCTTTCGGCTTCGCACTTTAGTCATGTGTATGATAGCTATAACCAGCAGCTACACTCACCACAAAAAATACTAACTTTAAAGAGAACTTTTTTAGTATAAAATGGTCCAGCGTTTATTGAATGTTATTAAAACTATGGTACATTTAATATTACGAATGCAAAACATATTTTTGTGTATTCGAATATGTGAGTTGCAGTCAAAATTAGTGCTCGCTACTAACTACTGATATTTTATTAAATATGTGTGAGAAATACGTAGGTATGCCTAGGATTATATGCACTTCTTTTTTTACAAAATTTACAAACTATTTATTTCAGTACTTCAGTGTACTATGAAATTAATCTTTTTGACAAAGCATGTACCTAAATTGTTTTTATACTATTAATAATAAATTATTAAAAAATAATATTACTGTTACCAACAAAACAGCTATAAAGAAATGTGACAAACTGATGTGGAACATTTAATTACGGTATTTCTTCTAAATATGTAACATTTGTATTCGATCTTTAAATACTAATAGTGATATAAAATACCGTGTTGAACAATTCTTAATTCCAGTTTGGTCGGCGCTGACTTAAATAAAACAACCTACATCCATGCAATGCGAAACGCCGTTGCAAATGTTACTGTCTATAAATATGACTGGCATGTATGTATGTAGTATATGCACTCTATGAGAAGCAAAAACGTAAGTATAAATCCAGGCAATTCACATCATTCCCAAAATCTCATAAACCAACAATGAATTATTCTAATTTTATAATAATACGTTTAGATTTTATTATTGAAAGCAATAAAGTATACACGGTTATCAACTTAAGCAAATTTTATTTTTCAAAAACGTAAAAAAAACATGCGTGGTCTTATTTTTGCAGCAGTTTTACCTTCTTATCCATCTAGAAATTAGGCGGTTTAACTTTCTTCTTTTACCCATATTCGTTCTACGCTATTAAAAAGGGGATTTGTGAAAATTGGTACAGAATGATGTTGATTTAGTATGAAAAAACTCTAACGCGCACAATTGCAATCCACTGATTCGAGGTATGGTCTATTCGAAACTAAACCAAATTAGAACGCAGCTAGACGTTCGGAATTCCCTTCAAGAGTTTATTTTTAGGCACCCTATACGGACGTAGTATAGTTTATTTAATGCCTCGTATTTAAAAAAAACATATGTATATACATATGTATGAGTAATTGGTAAGAAAATCTATAATAAGTACAAAACGTAAATATAACAACTGGAGTCGTTCGTAACTGTTGATAGTAAAGCTGTTAAATTTTCGAGGAAAGCAGTGCCAGTAACCGTCACTACTTATGCTGATGCTAGAGACAGCTTTACTACACAACTAATTGTAAGTTGCGAGTGGCTTTTTAATCGTTTCAAACAAAATTCAGCCATCAATTTTCTTTATCATAAATATATACTTATAATATAATACATACTACTATATACAGTGTAACCCATTTGTTATTGAGTCACTCTGTAAAATCTTTATTTATTGTGCGATTTTAATCGGATTTCTTTTAAATTGTAGAGCTTGATGGACTGTATTCTTGGAACAAAAAGAGCCACATTCCTACAAAATACAAGGCTTGCTATGTCAGTTTTTAGGAGTAAAATTTGAAGAAGTCATATTAGCGATTTTTTTTAGAAAAATCTGTGCACGCCACTGGATTCATCACCCTTCTAAACGGGCCTGTACCAAACTTTATCGAAAACTTTTAAGTAATACCGATTCTGTAGCCAAATTAAAAATGCACTGATCATTTCCATAAATTTGTCCTAAAAGTCAAGTTATCCATGAAAAAAATTGAAAAAAAAAATCGCTAATTATTTCTTAAAATTTTACTCCTAAAAACTGACGTAACAAGCCTTGCATTTTATAGAAATGTAGCGTTTTTTGTTCCAAGAATACAGTTCACCAAGCCCTACAATTAAAAAAAATGCGGTTCAAAACGCACAATAAATAAAGATTTTACAGGGTGGCTCGAGAACAAATGGGTCACACTGTATAAAAATAATTCGTTTCAACGTAATTGGTACTCGGTAGCGTATAAATAAAAGCACGCAATAATAGATTTTGGCATCTTATACTACTTAATTTTTGTATAATAAAAAATAGTTTACTGAAATTATAATTTTTTTATCAAGCAAAGCTAGTTTTATATCATTCCAGAAGGTTTTTAACGGGCTTAGATCCAGAATGTATAGGCTATCATAACATATTCCATTCCAGTGTATGTAAACCGATTATTTACGCCTTTAATTTTAATAGGCAAGGAATACAATGCTACGACATACAACATCATACTTCAGCATCACCGTTCTGCAACTTTAATGATTGATTTACAATATTTTGGATTACTTTTAATTGCATGGAATTTTCTCTCATCTTATTCCATTATGTTAAACTTTAACTCATCACCGAACAGAACAGCTTTCCACTGTCCTGCAATCCAGTGCTAATGTTCTCTTGTAAACTGAATCCTTTTTTTTGTTTTGCCTTAGAATGAGCAGATATTGCCGATGAATGCCCTTTCACTAGCAACTGTCTCCTTACTGTTCCTTCACGTATTTTTTTATCTGTGGTGGGTGCAGCTGCAGTGGCTTTCAAACAGCTCTTGCTGTGTATTGTTGTGTGTGTAACTGTTTTCTGGGCTTTGTTAAAATATTACGTCGTCGTAAATAATACTGCGCCGTTAACTATTCCCCAACAGCGGATCGGGAAACTGATCCTAGCGAGACGCACCGCAATGCTGTAACCAGGATTTTATTCCGGCCGCTCTGGTCTGCGGCTATCAAAGAACAGCCACTCTACCTCTGCGACCACCGAGGCTAATGTTTGTCTCGTGTTTTCTTATAAATATTCATGGCAATTAGAAAAGCATAAAATTTTGATAATGTAACAATTCGTCTCAAGATGTTTAGTGCTTGTATATTTTCAATTACGAATACGTTCGTGTGTTCTATGTCTATAGAAAAATTTCCAAAGCTTCTACAGCTTAAAATTGCGAACATTCAGTAATGTAGCTAATCTAATATGTATAACTTGTAAATCGTTTTAACTGCTTGAAATATATAAATATACATATATGTAGCATTCCTAATCCTTTAACTTGTTCATTTGCTATTGAACTTTAGCAGTTAACTGTATATTAACTTCCAACAATCCGCTGATTAATTACAATGTACATATACTAACCTATTTGAATTCTTTTGACAATTTTTCCAAGTGCAATATTAATATTTTTTTAAATCAATGAAACTGATAGGTTTTATAAACTTAAATACTACAATATCACTTTATGTTAACTTTTAAGGGTTATTGATATATATCAAATTCTAATAAAGAAATCAATAAAACATAAATTTTAAAGGAAACCTATTAAAGGAAACGTAAAACCAAGAAAAAAAAAACGATTCATAAATGTAACACAAGTCGGAAATACTTCCTAAACAGTTTTAAATATAGAGCAATAATGTTGTTTCTAGTAAACATCCTTTGAAATTATTGCCATGTCGATAGGTCTCGAACTTTTGTATTAAAAATAAAGCTTTCAGAATAGAGAATGAGATATACGCACTACGTGTTCGTAACTTAATCAGCAAGAAGCAATAAGAATTGCTTCAACTTCTCGGAAATACATATGATTTACAACATAAACAGTATTATCGCGATAACAATAAACAATCTATTTTTACGTTTTTCTATAATAATAACGGATATTATATTCTGTCAGAACAAAGACCTTTCTTGAATGTAACGCTAAAAACAATATCATATCAACAACGCAGGAATTTTGCTTAAAATAAACAAACCACTACAGCTCCAGTTGTAAATATACTATAAAAATAAGGACGGGGGAGCAAAATATATAAACAAACCAACTTACAATATAATAGAATCCGAAAGGTATTATCTAACACAAAGTCTGGAAAAGCTCAATGTTTATAGAAGCAGTAACACGTAAAACACTTCACAATCGAAATAACTTTGAATTCTAAACGAGATCTCGAAAATGTTCACAGAGTACAGTAAACGGAACACTCAATCACTCTTCAGAGACTTTTAATCTGAATTAGCAAGAAGTAGGTATACCAGTGTTATTATCTCATCAAAACCGCTATGCACTCTTCACGGTCTCTGTTGTTGCCAACGAATATCCAATGAATATCAACTTGTAGTTATTTGACTGGCAACCCCCACACATCCATTACTTTTACTTTTTAGCTTATTGCTATTCTGCCATTGCGTTCTGCATACACGCACATTTTACTTTGTCAATGTAGCAATCGTTTAGTCAGTTATTGTTTTAAATCATTATTATTTTTTCTTCTTGCTTTACTCGCTTTTTGTAACGTAATTTGTAAAATAATACACAAATTTACTAATTTTAAAGAAATTTATGAACGCCTTGAATTTTATTTCGGTACACAAAAGTAAAAATTAAGAAAATTCTCCAAAAACTTTATTCGCTGATAAAAGATATTCAGCATGCCATTGATGACCAACGGGTAATCATTATTTTGAAAAATAAAAATCAAAAACTATTTTTGTTACAATAAAGAATACATACCTATAAGCTGGACACAATAGATATATTATAATACATACAATTTATAGATTGTATTGAATTATCCTTTTGGTTTTAATAGATATATACCATTATGAATTTTGCAACAACAAATGTGTATCAACCTTTTTTGGTAATTACACTATTCTGCAAAATTGAGGAAATACATGCGCATTATTGTTGATGAGTCCTGTTAAAGTTTAGTCCAGGTTAAAGTATTTTGATGGGGTTCATAGGCAATGAACTGACTGTCAGCTTAAATACAAACAGGATATTTCTAGGAGCAGTTAATAAGGCGAATTCATGCATTTATAATAAATACATTTACAAAACAATATTATGCTTCAAAATATTTGTTTTCTCGAAATGTCTTTAAACACTATTTGTATCTGCAATTTTTTCCCAAAATGCAATACATAGAAAATTTACTAAATCTACTAAAAATACTCAGATTTCACCTTTAACCAATCTGTTTTAATTTTGGTGCACAACGCTGTGGTAAGTACTTAACACTCCAAAATTTTCGAATATAATATAATATACAGGGTGATTGGTGAGAATGGCCTATTAAAAGTATTATACAAACGGATCGGAATTTTAAAACAAAATTTTGTAGTTGGATATGGTTGAATATGAACTATCTCGTGAAAATATTTGTGAATAAATATCACTTCCGGTTAACCGGAAGTGGGTATCAACTTCGATTTTTTAAATAGCATGCTATAAAATAAATTACAAATTCAGCTTCTATGATAAATTTTACACATATTTCATGTATCATACCCTATACCTAAATACCATTCCTTCTGAGTTATTCGCAATTAAAGAAAAAAAGTGACAGATACCGATCTTATTTTATAGTGATATTACTTCACGTAGGAGTAAATGAGGCGAATGAAATTTTGCATACGCACAGCTGATATTATGTAGATATACAGCATTTGAAGTTTTTGTCTCTAACATTATACAGGGTGTTTAAAAACTTAGTTGCTTATAAATAAGTTCAATCCGCGGAAAGTAGATTTTCTTAAATGGAAAAGTATATATTTTATTAGATATTACGATTCTACAAAATATTCTCTTTGAATCCGTATTAGGTGTTCCTATACCTAAAATGTAAGGTTAATAAGTTATAACGATTTAATTAACCTCCGTACCTAAAATGCTCAAATATGTCAATTTACAGAATCAAGTGTGCTTGGCTCATTTGTTTTACATACTTACTTGCCACTTATTTTGACGTCTGTCATTTTGTTAATCGTATTTTCAAAAATTCTTCTCATTGAATTATAGGAATAAGGGATCCTTTACGCAAATAACACCAAATGATTAGCAAGAATTATTGGAATACGTCTCCAAATATAGAATGCCTCAATAGAAATGGTTGCCATGTCGAACCATTTAGATAACTTACTTATTTGTGTTATTATTATGGTTGTTCTTATAATTTTTCTACTGTATCTTTTATATTATCTTTTTTATTTTTTTTATTTTACCTAATTTGTTATTACTAATTATTTAGACCTTTGATGTAGATTTACTTTATGTTGATTATTCAAATACCAATTGTTGGGAGTATTTAGGAGAATTCTTAGATAATCTAAATTTTTTACTGATATTGTTACACGTTGGGTTTTACTTCACACTTTGGATTTTACTTTTATTTTAGATACACAAAAGACTCTTCCATCAACTACGAACATATCGGTCGCTAAATCTTTTTATATCTTAAAAATTCTTAGAAATTTTTGCTTATCATTGGTTGTAAATGTTAGTATCTTTCACTAAACGTTTGATACGTTTATTTCACTATTTGATTACATTCACTTTACATAATAAATAAATTCATGATTACCTGATTTGATCTATTCTCAATGCTAATCCATTCTAACACAATATACTGAGAAAAATGTATTGCACAGAAACGAAAACAATGTTATTACAGAGGTAAAATAAAAATTGTAAAAAATACTAAGATAGCAATATGTTTTGTAACAAATAAAATAACTTTTTGTTGTTGTAAAGTAAATCCTCGCATTGTTTACCCTAATTATTGTACTGGTACAGATCTATTTCCCACAGTGTACACGAGAACAACTAACTAAAATGACAGACGTCAAAATAAGTGGCAAGTAAGTATGTAAAACAAATGAGCTAAGCACACTTGCTTCTGTAAATTGACATATTTGAGCATTTTAGGTACGGAGGTTAATTAAATCGTTATAACTTATTAACCTTACATTTTAGGTATAGGAACACCTAATATGGATTCAAAGAGAATATTTTGTAGAATCATAATATCTAATAAAATATATACCTTTCCATTTAAGAAAATGTACTTTCCGCGGATTGAACTTATTTATAAGCAACTAAGTTTTTAAACACCCTGTATAATGTTACAGAAAAAAACTTCAAATGCTGTATAACTACATAATATCAGCTGCGCGTATGCAAAATTTCATTCGCGTCATTTACTCCTACGTGAAGTAATATCACTATAAAGTAAGATCGGTATTTGTCACTTTTTTTCTTTAATTGCGAATAACTCAGAAGGAATGGTATTTAGGTATAGGGTATGATACATGAAATATGTGTAAAATTTATCATAGAAGCTGAATTTGTAATTTATTTTATAGCATGCTATTTAAAAAATCGAAGTTGATGCCCACTTCCGGTTAACCGGAAGTGATATTTATTCAAAAATATTTTCACGTGATAGTTCATATTTAACCATATCCAACTGCAAAATTTTGTTTTCAAATTCCTATCCGTTTGTATAATACTTTTAATAGGCCATTCTCACCAATCACTCTGTATAATATAAATTTCATTTTGGACGTATTCTCAAAATAAAAAAGTTCACCCGATTTAGATCTGGATATATGGGCGATATTTATATGAAAATATTGGTGATACAGGTTTATTTTCTTCTCACGATATTAGTATTAAAAAGTAGCATTATGCATAAGGAACAGATAATATTGTTTCATCACAAGTTCTACTAAAAAAACCGAACACACATGGATTGTCAATAATATCAGTATTATTCAGTATCGATAATACAATGTTTAAACATGGCTTATGCTTGCCATATGCTTGAGAGGAAATATGTCGAGCATTATCAGGTTTGCAAGAATAACAACCTTGAATTGTAAATTAGTATGCAGTCGTGTCGTATATAAATATGCCATGACCGATGAGCGCACTTAATCGTCCAATGATGAATACAGTGCAGTTTTTTCATATAATTTAAATTAAATGCAAAATTGCATGCCTAAGACGCTGGAATATGTAGTGAGTAGTTTAGATATGATCCAAACCCACTATTTGTTGTATCTGTTTATTAGGCCGTCACTTGCAAATCTGCTTTCATCAGACAAGAGCATTTGAATAGATGAGCGTAGATTTTCACGAGCGTTGTTTTCCGGGTTTCTAAAGACTTTCTTCAGAAACCTTCTGAAAAAGCTGACAGCATGATCAGCGAAACGTCAAATGCAAACTTATTTACGCGACAACACCCGGAAGCCTTCAACACAAGCGCATTTAAAAATATGAAAAATTATAATGTAAGCGTAGTTGGCATAGCACATAGCAGAATTGCAATATTCTCTTCTTCTCTTTTGGCAAAAACCATATTTCTGTTAATTAATTGACCAATTCAATATATAGATACATATATGTGAACATATAACTTCCTACTTTTGTTGTATAGGAAAAAAGTCTACTAGTTCAGCTCCTGTATCGTCCAGAAGGCTTTAACTATTGACTCTGTGAAAGACTTCGAACTTTCGTAGAAGGTATCAATTCAGTTCAACAACACACCCCAATAACCACTTCAATATATACAGCGTGTCCCAGGATTGATGTTACAACAGGTGTGCGGAATAAAAAATCTTGGAATTTCAATTTGATCATTTATAAGTAAGCCCTGCTTGGTTTGAAACTTATTTTTAGTATACTTTCGAGTTTGTAAAATCACGTAGACCTTGACAGTTGAGTAAGATCTATTTCCGTTTCAGATAATTTCTCGTTCAGAGTATGCTAAAATATTACTAAGAAAAGTTGTCCAGAATGACAAACTATGGCCCTATCCAGAATTGCAGAAAGATCTACCTAGTATGATTAAATCGTTATTTTTTAGATCAGGCTGCTCTAAAAATTCAGATATTCGCAGATAACGCTGGCAGTTATTGGTACTGAATTTATTGTAGCTCAGTTTCGTAAGTTAAACGTGTTGTAAATACTTTTTTCTGTCCTTCAATTTTCTACGAATAAGATTTTTTTTTTAACACTTTGTTGTAGGTTTGTCGGAAGATCTTTTTGAAATTTCGTATAGAGCCATAGTTTATCATTCTGAACAACTTTTCTCAGTAATATTTTAGCATACATAGTGTGAAGGAGAAAGGTGCTTTACCTGAAACGGAAATAGATCTTGCTCAACTGTGCTCAACCCTATGTGATTTTTCAAACTCGAAAGTATACTAAAAATAAGTTTCAAACCAAGCAGGGCTTACTTACAAAAGATCAAATTGGGATTCAAAGATTTTTAATTCCGTACACGTCTTGTAACATCAATCCTGGGACACGCTGTATATATAGATGTCCTAACTCGATATTTTTCAGAGTTGTGTACACTATATATGTCCAGCAAATCAAACCAGTCTCAAAAATCGATGAGTAAACTTCGAACTAAAACATTCGAAGAAGTAATATTTAATTGGTTGATAATATTTAATTATAAATCTAAACCTATCTAAATAGTATAACAACACGTGTTTTTTTTTTTTTTTTTTTTAATATGTGGTGGGTGCTTAGTTGCAGTGACTCCGTAAACTGTATCGCTTGTCTGGCTATCACTGCAACTCTCGCGGTGTAGTTTTTGTGTGTGTATGTTGTGTTCAATGGCTTTGTGACAGCATCATATCGCCTTTTATGATGCCGCGCTGTTAATCACTTTGCTCCCAACAGCGAATGGCAAGTCGATCCGGGATTAAACTCTCTGAAAAAATGTCACCGTCCCTCCAGAGAATTGAACCCCGGCACCTATCGTCCTCTCACAACAATAGTCAGCCGCCTAACCACTGCGGCCATCGACCCGTTACTGAGACTAATGTAATAAATGTGTAATTGTCAATCGTGAAATTCTAGATAAAAGCATTTATAACAATAAATGCAACTATCTGCAGTAATTACATATACATTCACAGAAATTAATGCTAAACTAATTCACAACCGTATACGATCAATGGTTCTGCAGCTCTAGTAATAATTTGAATAACGATCATAGTAAATTAGTAGTATTATTTTTAATAGATATACATACCTACTACAAGTTTCTGTATATTACCACTTTACTTTTACTGGTTCGTAAACGTGGATAATTTAAAACAAGGTGGATGGTTGCTTAGCTCATGTATAGCACAATATCGCCAGTTAACTAGGAATTATGTATACTGTAGAAATATAGAGCACTTGTTATCACATAATGCAGATAATTTTTTGACAATATTCATAATGTTTCCTCAGTCAAATAATTAGATACAAACCATAAGTTAATTGTAGTCATGATTATTGTCGGCAATATTCTTCTCAACTAATTTGACTCCTACTTCTTAATTTTTATTAGTGAACCATTTCATTCAGTTTTCTGTTTATTTAATTTAAATACAAAAATTACGATGATGACAACAAATTTTGGCATTTTTTAATATAAACTCATAAAATATATATGTAGGTATGTAGCTTGTAATCAGAACTATGCGTCTCTTGAGAATTACATATCTGTTAATAATAGACCGTACCTATTAAAGAATTGTATTGCTCTATTAAACTAGTTCTTCTAGTGTATTTATCCATATAATGATGAAAATTTATAATGGAAAGTTGTAGAATTAATATGACTGCCGTATAAAGCTAGATTACAGATACGTATTAGGTAATGATAGATCATGAATTTCAGGCAAGAGTATAAATCAAAAAAAAACTTGTATTGATATGACTATTTAACTAAGAAGGTATAAAAAATTTTGATTGAAACACTGACAGGATATTAGAAATAATAAACAATTAAAGATGAAAAAAATGTAATTACCGACATTATAAAAGGGTTATAGATAAATATCTTCTCTTACACTTACTAGTAAGTTTTGATAATGCATCATTCTTCGAAAATTGAAATCTTAGTGGGTGCTTCACGTTCTTCTAGTTGTTTTGAATATTTTGGTAGTTACAACAAGTTACAAAAATCTCATATTATCTCAGAACAAAGTATAGACATACTTCAAGGGGCTGTCAACAATGGACCCACAATAAACATGAAGATTAGCATTGTAATATTTGGCAATCGTAAGTCCTCTACTGATACTGCAATTTTCAGTAACAATTTAGTAGCACCAAGTAGTGTGAAAATTTTAAGTTTTATTACACATGTCCACATTGTTTCACTTTTGCAAAATTGTTTAGTTTAAGTTCAGAGGGTGAACTTGTTTTTTCGTGTGCTGAATCCAAGTATAACATCTATTTCTTTCCATCACGTAAGAATTTTTCACAACACAAAATGACAATACATAGGTACCTATCAATACGGGTTTATTAAGACTGGTTTAAAAGCTTTTATTAAAAATCTTAATTTTACTAAATTTGTAAATAAATAGGTATATAAGGCGAAAAACATGTTTTTAAGCAAATATTCATTCGCATCTTGGTGGAAAAGTCTGCGTAGCTTCTCGCTAACAACTCTTAGTGAAAGTGAAGAAACTGCAACTTGAGGCTCATCGAACGCCCCTGTTCTTTCAAATTTTGTATCAACGAAAACAGCACTACAACACTTTCGTCATGTCTTCTAATATCAAGTAACAAATCAGTATTGAACAACAAAACGAAATGATGTCATCGAGATTAGCAAGAAAGACAAGTTGAAATACGAACGAACTAGAATTTATGCTTTCTGTTCTTCGCTGTACTGGATGAAATATTATAAAACATGTAATTATATATTCTTGATATTTTGTACATGTACCTAAGACTGATTTACAGGCAAAGCCAAATACAGATCTTTTTATAAATTTATGTGCGTGCTCACATAGCCTTCTAGAGACTGTAACAGAAAATAACCAAAAAGCAAGATTTAATGACGGTTTGTGAAAAAGCTCTACATGATGGAGGACGCACCAAAAAAACGTAAGAATATGCAGGCTTGTGTTATTAATCAGAACTTGCAGTAGCATCCATATATTGTTGTTTCAAGTCAAAAATGAGCGGAAACTAATTTTGGATTGCGAATCCTTGCAAAGTATTGCAGTCTGAGTATTATGCCTATAAATTGCATGTTTTCAATTCCTGTTGTTGTATGGCATACATCCGATCTGGAAGCTTGCATGGCATTTTTCTACTGCACAACAGGTCGTACAAATTATGACTGGTCGGTCTTCTTTTTCAATTTCAACTTATGCAGTAACAGAAATAGTTACATTTAAATTTGGGATTGTTTTTAATTTTTGCCTATTAAAACAATCTAAATATAATACGAACAAAACTGATAATTGGATTCATACCGTTGTAATTAACATTTAGCGGGATAATATGTAGTGTTGAATCAATAACAATCTACTATTCTACGACCGCAATTTATAAAATACAAATTGTAATAATATCAATTTGTGTATTCCTTGCTAAACAGAACATGCAATATATGTATAATAGCAAAAGTACTCTCTCTAATTATATGGTAAATTATTTTGAAGCTAATATATTTTAACATACTTAATGCAACGAAGTAAAAAATTGTAACGACGCAATTTCCGATACTGATACATTATACAATAACACTATGTAACATAAGTGAAGCGTAATAATTATTTTCCTGCGCCTATACAACTAACTACCTTCCCAGTAAGGTCACCGAGCGCAATACTAGTACATACATACATACATACGTGAGTAGTGTCATACAATTATTTTTATGATATTGCTCTTTTACCACCGCAAAAGAAAACATATGTACATTACAAAAAAAGCAATAATTAAATATACCTATATAAATATAATATCTCATGTTCGAGTAGTTGCAAATACAAATTGTAATCTTCTTTATTTCAAAGATATACTTAGTGTTGTTTCTTGATTATATTAATTGATACTTATGCATTTTTATAATACATTAAACGACTTATGGAAGTCTAGATATAAAATTCATATGATTAAGTGCTTTCAGTGTCCTTTTTCAAGTTTCATGGTCTACATTTTATTTCTCCTATAAAATATCAAGTAGTCTTTAGCGGAAAATAAAAATGTTTTTTATTCTTTTCAGAATAAAATTAATTTTAAATAGTAATAATGAAAAGTATTACCTCCAAGTTAATTTAAAGCTGTCAAGAGCTAAACTCGATTTATCGTCGATACTAATACGCACTACATGAATGCGTACTGTTAAAGTGAATTAAAGGAGTTTTTGCATTGTCTATATAGCTTTAAAATGTCCGCAAAGTTGACACCACAAAGTGGACAAAAATGCTAGAAAGGATTGACCATTTATTGACCACTATTGACCATCAGCGATTTCGATTTTGTTTAGGCTAAACCCGCTATATCCATATTTAGGGGTCCAATGGCGAAAATGCTAAAATTAGTCAATATAGACATTTTATTCATCGGATACGATTGACCATCGTTTAACCAACCTTCACATTTTCAAAATTTTCAAAAAAAATTTGTTTTGAATTTTGTTGCAGTATAGGAGTGACCAACGTTTGATCATGATTGGCCACCAAATAATTTTTTTGAAAACTTAACAATACTCGAAAAAAAATCAAAAAAACAGGTCCATATCTCCAATAAAATGACATCAAACCCAGATAATGTCATAACCACTTCCATCGCATTTTTCACAAATTTTGAGAGGTGGTCAAACGATAAAAATAATAGAACTTATTGTCTCATGTCTCTAGACCACAGAAAACTGAAAATTATCGTTTGACCTCCCTCCGGTTAAATTTTATCCGATCTTAAAGTTACACATTACAAAGTTTTGAAAGTCACAAGACGAGAGTGTTACATTAGTTAACAAGATACAGTCAAGCAATTCTAGTTCGACTCCCATAACTCAAAATTCTCCGTAAATCAAATTTTGGTGGCAAATGTTTAACAATTTATATAGGTACATGTTACATATCGTAATTGGAAGTTTATGTAACTTCAATTATTTTTGAAAGACTTGCTACATTAGAATTATTATTAGATCGCAACCACTATACATATTTCGTAACCGTATGATTTAAATGTTCCAGAAACTGTAGAGGAATGGACATTTTATTCGCAAACGTAAAAATCCAGTCTTTTTGACGATGGCTACACTAAATTTTGCATTCATATTTGAAAAATTTGCAAAGGACATGTAAATTTGAAGGGTTCAGTTTAACCTTTGCATTTTTTTAACAATTTATGGTTACTTATTGGTAAATTTATATTATACTTTTTACAATTTTTAATATCTAACCTATGCCTTTATTTCGTTTGCTTGAGACTTAAAGTTCAAGATACCTAATTAGGAAATTTGCAGTGCAGCAAACAGCATTGCGATGAAGTAAGATATTAAGTAAGTCACTGCGGTAATGTATGTATACATATACTCTACCTCACTGAAAAAAAAAACATTATTGGATCTTCTGTTAGTATTGTTTTTATTTATTAAACCGTGAAAATATCAGACTACATGAATACATAGGTTGTTTTAATACAATATTTTACAATTTATGTAGTACCTATGCAATATTTTTTAAATAATTTTCTTTTAACATCATTTTGGTGTACTAGTTTTTCTATTATGATAATTACGTATATATTATACAACTAGTCTTTTTTCCTTTTTCTTTATATTCTGAACTTTTAATAATTCCTTACACATATCGTTATGTATCTCCCAGACATCTGGGGGGTTATTCTCGAATCTGAGGGAATGGAAATTTCAAGAGAATTGTCAAAAAATTCCTACAATTTCAATAGATCCTATTCTGGAGTTGACTTTCTCACTTTTTCGAAAATATTCCCCAAATATTCGCTGGTATTTTCTCCAACAAATTAGTAGGAGAAATTGCTAGATAAATTGAATCGGCTTCGCTCGTTCTCATTTCGGTGGTTTGCGGGGATCTGTGGCATATAGTTAATTAGTTACCTATATGTCACGTTAGTATAGTTTGCGATATTAGAAGCGCGTTAAAAATATAATAAGTATTATTCCCGAATATTATAAAATATATGTACATTGTACTAATTACAACCACTGCGATACGATGGATGCTGAGGAAATATTACTAGCCGACCAAATATTTCAAGATGAAGTTCATGCTGAAGACCTTGCTGCAGCCCCACCAAGGCAGTTTCTACCCAGAGTAAATGCATTTGAGCAGCTAAGCGCTAATTTGTTCAAACGATATTTTCGTATGAATAAAGCCACAGTAAGAAGTGTAACTCCAGCCACATTTTGCGACAATTATTACGGGTAAATGATGGCGACAATTTCGAGCTGTTCATTTCGGGATGTTTGGTTATATATTCTATTAGTCGTTGCTTTTGCGTAACAGTAACGTGTTTAGATTTTTTGTCTGCCATAATTTTTGTTTTTGAAAATGCCTTGAAGAATCAATTTAAAGAAACCGTATTTATATCTTAAATTCAAATAGCCGTCACAGAACAGCTGTTATAAAATCAATAACACATCCTGAGTTTTTATTGGTCTCTTCTTAACTTAAGACTTGACAACAATGCGCTACAATTCCTGCGGAGTAAAGGTAGGGAATGAAAGTCGGAACTATTCCCTGTTAGTTCGAGAATACAACATTTTTTGTATCGAGGAGTGAGCGGTGAAAGTTACTCCCTGGGAGTGCTATTTTTCCACTGTTTCGAGAATAACCTCCCTGTTGTCTCTGATCTGGATAAAATTTAACCGGAGGGTGGTCAAACGATAATTTTTAGTTTTCTGTGGTCTAGAGACACGAGATAATAAGTTCTATTATTTTCAGCGTTCGACCACCTCTCAAAATTTGTGAAAAATGCGACACAAGAGGTTATGACATTATCTGGGTTTGATGTCATTTTATTGGAGATATGAACTTGTTCTTTTGATTTTTATCGTGTATTGTTAAGTTTTCAAAAAAATTATTTGGTGGTCAATCATGATCAAACGTTGGTCAATCTTATACTGCAACAAAATTTTAGTGTTTGTAGTAAAAAAAAATTCGAAATTTATTTTTTTTTATTTTGAAAATGCGAAGGGTGGTCAAACGATGATCAATCGTATCCGATGAACAATGTCTATATTCGCTAATTTTAGCATTTTCGCCATTAAACCCCAAAATATGTGTATAGCGGCTATAGCCTAAACAAAAGGTGGTCAATCGAAATCGCTGATGGTCAATAGTGGTCAATAAATGGTCAATCCTTTCTAGCATTTTTGTCGATTTTTGACCACTTTGTGGTGCCAACTTCGCGGACCTAGCTTCAAATAATTAATTTTGCATCATTTACTAACGCCATTTATTTATAGCTAAATTTTGGCATGCTGAGAACACATTGAATTTTTAATTTAACATGAAAATTTTTGTATTGACAATAATTCATAAGAAGCAACGCCAACTGTATTATTTTAAATTGAACACCTGTATACTCTATATTTTCGATAAAACAACGAACAAGGACTTAATAAAAATACATTCCTTACTTTAATTTAAAAAGTGAATAAGATATAATATGTATGTACATATGTACATCGCAAAATCGATTAAAGAAATCTCGCCAACAATACTAAATTCTAAATTCATACAAAGTCAATGCTAGACAACAATACAGTCGCGATCCATACTCCTAGAATGGAAATGCATAGCATACAGAAGGTAACCACTTAAGATTATAGTGTAAGGTGTACGAAAACGTTTTTGGTTTATCAAAACACGTATAGGTACAGACATTAGCTAAATGAACTTCATATTTATAGTCATTTGCAAACCATATCTACCTACTAAATTATTCATTGCACGTATCGTAGGCAGATTTAAATGGAATGTGTTAATACTTTCAAAGAACTAATCCTAGGTACACGTAGAATTATTTTATTTTATTCCCAGACAAAGGTCTTAGTACATTGCGACAGCTGTAAGAGAATTGGGATTTTGCTTACATTACCAATATTCAATTAAATTTTTATCATTTAATGCTTCTTTTAATAGAGTTAATCGATAGTTGTAAGTTATATACACACAAATTTCAGTTATGAGAAAACAGAGAATAAATAATTTTTGTAAAATATACATACCGAGATTAAAATTTGTAGCACAAGTTGTTAAAATATCAAAAAATATACTAACAACTTTATAGAGGATATTTTTGCACTATTTTTAAATAGATTTAATATATTGACTTTTTATTTATTTTATCTATAATAACGTGTTATTTTTTAATGTTTTATCATAAGTATTATTGCCACACTAGAACTACAAATTTCGAAAGTTGTATGTTTACTTTTTTGCCTGGTGTGTTGCCACGATGGATCCTCCTTAGTATTCTAATAGCTACAAGCACAGTAAGAATCTTATATTAAAAACAAGTCTTTCTATTATACCCATTACTTAATTGGTTTCAATTTTATCCACATAAAATTCGTTTCATGTAATATAAAGCATTTTTATTAAATCTGCGATAACTATTTTCGGTTTTCGTGTACACCGATCTTTAGAATACTGGCACAATTATGTCTTATTACTAATTAGTGTATCCGTTTGCCATTCATGTATAAACTAATGGTAAAAAAAAATAACACAGATTTGTGCATAATCAATTATGACAATCGATTTTTAACCGCAATTTTGTCTCCTCTAAGATTAACTAAGAACTACACTTAAAATCGAGTTTTAATGTAATCTTTTGAAGTTTCATACAAGCCTATTCAAAATGTAACATATTTAATCAGATATTTCCAAATAAATGAACACGATAGCTCTACTCTCGAGTGTTCAAGAGAACTAAGATATAATCAAGTGCTTCAAATCTAAGCGAAAATATTAATGTTCGTTTTTCTAACATTATAATAATATACTTAAATATTACTTGGCAAAGCTATACTATTATTGGCTCGTTTGGTCTTATTAATTGGCCTTACAACAAAATCAAATAAAAAATAAATTAACTTTATGAAAGGTAAAGGCAATCGAATAGAATTGAAAAGATTGTGCGTCACTTTCTTCGAGTACCTGACTTTTTGAATATGTTATTTGTAATTGTAGTTTATTAAATGTATTTGAATAGTTGTTCAATAATACTCTAAATGGTCCATTTTAAGTTACCCTACCCTAAATCAGAATAACACAATTTAAGATTGCGATCATGTTTAGTCAATACTTCACTAACAAAATACTCAAATAATAATCAATACATTATATAAGAGTTTATCAAGTTAAAAGCAATTATATAGGAAATAAGATTTTCAAATTTGTCAAAAGGTTGCTATAATTTCTAATATTCTATTAACACGATTCACAATTTCAACTTAAAATTAATAACATTAAACACATGAAAATATGACATATTAGATTGTAATTTTCTGAAATTCTCCAAAACCTAAAGAAATAGATAGATCTGTAAATGTGAGAACTAACACTCGTGTAAAAAACGACCTCGAACGTTTTTATTTTATCGATTTTTGCTGCAATAATGTTTTTATTAAAGTGATGTACAAGCATCAGAAATCTAATAAGAAAAGCAATATAGTTCAAAATATAGGATGATTATTCATATTTGCACTATTTATGAACGTACTTCGTTGTGGAAGTAGCAAACCATTGCAGAAAATATAAGGCACCATTTGACTTTCATGTCATACAAGTGTAGGTTGAAATCTAGCAATTTTTTATTAGATTCATGACAGAAATTTAAACAGTACAATTTCTTCCAATTATAAACTATATGCCACAGTATAAACTGATTTAAAAATTGAAACTTGTAAAGCAAAAGTATGACAAATGTAATAAGAAGTATCTCAATGCAGAAGAGATACAAAACGTCACATACCAAACAGTTGGCTAATCTAACCATACATGCGGTATCTTATTAATAAAAAACAGTAATAACCTACCACAATTTTATTTTGTGTAATACATACTTCAAACATACAGACATGAATTTAAATGAAACGTCTTTGACATTTCTATTAGGTTCCAAGTAATTTAGTTTCTATAATTTGCTTTAAAATCTACATTAATTAGTGGCATACAAACATTTAAGCTGTGAAGAATACTATACATGCAAAAATAAATTGTAAGATCATAGTTTTTGTGCAAAAGCATCATTATTGAACGAAACAAGAGCAAAAACATGAATCATAAACTCATACAATTAAATGGAATAACACTTACCAGAAAGAAATTATGTCCAATATATCAGTTGGAACACAACAAAAAATACATTTACAATTTCACAGATGATTAAGCAGGGTGTGACCCAGATAACGCCCAAAATGAAAATGCTAAGTGCACTACTACCCACACGTCAAAAACAAGTCAGACATATTCGATTTTGAAATGGGGAAAATTGACAATTCCAGCGGATAATGCAGGAATCTTTTATAAAGTCGGTGACAAATTTGTCAGATCAAATACAAGAAAATTGATTCAAATTTTTAGATGTCACAAAATTTAGATACTTTATATTCTGAAGCATTTCAATGGTTTGTGAGGTAAATAAAATAATGTTTCCTCTTGCACTAAATAAAATATGTTTGCAGCTTTCGGAACATGCAAACAGAATTTGATGTATTAACTCGCCAAGAAATTATAAGCTATTTAGGTAGTTGCTTAAATTATATTAACGAAATTCTCCTAGAGGAGAATTCAGAAAATGAAATGTACATTGTGAGAATAGTACCCTTTCTTTCATTGCAATTTACTTTTATCAAACATACATTTTTAGACAGCAATATCGTTCTTAAAACAGCAGCTTTTAAATAATATTTCACTAATGGAAAAGTTAATTAACAAATGTGTTGTAAAAAAAGCAAAAATCAGAATCAATATAGATCGTCCCACAGAAAACATTAAACAAGATAATGAATATAGTAAGCTCAGAAGTTCTGTTGAAAATACACAGATTATACCAAGAACTAAAGGATTATGCGATATAGCAGGTCTGGATAACGTTAAAGATATATTAAGAACATTCTTTATATCACCAATTAAACAACCACAATTATATAAACATTTAAAATATTGTAATTGCTTGCTATTGTTTGGTCCGCCTGGTACTGGTAAAACAAGATTAGTAGATGCATTGGCTGCAGAGACTGGTGCTATTTTTCTCTCTGTTACAGCTAGCAGTATCCTATCAAAATATATTGGAGAAAGTGAAAAGTCAGTGAAAAATTTATGAAAATGAGTTGAATATATTCGTTTTTTTTTTAGAATGTTACGATCATTATTCCAGTATATACACGACAATGATAGACAAACAATTTTATTTATTGATGAAATTGATGGTTTATGTAGACAAAGAATGCAAGACGAAACTGATCATTCAAGAAGGTAGTCATATATTTATCGTTGATTATGATATTCCTATGAGTGGTTTCTCTTCTATGTATCGTATTGTTGTTGATAATTTATAGAATTTCACATAACGTGATATGTAGGAGTTATGATCTCTTTTTAAACATTAGGTTTACTAAAAAAAATATGTAAAGCCTGTTGACCTGGTTTAAGAAATTTATTCATACTTACCTTTGTTAGCTTTAAGTTAATTGTATTTTTAATTGGCTAATGGTGAAAATCAAAGCCAACAATAATAGATTTGTTAGGGCATGTTGTTTCATCGAGGTACATGTATGTACAGTAATGCGCTGTAGTACTGACTCAGTGCCATCAAACTTTATAAATATAACCCTTATGTACGACGATATATAGCCGACTGCCCTCGAGTGGTTAATCAGCACATCTCTGTACAGTCTGTTTTTAAATTAATGTCTCCCCCTGCGTATTGTGTTCATCGGACATCTTCAGTTAAGAAAGACGTCACAGGGGATACAATACAGATCGAACGTGTATATAACGCGCATAATTATAACTTTAAATCAATATGTGTATTTACCTGCTAGTAGTAGAATATAGGACTTTATCAAACCCTACTTTTATACCTACGATGGTCAGTTTTCCATCATCTCTAAACTTCTGAAGAAGTTTAAAATGTTGTAGAATAGGAAAATGACCCAGTAGTCTCGTGACCATTAGACTATCGTTCCAGTCTGCTGGTGTGCATCATCACTTCAGTCTTCACCTACAGATACTAGCGAATCTGATCTAATAGGGCCTCCATCGCTGCGGTTGAAGAGATTTGGATTGGTCTAATAATACCTACACTAGTCAGCTGCTGTAATTTTTTCAACAAAACTTCTTATATGTAAAATAAGCCCAAAAGATTATCTTGGACTCCCAGATGCAAAATAGACAACAAATCTTCTTTTTGTAAGTGGTACTACTACTTTATGTGGAGTGATTTTCAGGTTCTCTTGCAAATACCACAACTAGGCTAGGTTCAGTACTTTCTGCATATTAGACCGCGTAGTTTGAGCCTAACAATGGTTACTACGTCTTCTTTCAAGTTTTATGCGGCAAAGTCAAGACTTTGTAACCTATTGATCTTTCAAGGGGATATGTGGGATCGCATAATGTAGATATAAAGTCTTCGTGAACTACATCAATAGAAATTGTTATTGGACGTCCATGAACAAAAGTAGTACCGATGCTAATTATACACACGAATATTACATCTGTGGTAAAGTGCTGTCGTATATCTTTCCTACAAATCAGATATTAGTAAACGGTGGTTAAAACGCTTCAAAGAACTTTAATGGGGTAAAATTACTGATTTTTTTGCGTATATTTACACGCAGTCAGCCAATGTTCCCTGTAAATGGCGCAAACTGTAGAGGGATACTGAAGCATGAATTATTATTATATTATGCGCCTGATACTTTCATTCATTGAAGACGTGATGAGTTTGAAAGATGATAGTTCCATTACAATAACGTTTGGAAGAATGTTTTATGTACTAGAATTTTAAAATATATTCGCCTTCGTAATAATTCATTTCAAAATTTGTGAGGTGTGTACGAGATGTCAGATCGATAGCGTTCAAATGAATTCTGGGTTATTGATATGGAATGAAGTTAACCAATTTTTGTGCCGCTAAATTACGAAAGATAAAAAACCGATGCACACAAAAATAAAACGTAATGGCAGCATGTACAATTAGCCTCATTAAAAGCAAAATACGATTTCTATCCAGAAAGTGGTGTGTATTTTGTGGGACAAAAAGTGCTTTGGTCATTATCAACTTTTACAACAGCAAGAAAAAATTACAGATCAATAAAAACGTATCAATAACTAGTACAGATAGAAGCTGCTTTTAACAAAAAAAAAATCCAGCCAGTGCGAAGAGAATTGTTTTGCTGTTATAGCACTAGTTCATAAGTTTTATTACATCTTCAATACTATATATATTGTTCTTTCAGACTTATATCTCTTGTCGATCCTTAAAAAATATCAACGAAAAGAATTTTAATTCCTGATGTTAATTTAAAACAAGTCGATAGCCGCAGTGATTAGGCAGGTGACGATAGCATTATGGCGGAACGATAGGAGCCGGGTTTTAGTTCTCCGGAGAGACAGTGAATTTTTTTCGGAGAATTAAAATCCGGATCGACTTACCATTCGCTGTTGGGAGCAAAGTGATTAACAGCGCGGCATTATAAAAGGCGGTATGATGCTGTCACAAAGCTATTTGAACACAATTTACACACACAAAAACTACGCCGCGACCACCTACCACCACTCATTAAAAAAATTGATTTAGCTTAGCTTTATAGCTAAAGTGCTAAGATCGACTAACTGGCGAAGTGAGTGATGTGGTAACAAAACCATGTTATACGTTAAGATATACAACACAACTATACAGCAACGTGTATGGTAGGCGTAACAAGCGATACAGCTTATGAAGCCGCTGCAATTGCATTCACTAAATGTTTAAAAACATTTTCTTAATAGAGAATTTTAATTGTAAACATGGACACTTTTTTTAAGAGGATATTAACAGGCTACCTACACTGCAATTAGATAAGTTAATCGAAAATGCGAAACATTTTAAACATGATCCAATGTTTTTTTTTTGTTTTTTCATTATAAATTACCTTTAAATCGCAGATATAATTCCACTCATAGGTTAAACAAAACAGATCATAATATACATAGTTATAAATTACACCATGTATCAGATAAGAATGTAAAATTTTATTAATGCTTATAATTACTTTACTACTATAATTGATACAAATATTTTTCCATAGATTAAAAACAGAGTTCATGTGCCAAATATCAACTTTTGAGGCTTCCAGAAAAGGCTATCTAGTTTGTGCTACAAATTGCCCTTGGGAATTGGATACTGCCTTCATACGACGTTTTCACAAACGCTTATACGTTCCACTTCCGAATGAACAAGAACGATATAATCTATTGAAATTGTACACGGATAATACTCCATTAGAAACTACCCACGAATGTTGGGAACCAATTTTGAGAGGAACAGAAGGGTATTCAGCGTCAGATATAGTACAACTAGTGCAGCACGCACTAACCATACCGATAATTCAACTGCAACAGAACAAAGTCTGGAAATTTTGTGATCATTATTACGAAGCACTATCTTCACGAGATTCTTTTGATGGAACATACACAATACATTTTGCTGACTTTAACAATCTTCCACCAAATTCGGTAAAAGCTAGAAATTCTACAATTAATGATCTAATAGAAGCCTTAAAAGAAGTTAAAAAAACCGTGGGCGACGAAGAAGTTCAGAAATATCATTGTTATGTAAATAATTATTAATAAGCGTTAAGCTTATAACTTGCAAAAACCACATTTTCTACTGCTGTATGTGATAATATATATAAGTATATAATTAAGTTAATTATAGTAATAAAAATATTGTTAATATTTGTTTTAATGTTATGTTTAACATATGGCATTATTATTATGTATTATGTTTTGAATATACATAGGTGAATAAAAAATAAAGTTTCCTTTTAAATTATATTTATTATACACATTATTAATCTAAAGCTTAATTATACATATATGTTAAATGTAATACATAAAGCTATTAAATAATAGACAATATAATTAAAATAATATGAAGACTGAAAATACACAGACCTTCAACTATCATACAGGCGAAAAAAATTAAATATTTAATTATTTACACTGTTTACTGTTTGTTTTCATAAAACAGAAATCTATTTGCTCTAATTATTGCAACTATCCCATGATAGCTCTTGTAATAAATCGTTCTCTTTAATTTGTTTCAAGCACAATGTATATCTGTAGTTTGTAAATTAGTTAAATCAATTATTTGCTCTGTAACTTCTTGACGGCATAAATTCTGAGGTCAAATTTTGTTACGTCCGGACAAGTTAAGAAAACTAAAACGTTTCCTTCTGAGCGCGGATTAAAGGAATTCCATCATATATCTAATGTTGTATAATATAGTATGTAAAATGTGTTTAAGTAATACTGGAAATAAAAGCTGCACTACATTGAACAGACTCTTTTGGAACATTACACACAGTTAACATTTGTGATATGATAATACTGAGAAGTAAACGGGTCGATGGCCGCAGTGGTTAGGCGGCTGACTATTGTTGTGAGAGGACGATAGGTGCCGGGGTTCAATTCTCTGGAAACGTGGACATTTTTTCAGAGTTTAATCCCGGATCGACTTGCCATTCGCTGTTGGGAGCAAAGTGATTAACAGCGCGCATCAAGAAGGCGATATGATGCTGTCACAAAGCCATTGAACACAACATACACACACAAAAATTACACCGCGAATAGTTGCAGTGATAGCCAGACAAGCGATACAGTTTGCTTAGTCACTGCAACTAAGCACCCACCACATATTAGAAAAAAAAACAAAAGACAAGCTGATATGTCAAATTTATACAAATATTTGTGTTTGTTATTTAAACGTGGAACAGATGCTGTATTTTATTACGTTAGTAACAGTAACATGTGCAAAGATGCTTTATTATTTTTTGCGATTATATTCACAAATATTTTCAAAATTTTGTCAAATACCACTATAAAAACGCGGTCAAATATTGAAGTACAAAGACTACTGACGTCACGCAGTGCCATAGGGTATTTTTTTGTGTTGGTCTGACTGCAACTTCAATATATTTCTACAATCGTTATGTAAACTAGATTGCAGTCGTAATTGACATCTAGACAGTTTGTGTGTGGTTTGTGTCTGTCAGTGTAGGTCATAAGTTATAGGCAAGGTGTTGTTTGTGTCAGTTTGTATAACGAAAACATTAAAACAGAAACTTGCGGAAGGTAAGAAATGCGATTTTTGGATACACCCCACAAAATTGTAAGCACAACAGATATTATTATTATTAATTGTAGATGTAATTTACTGCCCAAGGAATCACGAAAAAAAAAGAAAAATAATACGAAATTTTCGTAGCGTGGTACAGGACGAAGAAAATTGATTTATTTTATTACTATTACTTTTTCCGTTTGAAATTGTGAAAAATTTTAATAGAACAGTTTTGTAGAACTACATTATGTGGAAATAAAATTTACGGATTAATAGATAAGCTATTGTCTATAATTCACGAAGGTATTATTACATTTTGAATTTTCAACATGTGTCTTGTTCCCTAATACAGGGTGAACAAAGTCAAGTGAAGGGTGAATCATCTAAAATTTTCAGTTGGAAACACTGAATAATTGGCAGCAATCATAGCAGGAACAAACTTGCATATAAATTGTTTTGACAACTTCTATAAAGGTTATGTATACTACATCAGTAATCTACAAATATGCCGGAATCCCGATGAAAACCGCAGGTAAATAGCAGTATATAGACGGTAATAAATGCAATAGAAGAATAACAACAAAATGACAGCAAACGAAAACAACCAAATGACAGAAAGCATATATTTGCTCAGTGTAGCTAACTGTAGAATGTAAAAATCAAGCGAAGCAGGGATTTTTATGCTACCACTACACTTCACTTGAGAATGCTCGCAGTGTATATTTTCATTGCACAAATGTTAACTGCCAAGTTCTAAAAGGCTCCGCATAGCAATATCGTCATAGAAAGATATCGCTGGATTGGCAATACAGACCATTACAAATTTTTGTTTTAAAACATAAATATACAGGCTAACAACTTGAACTACGAAAGCTTATTGATAGGGCAGGGTGGTGGGAGTTAAAATTAAATGTATCCATTTTTAGTAACGTCAACTTTTTATATGACAGAAATGTCAGTGGTTATGTCAATTACTTTACGGAACCATCTAACTTTCTCCTAAGTGTTATTAAAACGTTGCTGGTTGCTTATTTAGATACCTATAATATGTTTTTGAACATAAACGTGTAGAATGTGTTAAACAAACCACTTTATAATGTGCACTTTTCATTAATTGTGTATTCCATTACGATAACGTTTGATGGTTGGGTAAAGTGTTTGACATAACCACTGACATTCCTGTCATATAAATAGTTGAGAATACTAAAATGGATACTTTTAATACCTCCCACTACCTTCTCCTATCAATAGTACCGGAAGTACGATATCTAATATGACGCTGAAGTACCGATTTGATTCGTACATTAATTTATTGATGACGCAGGGCTCTTCTCTCGTGACTCCGATAGTGCATAATCATTTCGTATAAAAATGCAAAATTTTGCTGTGAAGAAATCAAAATACCTATATGTACTTCACTTCAATTTTAGATTATTTGCAAAATTTGTTCTTAATTTTTTCCGCCTGTTTATTTTCATATCAAGCAAACTTGCGTCTAAAGCTAACAAAAATATTTTTTTAAAGTATATACAAACGTTTTTCTTTCAGGTTTTACAATATGTGCAAACAATAGCACCAAAAACATTTAAATACATCTCAAATTTATACAGGAATGTTCGTTAAAAGTTTTACACAGCCGAAAAACAATAACAAACTAAAAATATAAACAAAAACTGAGCAGTAGATATAGGCAGCACTTTAATATACACAATAATAATAGATTGGTGCCTGTCAAATCAGAAATTTATAATTGAAAACTATAAAATGCTAACAAAACACTTAAGTCAGCGTTAAATTGTAGCTCTAGCACATTCAAACTTTTGCAATGAAATTGTGAACATATATTTTAGCAATTATGTATAATTTGTATGTATTAATGTTGTTTGACAACTACGACTGTAGCCAGGCTTGACTGTATACGAGTATGTTTGTATGTCATTGGTTTTATTAAAAATTATAAGTTTTAAATATCTATTATAAACGATATTCTTGGTATATAAACATAGATTTTTTCTGCATCCGCCAATATATATAGTATATATAACATTGGTGAATGTAAGAAAGACATTATATGTTTCCATAGTTACCAACAAAAATTTCAGAATAAATTCTGGTTCTAAATTTGAAATTAAGTTAATGTGAAAAAAAGCACAAATTATCAGAGTAAATTAATAATAATTATCTGTGATAATTAGTGTCGTTAAGAGTTGCCATAGCGAGTTCCCAAATTAGCGTCGCCGAGTTGTGAAAACGTAAATACCATACCTGGTTTATCGAAGCCTTAGTATACCACGATTCGTTATGTTAGTAATTTTTGTGTATTACATATAAAAATATACTAGATATTCTGAGAAACTTACACTTGTGGGAAGCACCACCAATCTAATAAATGTGTTTCCATAACCGAGAATTAATTCATACCTGCAGCATCAAATATGTATCCACAAATAGCATTTCACGGACCAAAGAGTTATGAAATACAATCTTTATTTTAGGAATTAACTCGTTTACATATGGAGATACCAATTTCTTCTCATTTTTTTCTTCTATTTGAACAGAACGACCTATGTTATGTAGATGATACCATTAGTTATTTACTTTAATACATATGTATAGTGTATTGATATTTCACCAGCGTATGTAGCATTGCTTCGTTCATACATTCTTCTCGTCTTTTACTATTGAATCACAATGAAAACAACGATTTGACTCTGTTCCTTTTTTATCTTTAAGTTTTTTACCTCAAGAAATTTTTTTTTATAAACTTGCGTACATCCTTAGCAAATTTACGTTAGGTAGCAATTTTAGAACCATCGCCAGCTGCCAACATATAGGATTCAGATATAATTACACCATACAGAAAAATCGCTGGAATTACGAATATGACAATTCTCTCTCAGCTATCGCTGGGTACTAAGACAGATCGATAAACTATGAGTGACATTTACCCGTTCGCTCATTATGGCAACTCTAGTTATTGCTGCCCTGCTTAATGGTCTTGTCCAATGTTCTCAAATTCTGACCGCAGTGTTTTCATTTTTTTTAAAGCACTAAATCAAGTTTACATAAAAGGATTAAACATTTTTAACAACAATAACAACCATTCTAAACTAGTTTAGCAGTATTAAATGGTTTTCTACTTATTCTGTCAAAATGCAACCATATTATGTTATTAAATATATCTAGATAGCTTTAAAATAATACGTACACACTTTTACAAGCAGATGAACAATCTTCATAAAAATATTTACATATTCAATGTACCGGGTGGTTCAAAAAGTATGTCGGAAATTTCGAGAACATCTAACGTTCTAATTTTATTACGTCCAAATCAAATGCCGTTATTTATAAATTCCTTATCCTTAAAAAGTTTCAATTAACTAAACGGATAAATGATGAAATTCCTGGAATTATTTAGATTCAAAATTTCGAGCACACGTTTTAAACCAACATATTTCATACTTTATGTCTATTTTTGTCGTGTCTAATATTTCAGTACATTTTATATATACATAAAGGTATATATAATTTGGTAAGGCAATTTGTGTGTTTTGTATATGAGAAATGTCCCTTGTACTGAAAAAAATACTCAACATTTATAAGATATTTTGCGTAGGTTTATAAATCTGTATTTTGAATATTGATAACAATACTCTATAACAGGTTCAATAAATGACCACATTGTTTAGTGTAACAGTGTACGAATATTACTAAATTATATGAAACACTTCTGAATAAGCCAGGTATTTCAAAAGACTGAATACAAGTCCGTGGTGCATTTACACAGATATTTTTAAAGACAATGTTTTTTTTAATCTGAGAAAAATACTCGTGTTAATTCAATTATACATTATTATATATTAAATTTCAGTTATATACAATTATTCATTATAATCATATTATATGTATAGTAATTAATATAAGTATTTTGTTAAAGCAAAAATACGATTTATGTCTAGCTTTCCTTATATCTTGTAATATCAACGCGTTCACATTGGACAATTGGGCAATAATTTCTTTATTATGGGTTCCATTTTTTTTGCAGAAAAAGGTAGAAATATGCACCAGTATTCAATTAAGTAAACTATCCTATTTGAACCACACATTATCGATGTCTATATTAAGCTCGCTAATTAAGTTATTTAACAAATTAAAATATTTCTGTGCCGGCAAATTTCTGTCAATGAAAAGTGGTACAATGATGTCACCCTACAACAACAAATTATCTTATCTTAAACTTGTCTTCAGAAAAAATTCATGACTCGTTAATATTTTATACTTAACTTTTACGATCATATCTTTACACACGTCCATCTCTTTTCACTGGCATCTCTATAATATCTAAGAATGCAAAAGCAGTTTATACGCAAATTTCTTCCAGACGAATCATTGATTTTAAACATTTACTAGGTGGTTCAAATTCAATTTTTGTTGTAAACTGTTTGAGTAATGTAGTAAACTTTTGTCTTTTAAAGATATTTATAGAGACGTCTGTATCTCATGTTCTCCTTGGAATTTAGTAAGTTCAACATTCAATTTCTATTTAAATAGTTATATTTATACATAGCATACGTTCTATAATTAAAATATCGTTTCATCTTCCAATATCAATTGATTTTCAAAGCTACCCACTGGAGTTCTTGCTAAGTAAATGTGTCTCCATTGTTTCGTTGCAACATTAACTCAACGTAAATAATGTTGCGCTGTTAATTATATCCCATATTTTGAATCGGAATACCGATCTAGCAAGACGTTGCCACAAGCGTCGCCGAAAAATTCGAACACCAGACCGTTCTTAGCTGTCTGACTATCGAGCTGTCAATAAAACCTATTTTAGAAAAAAGAAATTAAAAAAACGGTCCACGTTAGATGACACCAATAGTGCCGCTGAAGAATGATAGTAACTCTCAACTATCAGACTAAATACGCTACAATCATTTATCACTGAGTGATGAAGTAACTATCATGAGATTTACGGAGTTAACACAGCGTTTTTTTTATCTGGTGGGTGCTAGTTCCAGCAACTCTTGCCGAATATTTTGTATGTGTGTGTAATTGTTTTTAATTGCCTTGTTAAAGCACTATCTGGCCTTTAATAATGCCGCGGTGTTGATCACTTTACTCCCAACAGCGAATGGTATTCTTATCGATCTGATCGAGAAAAAATCAGCGTCTCATCGGAAAATTGAATCTCGGATCCAGGGATCTGCCACATCTCTGGGTAGCTATCTAACCACTGCACCACTGTTTTGTTTAGCTATTTAGAAAATTACAGGCCAACTTGCAAATAATCAGGTGTATTCTGTAATTCGTAGTAGCTACTTAGCAACTAATTTGAGTATTTAAAACTTGAAAGGCAGTTAAAATTAAACCGCTAGTGGTTAGCGACACTTCGCTAAGTACTAGCTTATTCACTAATAACTTAGCAACGCTTCAGACCATGTAGTTTATTTAATCACTTTGTAGCTACATACCTCAATTTTCGTTTAATGAGCAGGTTATAAAATAATATCTAGTTGCTAAAAGTAAGTAGCTAGTAAACCGCTGTTACTAGTAACGAAGTTACAGAATAGAACTGATTATTGGAAGACAATTGGCGAATGATTAAATGTGTACTTTGCTTTATTTAACACTGATAAATCCATAGAGGACAATTATTCAAAAATGTAAATTTTGCTCGTGCCTCTATATTTCATCAAGCGCCTCCCGAAGAATTTAATTATGATCTGGGTGTCCTTGAGTGCATTAGTAGCTCGCATACGAATCGCAAAACGAGATATCTCATTAATCAGTGTGAATGCGTTCATAAACTTTTAGTTTTGTACAGATTACCTACATTAATTAAAACATGATCCAAAATATTTTGTTTAATTCAAAATTTGCTTCCTTAAAGATTTTTCAAAAAAATAAGTGCTATCGGATTAATATAAGTATTTTTCTCAGAATAAGTTTCCATAACAAATTTTCATGCGAAAGTTATCAAAAATAATGTGGTTCATTTTGTTGGATCGGTTGTAGTCGCAAGTAAAAGTAGCGGTTGTGCGAAGGAGGCTATATACGATGACTCGAGGCACACTACAATTTTCGTTTTGCGCTGTCCTTACACCTGCTACCCACTACACCCGACACGACAAAAAGAGGTGTACTACTAATAAAACAAAATGCGAGCATACAAATATTTAAAACCTTCCGAATATTACTTTCATTTTATATACAGTAGTCATGTTAAAAAATATAAAGCCACTTGCTATATATATATAAGATTGTTTGTAAGTTAACAGCCCTCACCAAACTAGGTAAAATTATACTTTTAAATATATAGAAAAGTTAGTTTCATGTAAATTAGTGTGTTTAGTTGTTGTTATGATACATAATTCTTATTGCGACTATGTTCGGCTTCGAAATAAAAGGATATGATGTAATAACTATAATACTACAGCATACAGAACGTTACTATGTATAGGCTGTTTCAAATTTTCACTAAGGTACACATTTATTATAAAAGATACACTATAGATTTAAATTTGGTAAAATTGTTAAATTTTTGTCTGAATAATAATCTAACAAGCTCCGTGGATAGGTTCAAGGCCTATTATACCAGAAAATAAGAATTTCCTGTTTTTAATTTTTACTTATATCTTACATAAATTATATACATAATTTAGTAAACTAAAAAGCACTTTAAGATAACTTCTTGAACTAAATGTGTTGAAACTGCGTTTTTGTCGTTTAAATGTGTAGTATATACATATTTTATAATAAGCGAGATGTGAATTTGCCTGTACACAGTATTCTCTTGATGGGGCATTAACTCATATTTTCTAATATTCTCAATAAAAAGTTTAAATATATTTCTTTTTTCATAAAATTGAAATGTTTCATTATAATGCGATATTGTAGCTCGTAAAACTACATTACAAATTCAAAATTGGTTACATATACAGTGAAATCTCCGTATCTGTGGATTTTTCCTTGCATTTTGTATAACCGTAACTCTAGAAACAAATTGCTTTTATCCAAAAATATTTCTATCTGACTTGAATCAAATAGGAAATTCTGCAATTAGCTTAAAAAAATGGTCAGTTTAACAGTAAAGTCCTGGTAGTTCCGGCTTTGATATACGAGTATAACTATAAAGAATTTATGTTACAAACAATGTCTCCATCGTGCTGCAACTATGAATGGCAATGAAATAAATGCCTTACTACATTTGTATTTGATTCGTTTGGGATCGAATTTTTAAATGAGCAGATGCGATTTTGCATTAATTGTGTTTTGTAATGATTTTCTGTAATGTGTGACGTTAGAAACCATAAAGAGAATAAATATCACTGGATTTTTAAAAGAACTAGCATCTGGAGCGCGAGAAACCGAAAGAGATACAAAATCTAACGATACTCTATTTGAGCCTAAAATTCACACAGACTACGTAAACAATTATAAAAAAAGGCCAATATAAAGTCAGTCCAGGTTAGTTATATAGATGCGAGAAATGAGATGGAATTCACGAATTAAACAATGTATAGAAACTTCCTTGCCATTAAACAATTTTTCAATTTCGCGTGTATTTTAAAGGTGGTAGTTTGACCAAAAGTAACTAAATTTTGTGTTATTGCACTATAAATTGCAGAGAAAGTATCACAATATTCAATTACTTTTTCATAAAGTACCATCTTAAATTACCCGCGGATTTGAAGTATTGATCAGCAGTGAAAGTGTAGCATAATACACATGGGAAAGTAACACCCAATTATATACAGAATGAGTAACCACTATTCCCTCGGTCAGATACATGTATAGAGCGATAAGGAGCACATGTTAAAATTATTTACTGTTATACAGGATATTTCAAAAAAGTACAACATATCCAAATTGGGTTATTTTTAATGGAATATGCGGTATTATATACCATTTTCAGATTCTATCTATTTAGTGCCAATCTCGAGAAAATTAAATTTTTACGAAAATGTAGTAAATGTAATTTTCGAAAAAATTAAAAACACCACATACCACATACTGTATTACCGAAAAGACCCACATTTGCAAGAAGTTATATTGGCATATTTCCAATATTCCAATAAACCGGTAGAGTATTTTAATATTGGCTGCATGACATTAATCAAAACAATTTATATTTTATAGTTTTTCAAAGATAAATAACTTGTTTAAATTAAATGGAACACCCACCGTGGAATTAATTTACAAGGAATATAATTGACCACACATTATAAAGCATAGCATATTTATATGAGAAAAAGAATCGGCTTTAGAGAATTTTTGGAGAATTTCGTTCACTTTTTTCGGAAAAGCCTACATATTCGTAAAAATCAAATTTTTATGAACTGGGTACATTATTCGTTCGCCGACAAATTTTGATGGTAAATACACGGTAGATGTCAGATGTCAGATCGGCTACACGCTAAACTGCAATAACGTTAAAACCTTTTTAATACAGAAGTAAATACTTATTTTTAAAAACATAGAAACAACACACACAATCGGAGTATGTTCTATGTGTGGATAAGAGGGCGAATTATATGAGATTCAAAAACATTTTGAAGAGTCGCACATGATTCAGGCGAAATGTGGTGATGAGGAAATACAAGAACGTTTTCACTTTTTTGATAATAAGAGTTTTCCTCCTCACTATCTAACACATATTCTAGTATAATAAGTAAAACTGCTTGTTTATACATTCTCAAAAACACCAAATGGCAAATAACCATATGTCAAGTAACAAAACACCCTATCAGCTAGGAAGAGGTTGAGAATAAACGTTCTAAAATTAACTTACCACGGTTAACCGAATCAATCTACCGTAAAACCAGCTGATTACCGGTAGATTTCTACCGACGCAATTTTCGAAAACGCCTAAAATAGCATATAATATAGGGTATTCCATTAAAAATAATCACTCTATATAATTGTAAATTGTGCTTCTTATAGTCCTGCATATATGACTAAAATCTAAAACTAAATTCAGGGAATGATACAAATACTGTAAATAAATTGGAGATAGGTTCAAAAGTTGTCTCTACAAAGAATTCGTGAATCGAATTTCTCTCAATAAAAAGGATAAGCTTCATAAAGCCATTTTACTTCTAATCTAAGACAGCATCCATACAGGAGAGTAACTTTTTGATGTGCATATTCTGTATTTCCCGCTGCACAATTCTAGTGTTTTGTAGCAAAAAATTGTGATGAGATAGTCGTGTATGTATTTCGTGGCCGAGGTATCTGAGCTTAGACCTAAGCCACTTAAGCCTGTTCCACAATACAGAAACGTAAAACGTAATCATAACGTAAGACGTAATCCGTAGAACTACCTATGCACAATACATTTACTACGTCTTATGGTTAACCAATCACAGAAATGTACATCAAATGTCAAATAGCAAATAGAAAACATCTGATGGAGGCTAGATCACAGTTTAGAATGAATAACAAGAAACTAATTACTGTTACTTATATAATGGGAAAATATACGTAATTTTTGTTGGGTTATGTTTACCTACTGTATGTCAGTGTATATAGTAGGATAGAGTTTAATTTGATTGGTTGACGTTACGTTAGATAAGTACATAAAATTCAAACTTTATGGAAAATTTCGTAACCATTTACGAGTACAACTCCAATATTTACGTTTACGTACAATTGTGATACGTCTCATAAGTAAATACAAGATGAATTTTGCTTATGTTCCACGTTTTACGTATTACGTTTCTATATTGTGGAACAGCCTTTAGACGTGACGAGCATGATGGAAGTCGTACGACAACTCACACAGTTAGATAATCTGAAGTGTCAAATTTAAATTGAGAGAACTTGAAGGTTTCTATAATTTATTTAATCCCAGTTTCGTTTACTTTAAACTACCGGGACTTTACTACATATTACCTATTTTGGGTAGTGATTTCATATTTTCTGAAGATACGGGATCTCTTTGTATTTTATTTGTCAATACACAGACACTGTAAGTTTCTACGCTCATACGCCTATAATTTCATAGAAATATCGGCTATTACTTCATTTCAGGTACTGACATATTATTATAGCACATTTTCAGATCTCTGCATACGTGACACACGTATTTACCTCACTCACAGAAAGACTAATGTTAGTACCCATATTAAATTTTGTATAAAATAATTTAACACAAAATTTTCGTGTACATTTAGCTACACCTTAAAACTATAGGATACCCTTATAATTATTTCAGTACGGTTAGAATTTAAAAACAATACGTGTAGCGGTTAAGCAACACGCATTTACAATCAAACAATAAAACGAATAAGTACGAATGTTAAAAATCTCTGAATTAAATACTCTTACTTAGATGCCTCGCAAGATCTTACAACAATACAATATTGATACCCTAAAAACTACTTACACTATCTCTATCCTGCAGATCGTGCAATTGAGGTGGCTTCAATGGCTCCAATTGGGGTTCGAGATCTGGGGCACTGCCCCATTGGCCGTGGGTCATCATCCTATCATCATAGAGAGAAAACCTAGCGGACGATTCTTTCGCAGCTTTACCTCTCGTTCGTCGTACTGACGGTGGAACATCACCCGGTGTTTTAACTCTCTGAGATGGATCCTTTAGTCTTGATAGGTCCGTTGTAGAAGAAAACACTTCAGCAAATTGCTCCAAAGATCGTTGTCGTAATAATGAATTTTTATTCTTTAATATTTGACTTACTCCAGCCAGATTAGACTTGTTCTCTGTTGATTGTACTTCGTCAGGTTTCGAAATTGTCAGTGGCAGCGTTGAAGGTCTCCTTACTTCATTTTCTGTCAATAAGGAAGTAGTTACTCCTTTTTGTCCGAAACTATTAACTAATTTGCCAGGTACTATTTTGACCTATTAACAAGAGATTGTAATCAATTAGAAATGTAAAACTATGTACAATAATTAAAGCTGAAAAATCGGATAAGCAAGCCCAGGAGGCAATTTTTGTGTAGAGAGCCGATTGATTTTGCCAGCTCGGATAATGCGAAAAGGTAATGGTCAACAAAAGTATGTTCGTGTATGTAAACATTAGTAATTAAAAACGTCTTAATAAAAGTTGCATAACAATCGAAAAATGACTAATAATTTCGATGTGGTGCTATTATTATTAAATTTAAAATCACCTATGTGGCATGTACAGTAGAAATTTATTCGAACTTTCTGTAAAAAACAAGAACAAGAGTTATTGAAAAGTGTCCGTGATTTTGAAATGAAATGAAAATGTCCATTTAAATGGCATATTGATTGAGATATCAAAAAACGCAGATAATCTCGTTTTGATTACAAAATCTAAAAAGTTTCAATGGAAACTCCCACTGTTGGAATAATTGTTTGAACTGTCAATTCTAAACTGCCTTGCGCAAATGACTTCTAATGGGCTATCAATATCAACAGAAATTTATATTACACCATATCAAGACGGCGTAATACCTAGAATGGGGCACAGTCGCATATCATATTATATTAAGGCAGCAAAGCAACAAAATATGTATAGAAATGAATACTGCATTGAAGTCTTCTGCGCGTTGTCGCATAGATAAGTTTACATTTGACATTTCGCTGATTATGCTGTCAGCTTCTTTAGAAGATTTAATAAAGACTATCTTTAGAAACCTTCTGAATACGATAACAGCATGATCCACGAAACATCAGATGTAAAATTATTTACGCGACAACGCGTAACTAGTGTTTGTGCACTTATACTATTAGCAAACAAAAACATTTACCTGCGTGTCCTTACAGGTAATTGGATGTGACTTTTCCTTCTTTCCGTGGAATAACTTTTTAATACTACTCCATTTAAATTTACTTTTTGGCATAAGATTTACATTATTGACTTGTTTCGTATCTAAAAACGTCCCATGAACTGCATTTTGTAAATATGGAATAGGCATTGCTCGATGATTAATCTGATAGTTAAGATAATCATTCGTGATTAAGTTCTGAGACTCTGAACTCATGCAATGCTTCGATGATTTATCTATTAACAGGCTATCGGTTGACCCCGTCAAGAGATTTCTTTCTAAGCAAGGATTTCGTCCTTGATAAGGCTGAATTAAGGTTACACAGACCGCCAACTGATTTGAATTTTTACAATTTTCCTCAGATGGTGACAGCAACGTTTCTATGGTACCGACAGAAGCATCAACAGTGTGATCATGTAAATGGTTATTGTTTATTAACGGTGTTGGACTAACTGGTGGATGCATTGGATGAAGCACTCGACCTCTTAACGTCGGCAGTTCCAATAATCGTTCTTCTACACACAACGAAGTTAGTCGAGCTTCTGCATCCTGAAATAAAGTAGCGATGGATTATATTTATTGTATTAACCAACTACTGAGTAGAATAATAAAAATTAAAATATTGTGTAAACGTTTTTTTGCTAATATTTTGCTGCATTTCTAGTTGAACTTAAGAGAGATTATTAAACTCTTTGTTTGTTATAGGTACTAAAAAAGTGGTAGAAAGGCTAGCAAGAACCATTTCTTAACTGTTAATGTTACATGTTTCACAGTTTATTATTTTATCATTATTAATAATCTTGTAAATGTACTTACCTGATCCCAGCAATCTTCTGCAGTTTCACATAACAATCTAGCGGCAGCTGTATCTTTCCATGATGCCGGCCATAATGGTCTAGCTTTTCGCCGACTAACTAATGTTTGCATTTGCTCCAAAGTTGGATTATCTCCGCCTTCCTTATAAAATGGAGCCATATAAGGTTGTGGCTCCGCTGCCTGCATATCAGTGCATCTCGTTCCTAATTCCCACAAAACCAATCCTAATGCGTATACATCAATTTGCTTTAAAGCACTTTCACAATCGCGAAGATTGACTGCTCCTTCTAATACTTCAGGGGCCATGTATCGTAGAGTACCTAAATTAATCAGAACAGAAGTATGGAACTGAAGTTACTAGAGGAAAAAGTGATAGTCTCACCTGCTTCACTTAAGGACTTATTTTCAGTCTTTCTTGGAATCACAGCCAATCCCAAATCACAAATACAGCATGATAAATCATGCCTAACCAAAATGTTTCTCGTATTAATATCTCTATGAGCTATACACAACTTGCCTAAATCGGAATGCAAGTGTGCAAGACCTTTAGCAATACCGAGACTCATTTTACATAATGTAGCAAGATTTAAGGTATGATTTTTGAGGTATTCTTGGAGGCACTCTTTTTCTAAGCTCAGTACCAAAAGGTAATCAATGGATCCGCTAGGACTAATTCTTTCGCCGCCACCGTAACATTTTAGCAAGCACTGATTCTCAGATGCTTCTTTATAAACTTCATGTTCATTAAGGAAATAATTTCGATAGTGCGCCGAAAAAACTTTTACTGCTACTTCTTGATCGTCGATAAGACCTCTCCATACAGTACCATATCGCCCTTGGCCTACATAAAAATAACATTAGGAATACCATGGTAATTACGACAATATCAGAATATTCAAAGAAATTGCTTCAGCAGAAAATTCAAAAAAATTAATTCGTACCTATAATTGTCAGCATCTTTAGTTTATCTAAACTGAAATCTGGAGATTGTGCAACTGGATGTGGTCCCGTTTCAACATCGCTTTTCTTTGGTTTCATACGCCACCAAAAACAAACTATTAATGCGATAGAAATCATAAGAACAACGAATAAGACAGCTACAAGAATCCAAACTATCGGTCTAAAATTATCTTTCTGCACGCTTTCAGATGCTGAAATAGCGGTTTCTTCCTTCGGAACGTACGCATCGGAGAAATTAGCATTGCACATATCACCTAAACAACAGCAAAACTTGGCCTTCATAGCTTCGGGAGGCTTGCTATCAGCAATGCATTCTAACCGATCACAATCATGACTTTCTCCACCTGATACTACCCAACAACCTGAAGGTACAAAATATAGTTTTAATGGTATGCTTATTCAGGATAAAAAGATTATATTATCTACAAGCAAATAATGGGTATTGAAACATAATCTAAACTTTGTGTCTCTTTTTTTGATAAGTATTTAGATCTTATCAAGAAAAGGTCCGTTTTTAAGGTAAAACAGAACTGAATAATGATGTAACTCATACAGTTCGTTTTAACTACTTTTCCAGCTACTAACGATGTAACGATAACTCTGTTGACATTTCTATGCTTGGAGAGATGTAACTGCTATTTACGGCTTGTATACAGCTGTATAATATATGATAATTATAAAAAAACCGAGCATACATTGTTCGAAGTCGTCTACCTAATTATGTTTTACAAAAGTTAAGTACCTCACACCCACAACGGTTTGCAGAACACGAGGAAAATACGTAGAAACGTATTTGTAGTTTAAAATTTTATTGCCAAAAACCCCCGATAGTGCAATGAATGTTTTACGCAGTATTAGAAATAACCAAACCATTTTAGACGGCATTTAATGTTTATTATTAATTTCAGGAAAAAAAGAGCTCTGGAACCGTACCTCTTCCATAGGTTCCTTGAAACCCTCGAAAACACACGAAAATGGGTAATCTGTAGAGATCTCCAGATGGAGCAACGAGTTTTTGAAAAATTTCAGTACGTTTACTATACGTCGCACTTTTTTCAATCTTATACAGGGTGATTGGTGAGAATGGCCTATTAAAAGTATTATACATACGGATTGGAATTTTAAAACAAAATTTTGCAGTTGGATAGGATTGAATATGAACTATCACGTGAAAATATTTTTGAATAAATATCACTTCCGGTTAACCGGAAATAAGCATCTACTTCGATTTTTTAAATAGCATGCTATAAAATAAATTACAAATTCAGCTTCTATGATAAATTTTACACATATTTCATGTATCATACCCTATACCTAAATACCATTCCTTCTGAATTATTCGCAATTAAAGAAAAAAAGTGACAGATACCGATCTTACTTTATAGTGATATTACTTCACGTAGGAGTAAATGAGGCGAATGAAATTTTGCATACGCACAGCTGATATTATGTAGTTATACAGCATTTGAAGTTTTTTTCTGTAACATTATACAGGGCGTTTAAACATTTAGTTGCTTATAAATAAGTTCAAGCCGCGAAAAGTAGATTTTCTTAAATAGAAAGGTATATATTTTATTAGATATTATGATTCTACAAAATATTCTCTTTGAATCCGTATTAGGTGTTCCTATACCTAAAATGTAAGGTTAATAAGTTATAACGATTTAATTAACCTCCGTACCTAAAATGCTCAAATATGTCAATTTACAGAAGCAAGTGTGCTTAGCTCATTTGTTTTACATACTTACTTGCCTCTTATTTTGACGTCTGTCATTTTGTTAATCGTATTTTCGAAAATTCTTCCCATTGAATTATAGGAATAATTTTGACGTCTGTCATTTTAGTTAGTTGTTCTCGCGTACACTGTGAGAAATAGATCTGCACCAGTACAATAATTAGGGTAAACAATGCGAGTATTTACTTTACAACAACAAAAAATTATTTTATTTGTTACAAAACATATCTTAGTATTTTTTTACAATTTTTATTTTACCTCTGTAATAACATTGTTTTCGTTTCTGTGCAATACATTTTTCTCAGTATTTTGTGTTAGAATGGATTAGCATTGAGAATAGAACAAATCAGGTAATCATGAATTTATTTATTATGCAAAGTGAATGTAATCAAATAGTGAAATAAACTTATCAAACGTTTAGTGAAAGATACTAACATTTACAACCAATGATCAGCAAAAATTTCTAAGAAATTTTAAGATATAACAAGTTTTAGCGACCGATATGTTCGTAGAACAATGGTGAAAGGACAATACCTGTTAAGTAATAATAACAGTTATAATTATTTAAGAAGGCAGATATTTAAAAAACAGTTGAAGTAGTGTGTCCAAAAGAAAATATTTTGTTAAAGGCTTTTTACTCAATAAAATATTAGTTGATTGAAGAGTCTTTTGTGTATCTAAAATAATAGTAAAATCCAAAGTGTAAAGTACAACCCAACGTGTAACAATATCAGTAACAAATTTAGATTATCTAAGAATTCTCCTAGATACTCCCCACAATTGGTATTTGAATAATCAACATAAAGTAAATCAACATCAAAGGTCTAAATAATTAGTAATAACAAATTAGGTAAAATTAAAATAATAAAAAAGATAATAAAAAGGTATAAAAGATACCTAGAATAGAAAAATTATAAGAACAACAATAATAATAACACAAATAAATAAATTATCTAGCTGATTCGACATGGCAACCGTTTCTATTGAGGCATTCTATATTCCGAGACGTATTCCTATATAATTCTTGCTAATCATCTGGTGTTATTTGCCTAAAGGATCCCTTATTCCTATAATTCAATGGGAAGAATTTTCGAAAATACGATTAACAAAATGACAGACGTCAAAATAAGAGGCAAGTAAGTATGTAAAACAAATGAGCTAAGCACACTTGCTTCTGTAAATTGACATATTTGAGCATTTTAGGTACGGAGGTTAATTAAATCGTTATAACTTATTAACCTTACATTTTAGGTATAGGAACACCTAATACGGATTCAAAGAGAATATTTTGTAGAATCATAATATCTAATAAAATATATACCTTTCTATTTAAGAAAATCTACTTTTTGCGGATTGAACTTATTTATAAGCAACTAAATGTTTAAACGCCCTGTATAATGTTACAGAAAAAAACTTCAAATGCTGTATAACTACATAATATCAGCTGTGCGTATGCAAAATTTCATTCGCCTCATTTACTCCTACGTGAAGTAATATCAATATAAAGTAAGATCGGTATCTGTCACTTTTTTTCTTTAATTGCGAATAATTCAGAAGGAATGGTATTTAGGTATAGGGTATGATACATGAAATATGTGTAAAATTTATCATAGAAGCTGAATTTGTAATTTATTTTATAGCATGCTATTTAAAAAATCGAAGTTGATGCTTATTTCCGGTTAACCGGAGGTGATATTTATTCAAAAATATTTTCATGTGATAGTTCATATTCAACCCTATCCAACTGCAAAATTTTGTTTTAAAATTCCAATCCGTTTGTATAATACTTTTAATAGGCCATTCTCACCAATCACCCTGTATATTGCTTGATGCAAAGTAGGTTGATGGACATAGTATTAACAGCAAAAAGAAACTAAAACAATTAATTAGAATGTGATATTAAATGTTGAAAACTATACAGGCTTATTCACGAAAGTAGGTAGTTCGTTAGAACTTTTCGATGTTCCTGAAATTCTACAATTCTGTAGTTACGAATACTATCATCTGGTACCTATCTCATTTGCGAAATTATTTACGCTTTTGTATCACTTCCGGTTTACCGGAAGTTCACGTCAACATTTTTAATTTAAATAGGATTGTATATTTTTTACGAGTTTTTTAGATTGCTCATGCAATTCTGCATCAAAACTTAGTAAGGTACTCTATACTGAAAATCAACTATTTTTGAGTTATTCAACTTTTTTCAAATATACGGCCAACTGTAATATTATGGTAAGAATTCTGTAGTTCTGGAACCATTGCAGGTGAATACTTGATATGTGACATGTTATTAGCTGAAATACAGTGCATCAAATCTACGCCTTCAAAATTATGTCTATGTAGGCCGTCCAAAATTAACGTTCATTTCAATTAAGTTCACATCGATGAAAGTCACTTTTTTAAATGGAACACTATTAACTTGTTTTTTTCAATAATTTTTTATGTTATCAGCTACGAACTACCTGTATTTAATATTAAGAATGACATTCGTATATTGATGCTAATTCTGAATAGTCAGTTGAAAATGTTTAGTCACATTAAAATTTAAGTTCAACTTATTTCGGAATACATTAAACGAGAATGTTTTAATTATATTGCATATCATATTAATAAAATATATGTAATAAACATGTCTCCTTTTTTTCTGCATTTGAAGATTAAACATACATTTTCATTAAGTTTTAAGCAGAACAACAAATATCAGAATACATGTATAATGAAGAAGTGAATTAGCTCCAAGTACATTCATAATATTCACTATAAACACTTACCAATGAACCAAATAACAAACATGAACGATAAAAATATTTAGTAGCTGTTAATCATGTTTTTTTTTCTAGTTTTAATTAATTGACTACGTATTACAATAAATCATCAGTCAGCGCACTAAAAGGTTTTTTGTCCACTTCCATTACACATGTAGCACATGTTTATCGTATAAGTTAAGAGGATAATCTTCGGCTACCACAAACAACTACTTTTCTGTCACATTGCATGCCCTATTCATAATGGCTCATTTTCTCTTAAAGTCTATTTTTATCGCATTTGTCACAGAACTTTCCATGTTACGGGTGCTCTATAATTGTGTACAAAAGGACAATTTAACGACAAAACACCATAAAACTGAAGATAGAATTTCAACTACGTAATTAAAAATGTATATAACAAGTGGTTCAAATTAATTAAAATTTACAAGTATTGATATTTTTTCATTGCTCCTATATAACAAGACTTGAATTGTTACATTTTTGACAGGAGAAAAATATCGGGCATTCATTTCAAATAATGTCACATTGGATTAAGTGTCAGAAATCTTGTAAGATTCAAGTTTGATCAAGATGCAAAAATTCTTATAAGTAACATGTTACGTTCTTAGTTCGTATAATAATAATAATAATAATATTATTTAGCAGTCTGATTTGCGAAGCATATCTCTGCATTGTCAAAAGATTCATACATAATCTGCATTAATCTAGAATAAAACATGTATAAATACAACGTACATATCACATCGCTACTCCTCCATGACAAGAGCTCGGAGTATATTAAATATAAAACTCATCAATGCCATAGAAGCATTTGTCAATTAAATATTTTCGAACAGCGTTTGTAAAGCCGTTCAGGTGATGTATCTCTCTCAGACCCCTTGAAAGCGTATTGTAGGCCATAACGCAGTTATAGTACGGCGACCCCTCAAACAACTGACCCTTATGCGCCGGTACAGCAAGATCATCAACACCCCATGTATTAAGTTTTTTTTATAATATCTGTTGGAACGGAACTATATTAGATATGGTATATTAGACTTGGTATAGACCACACACTTAAAGATGTACAGAGCCGGAAGTGTAACTATATTGTTGCCTACTCTAACAGCATACAACAAGGCAGCACTATCAATATGACTATTCCAAGACAGATGCTTGTCAATCACGCAACCTAGAAATCTATTTGTTTCAAATTCAGGCACAGATAGTCCGTTCACACGCACCAAAACCGATGAGTCACGCCTTTTATGGCAGTCAAAAGTAATTAACACTTGTTTTCAGGGTATTTAAATGCAAGCGATTTGACTGGGTCCAGAGAGCATTTTATGTGCACATTCAGTATCCCTCATATACTCCCGAGTTGCTCTTCCGAATACAATTGCCGAAGTGTCGTCCGCATATTGGCACATACTCTTAAAATTGAAAGATCTATGCATATCATTCACGTATATTACAAACAGCAGTGGGCGCAAGATGGAACCTTGGGGGACTCCCACATTTATTGTTTTTGACTCAGAGAAACCCACTCTACCATCCTGATCAAATTTTACAACCTGACTCCGGTCTCTCAAATACGATGCAATCCAGTCCCTACACGTACTCCATATCGCTCTAATTTATTCAACAACAGCTCATGCTCAACCAGGTCAAATGCATGAGACAAATCAAACATTAGGGAGAACACTTAGGGAGAGCACTTATCCTCCAGCAAGTCGTGAATCTTCTGCAAAACAATGCGTCTTTGATAGATCGAGATTTCAGGTATCCATACCGACATTCAGCAAATAATGAATTGTGTTCGAAGTAATCGTATAAACGGGAGTACATCACCTTCTCAATGATTTTCGAGAAACTAGAGAATCTTGATATGGGGCAATAATTTACCGCACTTTCACGGTCCCCGTTTTTGTGTACTGGAATCATCTTGGCAATCTTTAAAGCCGTTGGAAAAGTGTCCTGGTCAAAGGATTGATTAACTAGATGCGCAAGGAGAGCCGCAACACAAGTTGCTACCTCCTTCAGTACGCTACATGGCACGTTATCAATACCCACAGATACCTTACCAGGCAAACTCATGATTATATTATACATTTCAATCTCATCTGTTGGGAAAAGGAACATAGTGCCTGCATAATCTGCTTGTAAATCGAAGCTCGCTTTACTAAAGTATTCAATAAATAATGTGGCTAACTCTGAAGGATCATTCACATACTTCTGGTGACATTCGATTTTTATTGAAGGTTTTTTTTTAATTTGAAGTAATAGTTTTACCCACAATTTCCCACGCGCACTTAGTTTTATTGTTAGCACTTACTGTTATAATTTACTTATTTGGTTTCTTTAAACAAATTACTGTAGAATTTTTTGAACTTGATATACCTTTCTTTACTACATAAACCCTCCTTAACTAGTCTATTTAAAAGTTTTAACTTTTCAGACGCTTTTTGAACCTCTGGCGGTACCCAATTATTCTTAATCAAACCAGTTGTAGAGACTCTTCTGATAGCGAAAGACTAATCAAAATAATAAAAAAAAGGATTGTAAAAACTACTATAACTCTCATCGATTGACTCATTATTAGATAAGACACTCCAGTTCTCTTCTTGCTAAGCATTTTCAAAAGCTTCAATATTTGTTTTTGTAAAATGACGTTTACTAGTTATATTTTTTTTGTTTTAAATGATTATCGACAAGTGTAAACACAAGAAGTTGTGCGTAATGGTCCGAAAACCCCGGGTCCAAGACTAGCACATCACACAATTCGACATCAGCATTACTAGCTATATTATCAAGAAGAGTACGAGAGCAAGATGTAACCCTAGGTTTTGTTTTTAGATTTCTCGCGACAGCGTTACATCTATCTTTTACAAAAATCGCTACTCCACCGAGTTTGTATTCTGGTCTAGTGAAATTCGAAACAATTATAATATTCGATCACAAAGTGTGCCAATTTCTCAGAATTTAGCCAATGCTCAGTAACACAGAAAACTTTGGGTTGCTCATGTTTCAGAAATACATCTAATTTGCCTATTTTATTCCTAATGCATTGAACGTTCAAGTGCATTATTTTTATCCCTCTCTTGCTTTTGTGTGCATGCAATTCAGAAAAACCGACTTTCGTATGTTAGATGACGGTTTGGTTTTATTATTGTTTGGACATGATAAGTGTCACCTTCTAGTTGCTTTAGTGTCTGAGTAGCATATCTACCCTGACTATCAGCCAAAACCAAAATCCTGGCCTTGCTGCTGCCTTCTGGAAGTAATATTTGCGAAACACCTAACAAGTTATGCGGAGGTAGTTTTATGGTAGATGATCCACTCATTTGTTGCCTTTCAACATTATCCCATCCTCCAGACATCACACTGGCACCGTCATTTTCTTTAGATGAATCTGCTGTTTGAGAAATTTTCGAACTGGCCTGGGCCGGATCAATTTGACAGGACTCATTTTTTCCATTGCCACTTTTAATCCTGTTAGTTAACTCGCTATATAAGTTACGCATTTGATAAGATATTTGTAATCTCTTTATATATAATTAACTAATGTTTTCGTAGTAAAAACGTAAGTGCTAAAAATGTATGTACAATAGTTTTCATGTGACAGAGCAATTCAACATTATATCAGCTGTGCTAAGCAGTCGCTGATAGCGACTGAAATAGTGGCTGATATTTTGGATTGACTATTTCATGAAATAGTCGCACTTGCATGCTTCTGTCATAATTTAAATGTCGCCACAAATATCAACTTACATGAACTTACATTACGGCATAAGATGTTGCAATTTTTACATGTATTTTTAATGCATCTTTATAATCGTGTATTGTGGGCTTTACATAAATTCTTTAGCATATTTAGATTAGACTCAAGAAATAATCTTCGATTACAACAACTTTCCTCTGTGAATCACACAACTTTTATGACGTTATCGTACTCTCGTACAGTGGCGCCTCGTGAATTATGAAAGAGGTTGGGCACAAAAAAAAACACATATTTTTGTACATAAAATCCATTCTCCCATTTTTCATGCTGGAAAAGACATCTATGACTTTGTTGTCAAAATCTGGGACAGACTGGATGAACTTCTTTTCTATTGGTAGGACCGCTGTTCAGTCGACCTTCTCACATTGTGCTGCTCAGAAAAGTTTTAATGTGTTTGACGGTTGAAAAACATCGTTCACATTCTGCTGTCAACATAGGCGTTGTACAAATAATATCCACCGTTTATATATTTCCGTTAAAACCTTTTTTATGTTATTGTCTGTTATGAACACTAGAAGTTGCAAAACCCAATCTACGTCACACATGTCATCGCGCCCATAAATTGGTGAAAGTTCAGGTTTAAATTTTACATTATCCAATATAGGATAAGATTTCCTAGTTTCATTAAAATGTTTTTGTAGAAATGAATGACTATGTTTTAAAATTCTGGGAATCAAATAATTTTGCTGCACAAACAGAACACAAAAGTGTGAAACGTACACATCCCTCTGCTGGAGATTTGGTAAACTACATCAGCATGTTACAATGAAGCAGGTAAACCTAATTCAAAGCAACTGGATTGACGATAGCCACACGTCGTAACACACAGTGCATAAAGGAAACGTTTGTAGGTCTATCCTGACACACAGACACGTGTTTCGAACTTATTTGTTCTCATCAGTGTGTGATACACTGAACTACAAACGTTTCCTTTATGCACTGTGTGTTACGACGTGTGGCTATCGTCAATCCAGTTGCTTTGAATTAGGTTTACCTGCTTCATTGTAACATGCTGATGTAGTTTACCAAATCTCCAGCAGAGGGATGTGTACGTTTCACACTTTTGTGTTCTGTTTGTGCTTACACTTATCGGGTTATCCGATAGAGGACGGTAGCGCTTACACACGTGATCTCTGTATCGCTTGCATTACGGCGACGGTGATCTGCCCTGTTGAGTCTGGTTATCGCCCGATAGAGGTCAGGGAGTTTATCTTCTGAGTTTCTGTCGAGTAATTTCTTGATATAACGGGTATGTGGGAATTCGTTTGTCAGTTCATACTCTTGTATCACACACTGATGAGAACAAATAAGTTCGAAACACGTGTCTGTGTGTCAGGATAGAACTACAAACGTTTCCTTTATGCACTGTGTGTTACGACGTGTGGCTATCGTCAATCCAGTTGCTTTGAATTAGGTTTACCTGCTTCATTGTAACATGCTGATGTAATTTTGCTGCACTTAAGTGATCCCTAAAATCAAATCGGTCACTAATTCGGCTTAAAATAGTGTTTGCAATAACAGCTCTGTTATCTCCAGCTGTCGTTTTTTGTCTTTTCCTTGCATGTTCTTCATTATTGCGTTCTTGATTGTCATTGTCAGTAGAATTTGTTGTTGAAATTGTTCAATTGTCTTTTGCAGTTAAGCACTGTCAATCTCACGCATTTGAGTCTTATTAAGGCTGTGTTCCGTAAATATAATATTGTAACCGTGGTTTTGGTAATCCTGAAAATCGTACATTTACGGAACTCGGTTATCTGAAATTGGTACATTCAGGTTGTTACGAAACAAACCGCTATTCAATTACGGTTACTGCTGGTTTGTTTTTGTTTGACAAGAAAACAGTGTGGAGGTTAAGCACAACATTTATAAAATAAACTATATTTATCGATTATATTGAACTATTGGCTTTTTATTATAGAACATTGATAAAATAACATGTGCATACTGTTCGTATGTACCTATAAATTGCAATAATATAGTTTTGTTTTCCATTGTAAAGTCTAAACCATGGATGTATTATTATATGGATAGCGCATTCTGTTCACGGATTGACTCTAACATTAAAGTGAGAGGTTGCACAAGTGAGATAGAGCTAGAATAGGTAAAGCATTCATATACGCCCATAAGATTTACATTGTTATTTTGGTTTCGTTTAGGTATTTATCCGTTTATCTCGTTTAATATTGATCGGATACCGACTTAAATATATGAAATGCGTAGCGGAATAAATAGAGAATAACTTGTACTTTGATTTTTATTGATACCTAAGTAAATACTATTAAATATATTCAGAAAGCCCATCAATGTGCGTTTCCCCATATACATACATAGGTATGAAATATATGTTAAATCTTCCGCACAAATAATATATAATACTTACCTTTTAGCGTTATATGGATAAGGTGGCGCATAAAAAATATTCGTAAGCAAGATTTTCCCAATATATTAAATGAAATTGATTTTTAAGGTGATTTATGGGATATTCATAATCTTTGTGCTAAAACTCACAAAACTATTTTCAATATCTTTGTCTCAGGTATTGGCGCGTGAAATATATATAACTAAACGAATATATAAACATCGTATAATGAGCATGAAATAAACTAAATTAAAAATTAATTCTTATTAACAAAGAAAAAAAAAAATGTATTGCTCAAATTTAAACAAACATTAAAATATTAATGAGATTCCATGGTGGACTCTGTGTGAGTAATGTTTAAATAAATAGTAAAAGAATTATGGTCCTTTCTCACAATTTTCTTTAATAAGACCTTAGGCTATCCGGTTTCGAACTGTTAGTTCATCTTCATAGCCAGAAAATAAATGACATCTCAGACTCAAAATGAATACATCACCAAAATGGGAATTGATTAATTGGTTAATTGACTAATTGGTTTATCTCTATAGTTAAAAGAATGTTAAAATATTAAAGTACAATATTACGTGTCTGTAATTCTATATTTCACGCGCCAATACCTGAGACAAAGATATTGAAAATAGTTTTGTGATTTTTGGCACAAAGATTATCAATATCCCATAAATCACTTTAAAAATCAATTTCATTTAATATATTCGGAAAATCTTAATTACGAATATTTTTTATGCACCACCTTACCCAACGCTAAAAGGTAAGTATTATATATTATTTGTGCGGACGATTTAACATATATTTCATACCTATATGGGGAAACACATTGATGGGCTTTCTTAATATATTTAATAGTATTTACTTAGGTATCTATAATAAAAACCAAACTACAAGTTATTCTCTATTTATTCCGCTACGCATTTCATATATTTAAGTCGGTATCCGATCAATATTAAACGAGATAAACGGATAAATACCTAAACGAAACCAAAATAACAATGTAAATCTTATGAGCGTATATGAATCCTTTACCTATTCTAGCTCTATCTCACTTGTGCAACCTCTCACTCTAATGTTGGAGTCAATGCGCTGCACTTGTTTAGTATATTAGACGCTATCCATATATATTACATCCATGGTCTAAACAGCTGATGAAATTGTTCAAATCATACCAACATCGTTCCGTAAATATTTAGCACGGAAATGTACCGCAACCAACCACAACCAAGACCTTGGTATCTTATGTTCGGTTTACGGAACACAGCCTAAATGATATTTCAACATCTGGCATGATGAAATAAAAGATTTTCAACCAGTAGAGAAATTCCGGGCAATTCAAGTGTTTCAATAAATCACTTGCTTTAGTAATAGTAACTAAATCTATCCCATCTTCCTCAATAATTTTGTCTAAACATTCTTTGAAAGAATTCTGGTATTTAAATAATGTGTTCACAGTTCGACTTTTGAAAATCTAGCGAGTAGGAGCATATTGGTTTGAAAAATGGTTTTGTTGTTGCTTGTTGGTATTTTAGGGAAGAAAAACAGCTGATTACCACGATGAAATGGATGTTTTTCAGGCATGGTTCAACAATATTTTACAAAAACTGCCTGAGAATAGTATCATTGTAATGAATAATACTACCATAGCAGGAAGAAAGAAAAAATACCATAAACATAAAAGCATACCTATTGTCTATACCTATACTATAAATTATAATTCATATCTAAATCGAATATCACCGTATTTGTATCACATTTCAATATTTCCATTCACATCTTAAAGTGTTCCTTCAACCCATTTATACTACGGTTATATAAAATTTTACATAAATGATATACATACCATATATGTACATATTAAAACACTTTACATATATCAGTCTTTTAAATGTTGGTATTTTTACCTATATTATAAATGATAAAAACATATCATCTATCATCATCTATCTATATCATATACTTCATACAAATATGTGCTTAAACGATTAATAAAAAAATGTTTCAAAATGAAATTAGAATTACTTTAACAGGACTGCATTTATAGAATATTAATCATAATATGATGCTCTATAAATATAATATAAAAATTGCAAAGAAATGGAAAGTTCAAAAAGAACAATATACACTTGCTTTACAGTGTGCATTTGATAAAAAAATCACTGACTATTAAATCTAAATGGAATAAGCCATAGAATTGTATAAACAGAATAGATATATATTTTTAATTACTTTTAATCAATAGATATTCATAATGTGTTTATACTAGTAAATATATATCGTAAGACTTACCCTGTCCCATAATAATAATATTGCTGCTGTTAGTAGGGTCTTCTTTAAATAATGCATAACAGTGATTGGTATCTCCTTCGCAATCAGTGGTAGCATTTACTGTTGCAACAGGATGCCCATCTTCATTAACGTGGGATATGGAATTAAGACTTTTGGCACATTTTCTAATAGTTGCTTTCGGAGTATCCAGATTTTTCTCACAGTCACTGACCGCAAGGGCAAATACAAAAAGAATGTACAGAGTTAACATCTTAGTTACAAATTTTTAATCTATTCCATTCCTGCAATAAATAAGGAAGATATAAGCATCGTATATCCAAGCACATTGGACAAAAAAAAATGAAATGACATGCAGCTATAAAATCATTTTCAAATTATTAATTTGGGTTGGGTGATTATTTTGAGGGTAAATCAAAGAATGTAGTCAGCAGTAAATAAAGAACATCTCATAGAAAACATGTCACATTAGCAAGTTGAAATATTGATTAAATAACTGTGACATACACATTTTGGGCAGCAATGAAATTAAGAGCAAGAAAGCTTCCTTTTAATAGATCTTTCAATCGACACCAACACATTTCACGCTCAGTTTTAGATATTATAAATAGACGCACTATAAATTTTACAATGCACTATTGCAATTTGAAACAAAAAAAATGTGTACAACGGTTATAATCTTACTAAATTTTTAGAAACTCGAGGATTAGTTTAAAATAATAACAGTACGAAAGTTACTAGACTGCACAAAGTACGCAATAGTTATACGAGTAAACATCGTCTCCAACTGCTCCAACTCTTGTTGATTATTTTTTTAATTACTTCAGTATGTTTTGTAGCCGCCTGCAAACGGTCACATGATCAAAAAATGACAGATGCCGTCAGCAGGGCGCCACTGCAGAACGTAGTAGCAGTGTGGCACAAACAGCAGGAACCAGGAACAGCAACAAACAGAAAGATGCAGATATGCAGATCGCAGCGGTGTTGATACGAAGGCACGTTTTCAAGAAAAATAGTCCCGTTATGTGGACTAAAACACTACTTAATAAAAACATGATGTACTGCAAATAGCATAGGAAATACCGGAAGAACGCCACTATAAACCCTATCTCTAAAAACTCTGGAATAACATTAGATAAACAAATTAATTTGTTAAGATAATTTTATCTTAGCAATAAAATGAATTTCTTATCGTTTTAAATCTTACATTCCAGAAAGTCTATGCAGTTATACTATGTAACTAAATACATGGATTCTTTCTATAACTTTTCTATAAATGGTTTAATAACGCTGATAAAATAAAAAATCAAATACCATGTACTCAAATCAGTAACTTTATTTGTTTTTTGTTTGCAATTAAATCCTTATATAAGGTAGAATTCCCCATTTCGTACCATCTTTTTTATTAAATTAATAAATAATAAGTAATGAATACTCTTCACACAAAATAATACTTCTATTATTTATTTTGATTGATTTCAAAATAGAAGCTGAGTGATGAAGTCCAAAATATCCTAATTAGAAAATACGATTTATACATTTTTGTTGTAATCACGAAAGACGATCCCTACGTCATCAATTACATTTGAATCAAATCAGTACTTCGGCGTCATGTTAAATAATGGTCGCATACAGGGAAAAAAATACGCTTAAGCGCTGACGGTAAGCGATTTGCTGTATCGCTGCACACTCCCTGAACGCTACATCATTTTTGTGAGGTAGTGATTTGCAAACCGGTTTTGTTTTCGAAAGTTAACCTAAAAATATGTATTAAAAAGTTTTATGTAAAATGGACAGAATACGCTGCAGCGATGTAGCGGAAAAAATATACGCTGTAATAATGGCGGACTGCTTTAAGAAAGCGCTGTAAGAATGACGTCATTACTTTGTCATTCAGGGAATTTTTCCATAAAGCGCTACAGCGCTAAGCTTCCCTGTATGCGACCACGTAAATATCAAAATGAATATGACAGCTATGACATTTTTCATTTTTGGGTATTGCCATTATAGTTTTAAAAAAATGACCAAAAAATTGTTAAACGAATACGTATTTATGAGCAAGCCCGCCACTAGCTGTTTAAACGCCCGCGTGCAATACCGATTAGGCCGTCCCTTGTACAATTGTAGACATGCAAATTATGACAATGTTTTGTTTTTCTTTCGATATGTTTTTGTCGCCGATGCCGCCCCCTTGAAAATGCCGCTCTTCCGCCCCTTGTACAATTTGTAGACATGCAAATTATGACAATGCTTTGTTTTTCTTTCGATATGTTTTTGTCGCCTATGCCGCCCCCTTGAAAATGCCGCTCTTCCGCCCCTTGTACAATTTGTAGACATGCAAATTATGACAATGCTTTGTTTTCCTTTCGATATGTTTTTGCCGCCGATGCCGCCCCCTCGAAAATGCCGCCCTTGTGCGGTGTACGCCCGCACGCGGCGGCCCTATTTATAAGGACGAAATCAATGACACTTCCATCAAATAGCTACGATTGTCAAATGTATGTCAATTTTTTAAGTGAAGAAGCGGAAATACAATGTAGCTTAAGCGCAGACATGGCGCAGACTACGAACTCGTCTTTGTCCTATTCAAGTGAATTGCATGAGCCGGACGTCTGTGCTAAGCAAATTTTCGAAATAAAAACTGTCGTCTAGGCTCTCCTTGTCATACAAATAGGTATTTTGATATGAAAATTATTCCTTGAATGTCGTTGATAGACTTATACAATGTAAGTGACCCATGGATCATCTTTAGTGAATATGTAAATTGTACACCATGACATTATCCAAGTCCAATGTGAGAAGTTGAACCATATTATAAATATCGAAAAACGAAAAATTATTACAATGACGACTAGGGATGCTTAAAGCTTACAGTGTACCAAAATGCGTGGGGTAGTGGTGAGTCGTAGTGATATTCAATGATATTTGTCTGGAGTCCCGAATAAACATTTAAATATACCGCAGGGTGTCACAGGTAAAAAATTTTGACAAAATTTGATCAATTTTTAATATAAATTATATAAAAAAATATATATAGTTCAACAGATGTTTTTTAGTAGCTAAAATAAAGTAAAAAATTATAATAAAGAACACGATTTTTTTTTTTTTCATTGGAGTCACCCAATGGCGGAAAGTGTTTTTTAAATTTTTCGAGAATTTGCGTTGATTGGTTGATATGTATCAGTGGCAGTACGTCAAATAGATAACAATGCAATCTGTAATGAAAACTAACCTCAAAATAAATTGTCAAATATAGACCAATGATGCAATATAATTGAATACAATTCAGGGAATAAATGGGGAACAGATAGAAATAGACAAATTCTGAAATGATAAAGGGCAATATATTATAATTAGAAATATTTATGCTATGGTACCGATTTTTTTTTACAAATAGTTTAAAAATAATCATAAGTAACCATAAAGGAATTTTGTTATAGTAGGATGCAAAACAGTTAATTTTTCCAGCATGAATAAATCCAGTTTCCTGACAGCTTGCCGAAAGTTTTGGACTAAACAAAAGTAAGAAATTTACTCACATATTTTTTTTGTGTCAATTTTCTTGTTGCAGAATATCATTTGGAAAATATGAAATCGTGGAACCTGCCAATGTTTCTCCCATTCGTTCTGTACCCCAGCATATTAAAACACCTAACTATATATCAGGGAGGGAAACTACTGATATTTTAGACTATCCAGAAATTAAAAATGAAACTCAAATTGCTAGTATGAGGGATAGTTGTAAATTAGCAGCTAAACTCTTACAAAAAATAGGAGATTTTATCCAAGTAATCTTTAATGAAATCAACATTTAAATCAAATTTGAATCAGAAATAAATTGTAGATTGGGACAACAACAGATGAGGTGGATTATTATGCTCATAACTTAATTATAAACAATAATGCATATCCATCTCCTTTAAATTATAAAAGCTTTCCTAAATCTATTTGTACATCAGTAAATAATGTAGCTTGTCATGGTATTCCAGATGATAGACCTTTGAAGTCTGGTGATATCATAAATATCGATATCACTGTAAGTAATATAGTTTAGTATTAATTTTTACTACTGTTCAAACATTATCATTTTATTATGTCTACAGGTTTATTTTAATGGTTATCATGGTGATTGCTCTAGAACGTTCATGGTAGGAGATGTAGATGATTTTGGAAGAGCATTAGTGAAAGCAACTGAAACATGTTTAAATGAAGCTACATTAATATGTAAGCCTGGCTTACCATTTCGGGAAATAGGAAAAGTAATATCTCGAAAATCAAAGCAATTAGGGTATACTGTAGTCCCATGTTTTATTGGACATGGTATTGGTAGTTACTTTCATGGTCCACCTGATATATACCATTTCGGTAAAATTATTTAATCTGTGTTATCATTTATAAAAGAAGTTATTTTAGAAAATAATTATCCTGGAAGAATGGAACCTGGAATGACATTTACTATTGAACCTGTTTTAAGTCAAGGGAATAGAGAAATTGTTATTTTAGATGATGGTTGGACTGCTGTTACTCTAGACACTGCAAGAACTGCTCAGTTTGAACACACAGTACTTATTACTGATACAGGAGCTGATATATTGACTCTGCCAAGTTGATAAATTAATGTTAACTTCTTTTGATGATACAAATATATTCATATGCTGCAAAGTTAATATACCTATTTTGATTTTACACTATACAGTATGCTCAATTATAACAATTACTACAAATATGTGTATTTATGATTATGTAACAAATAAGTAGCATTTTAGTGAAGTGCATCTTAGTGATTGCTAATACCCACTTGACATATTAAGGAAACTTACATATTTAAGTTGTCCTTTTGCTTATTTATCTGTCTTTGGTGAAAGAACCATGTTTAGTACAACTGTTATCCGTATAATTTACTATCCACACTTTGGGGTTATTATCCGGATCCATTATTTAAAAATTACTGATCCGAATTAACTATCCGAAATCTCGGATACAAATCCGAGGTAGATCCACCGATATATAATAGTTATCAAACAATGTATCCATAATTGTCATCAGAGATTTATTGAATACGTAAAGTAATCTAGAATTCTGTGGATGGAAATCCATTATTGCTCTGTTTAGATATTTAAAAAATATTTTACTTATAATTTTTTACGAAACTAAGGCAGTTATTATTATTGTTAGTACTACTTAAAACATTTATTGAATACTGTGACTAGATCCCTATAATCGGATAACTACCTAGTTGCAGCATTATTCAGACAACACATCCTGTATGATTGGTGGAAGTTTAAATTGTATCAATAATTATTTTATAGCAAGTTCACAGCAGCTATCCCAGCTCAACTAAGTTTCTGAGCATACCACTCGATACCTAAGTGGTTATGAGTTTGAGATATAATCGTACCTCTGTTATTTGACAAGATAATAGTTTCTGCCAACTGGACTATTTTCGATATAACTTTATATTATTAATGTTACGTCCAAGGAGGAGGGGACAAACGAAATTTTTCATATACACAGCTGACATTGTGTAGTTACACAAGGTTTGCAGTGTTCTCAGTAACATTATGCACTGTGTTTAAAAACTGAAAAATTTCAATCTTGCGAAAGTAGTTCTTTTTACAATCATATACAGCGACATGCCTATAAAAGTACCGACAATCTGCTAACGTGCATTGCTTCATTTCGCTATCCAACTAACTACCGAATTATTTTCACGCAACATGGCTGTAATGATAAATTAAGTACTGAAGAGCAAATATATATCGACTTATTGATACTGTTATTATTAAAAAAAAACATTTTCACTGAAAAATATAAAACTCGCCAGTTCCGTGGATTACTGTTAAACTTTAAGGGATTAGTCCAATTAACTGAACATTATAGTGATACTACGGGTCATTGGTCATATTTATAGTTTGTGCGAATGCTGGAGCACGCGATTTTGACACATTTGTAAAAACATTACTTGAAAATGTATCGGGACAACTGTAAGTATGAATTATAAATCACGGCGTAAGCTAAGATCCAGATTTATAATTCGTGCTTACTGTTGTGCTGATACACGAGCATGCTACTTTGGTGTAAATGTCATTAGAAATTTGTCAATATTGGATACTCAAACACGAACTATAAATATAACGCTACATTATTCTGACCTGGAGGTAGAAATGGTCCTTAAAAAACATTCTATATTTCACCTAAAATATATAACGGAAGTACTACTTGGAGTTGCCATTGTTTTACTCATTTTAAGTGCAACATGCCAGATCGATCTCTGTCACAAGGATTTTAAATTGGTTAATGCAGAAATCCGCTAAAACGTTAAGAAATAATGTGAAAATAGTATATTACTTTATACTATACGGTGGAAAAGTGATACTTTTCATGGCGCGCTCGTGTAATAGAGAGCAAGCCATGAAAAGTAACTTTTCCTCCACATAAAATATGCTATTTTTTCTTCAAACGTTGGCAAATTTATGCAAAAATATCTATTTTTAACTGAAGATAAGCGGGTTTGGTAGGATGTTTGGACGTTTAGACCGATGATTAGGTACGAGCGTTTCTATAGTAACTCATCATAAAACTGTCAAGTGGACACTGTCAACATTGAAATTATGTATTTGTATGTTGCTGTAATAACACTTTTCCCTCCGGCGGAGGAAAAGTGACACTTTGCAGCCGACTACTCAGTCGAGAAATGTAAGTTTTGACGTCTGAAAAAAAGAAAACTTTCAGACTTCTTATGCGACTCCTGCATCTTTTATTAGTTTATGCAGTTCTAAACTAAGAATAGTTATACCACAGATCGCATGTATTCTATTTTTCAATATTAACTTCTGTCTAATATCCATGACTTTTTCATTCTTCTTAAATTTACTTTTAGCATAGTTTTGTTATAATGAATGAGTTTAGTTAATATGCAATAGATTAATTTAATATTTACAGTAGACACCTGAACAATAATAATAGTACACAGATAGAATACCTACTGCTTACATCGCAATACTTACTTCAATAAAGCTTTATTTTAGCGGGCTTAATGTCACTACCAACATATACTTTGAGAGAGAAAGAACGAGCAGCATACAACAATCTACTAAAATTTGACTAAAAAGAAATCAACGCTACATTAACTTGAGACGTTGTAATAACTTAGTTTATGTGTAGTTATAATTTATTCATAGCTGTAATGATATATAGATCTATAAATGAAACAAACAAGTAAGAATCATGTTTTATAAATGATATTTACAGTGTACAGGTTTTATTTTAAATGTATTTTTAAAATCTGAACAATTTTCACCCACTTCTAACAAAATATACAAATATCATCTACTTTACAAGAATTAAAAGTGAGTGAAAAGCATGAGAAAATAACCAAATTCAAGAATAGTTCAACAGTACAAAATGGAATGTATTATATTTCAAATACAAAGAGAGCGAAGTTTTGGTTATTTTCACATTTGGAATATTTTCATTATGTACATGGATTTTATTTAATACAAATGCTGACATATCTGTAACACAATATATTTTTAATTTCTATATAATATAAAAATATATTTTGTACTTTATCCCTACCTAGAAGTAATTTAGACAGTGCCTGAGTTGATAAAATATATTGCATCTATTTACCTTTTTTACACAACTGTGAAATAGTACAATACCATATTTTGTTAAATTAAACGAAAACGCTGTTAGGAACGATTATTTGGGTGTGGAACAGAAAAGTACAAAATGTATAGGACAACACAAACGTAGCGAATTATATTAGGTAACAAGCGATATGTCAACATTAATTAACAAATATTCAAAAAAATGAAAGTATTTTCAAAAATTGGAGTTTTCGAGAGATAACTTAAAAAATACGAGCAAGAAGTGTAACGCTAATGCAGTACGCGACAACATAACCTAATTTTTTGTACTATAAAATAATAATGAACGTTGGAAGTATCTGTTTTGAAAACATATAAATCAGTAAAATGGAAACAATGCAACCATTTTATTTTAGAAAACTGTATTGCACAAAGTTTGGATTTCTTAAATGAAAAAGTAGACCTGCGACCGAATTGTGTCCAGCAAGAAACTTATACACTGTTTAAAATAATAACTGTACAGGAAAAATATTACAACTATTTTGGTTCTTAAATTATTTTCGCTTTTAGAAAAAAATTAATTGTATCACTTCGGCATTATATAAAAACTTTTTGAGAAAATAGTATTAAATAAATTATTAAATAACAAAAATTCAAAGGATTAAAACAGACAAATATTAAAAAAAATATAATATATATATAAATATAAAACGTGGATACGTTCTCTTATTCATAGTAAATAATATTAAAGTCAACAATTAAAAATGAAAAAAAAAAAATGAGATTTTAAGAATGGGAAATATGGAGATCTTATTTTTACTGAAAATTTAAAAAAATCCCACATATCAAATTTTAATTCCATCACAGGAACTTCTCACTTAACCGCACTTGATGTAAGATTACTTGTTTAAGTCCAATTCTACATATCTCACGTGGAGTCGTCTAATCTTTCAACGCGATACTTATTGTACACGGTGTAAGGGGTTCGTGTGTAATCATTATTAGTTTGTATCCTTGTCCTATTTGGTACTACATTATCACCACGCCCCATTAACCAGTCTGTACACTGTTTATTTTGTATATCACTCACGTTTGCAGATACCCATTTCTTCAACCACGAATGAAATTGTGCGGCTAAACGTTTCGTAACTGTTGGATGGGTCTGAAATAATAAAATTAAAAACAAATATATAACATGTTAATTGTTATTAGATGTGTGAGTGCATATTTATATTAGCATTATCATCGAGTGACATATTTGTATATACAAGTAATATGTATGCACAATGTGCAACACATATTTCAAAAAGGTTAACAATGTAACGCGAAAATATAAATATGTATCGTATGTTAACAATGGGTTTAGACCTGCTCTGGTCTAGGCTAGGTGTCAGAAAATTCTGTCTCGAAATATAATAAATCGAGTCGGGATGGGCATTTGCCGATTCTGTTTCAGTAAATTGTAAAGATATTACTATTAATATATTATGCTAAAATATAAATTTCAGATTTATGCATCTTTATCATCTTTGAAAATTATCACTACACACGGTGTGTATTTTTGATAACTTTTTTGTGATAAGAACTGTACATTGTTGTATTCCATATTTACTTGTTAGAGAAATAACATATAAACCAAGTTATCAATAAACGTAGAAACAACAACAAAGAAAATTTGATATATGGACACCTTTACTCGTGAATATTTAACGGATACTTAAACAAACTGGTACTTACTTCTTTTGCTCTAGCGAAGGCACCACATTTATATAGCATACTTCCTTTATCAGCAGTAAATGTAACTTCTAAATTACCACCATCTAATCTGCATTGGGTATCATCCAACACATTATAGCCCGGATGGTCCGTTTGACTTCTTTCCGGGGGTCGCCGTTCGTTAAGTTTTCTTTCCAGGTCTTCTAGACTATCTAGCTTTTTGTCGTTCTTTTCGATGTCTCGTTTCAGATTGTCAAGTCTCTTACTACTATTTTCCTGATCCATATCGACCGAATCGACTTTTACACCATCATTACACGTTACATTATTTTTTTTGAAGTTCTTTCTCTTGTACTTCCGCAAATTTCTATTTAAGTACAAAGGTAAGCACTTTCTAGCTATTCTGGTACAATTAGCGTATTTTTCTTTATAGCTGCTCCATTTCTTGGCTTCTTCCAATTTTTTCGGCTCTTCAGGATCAGTATCAATCATTTCAATTGTTAATCGGCAGTCTTTTTTATAAATATATATTTTGAAACAATTTTCGTCCTGTACAGCCTTCTCTATAGTGCGTTGATAGGCAAACTCTTGGTGTAACCGTCGATGAGCTGTAGAGCAAGGTCCACCAGCACCACCTTTCTTCTGTTCCTTTTGAAACATTTCCATGCACGTAATAGCTGTTCTCTCCGTGACACAGTGTTGTAACTGTCGCACAGCGTAAGAAACAACTTTATCGAGAGTGAAAGCAATGTAAGCATGTATGCCAAACATTTCTCTTAGCGTATCCTCGTATGTTGAAGATTCCATATTGCCATCTAATAAATTCTTAACCATATCTAGAAATGCGGGGTAATAATCTTCAACTTCGATTTGCGGCTTTGGTTTCAGTCTAAGTGCAATTGCGGTACTCTCCTTTCGGTTATTACGATTTTTAGCTTCTTCGTCCGCTAAGGCAACGGCTCTTTCGTAAATTTTCGCGAGCCTTTCGCAAAGTATCACATGTAATCGTAAAAATAAATACCAATTATTACTTGCCATAAGTAAGGTGTACGCTTCATCCTGAAATAAAAATATAGTGGTTAAATTTAATATACTTAAGGTTGACTAGTCATAGTTCTACAGCAAGTAATAGCATAACGACTGTAACAATATCTTGAGAAAATCTGATCCGAAAAGTGATTAGCTTTTCACTCTAGATTGTATCAATTTTGCACCAAATCTTATACAGAAACAAATATTTTTTGTAACTGCTTAGATCTATGGTGCCATTTTTGTTCAAGTGAAGATAGATAAGGGAAACATTTGACAGTGGTAGTCGAACCAATATAATAGATGGCTCGCATAATTGTTCGTTATAATCCAACGACCTGGCCGATGAACATCAACGTTAGAAGAGGCATGCGTGCGTTGTGAAACGCTAATGTTATCGCAAAATGTACTGTTATAAAATAAAGTGTCTTTTCACATATTATTTTTCTACACAATAAAACTGTATTTTTAAACTTAGATATAATTTTTCAACCGTCGTAAATTTTAACGGGCAAAGTTATATCGAATTTGCAGCTTTTGATTTACAAATTAATCAACAGTTCAGATGTTACGATGGCTTCCGGGTTTTGACCGCTTCATAGTAAAGTAAATATATACAATACAAAAAACAAAAGTAAAAATTAAAATACAAGAAATACAAATATTTTTTTATTTTATTTATCTTTTAAATGCTATTAAAGGTCCCTATATCTATCTCTTATAGTTTCTTACTAAAATTCAATTTAGCGTTTTAATTGACCAAGGCAAGCTTCCTTAGATTTATTACGCAAGTTTTATCCGTACTTTTGGAAAGCACCCCTGAATGTCTGACAAAAAATGTGGCTACAGCTAAACGGTATTCCTGTGCACTTTCAAATTATTAACAAGGGGATAGGATACTATACAGTCGGCCAGTTTAGTACTTGGGCAGTACTATTTATTACAATTTACAATACTAATTATTACAATTTATAGAAAAAGATGACATCGCCCCTTTCATAGTAATACCTGGTAGTATCGTAATGTCACATAAAAGCTATTATAATGACAGGTGACGTGTGGTCGTCCTTTTCTCGGAAATGTAATAATAGTACGAACTATTGCCCAAACTTTAAATAGGTCGAGAAAATCTTGAATTCAAAATGACTTTCATAAAGGTATATTTCGATAGTTTTAAGATTACGTCGTACAATTTGTATTTACAATTTTTGCAATCTCTATTCTCTAGGTTCATTCATAAATGCTTACTGTAGTGTAGCAATGGAACTACTTTTACATAAAGACAATACACAAATTCAATACCATATATTAAGGCTAACTGTCTAGCGTTTCTTGTATTTTAACGTGAAATGAAGAGCAAAAGGTTGAGCGTATTTGTTTCAAAGTCAACACAAATTTCAGTTTTCATATGTACCAAAATATTAAAGGAAACGTAGCTTACTGCCGATGAGCCTAACTTTCATAAGTGCAAACGCTTCTAATATAAACGCACCCATAAGCTACTACAGTCAAGTTACTTCAAATTACAGGCATTATCGTTTACTAGGTAGGCACAGCGAAGTCAACTGCTTAGTAAGGTGAGCAACAAAAACGCGACCTGTGTTGGGAATAGGCTATTTAGTTAATAACTCAACGTAATAGTACAGTTTATAGCAAGTGACGTTAGAGATTGTTTTTAACACGTCAAATATATTTTTAATAATGTATTAAAATGTATCTATTGTATTATTAATTAATTTGTGTAAGTATAATAATTTCCTACATAAATTTATAAAAAAAGTGCATGCAGTCTATTTCGATTTGGTTTTAAAATCTAATAAAAACTAAGCAGAACTATCACAGCGAAAGTGACCTACTAGTTACATTAGATGCGTTTGCACGAATCTGAACAGCCTCTTTATCGCGATATGCCAACTGTGGCCGGAATTATCCGCATGCAAAAAAATATATTAATTAACTTGGTCGTCTATATCTAGTCTACTTACTGGATCAGTCGATTGAGCGTGTAATGGAAGTATATCTTCTTTAATATCAACTTCTGAGAAGCCAGAGTCACCCTCCGCTCGCCCTGGAGATTTTCCTGGACTTGTCCGCTTTTCTTTCACATCGTTTGAAGTACTACGCGGACTTTCATCCCCTTCCTCTTTGTCATCTGCAAGATAAAAAAACACTGATTATTTGACAGCATATTATACCTAACTTAAATAGAACAAGGTAAAATGATATAATTTTTCAGCAACCTTGATCTTTTGATTGGCCAACTTGATGTTACTTTTTGGAATAACAAAAACTGTATTATCTAGATACAGTACTGTAGATACAGTATGTTACCTTAAACGGATATAATCTTAAATAATTAATCTTTTTTATTGAAAGAACTACTGTAAGCCTAATGTATTTGTTTAGATACTTTAAAATAGAGACCATTTCTATTTTATTGCGTTTATGATATAATCGAAATTTTCAAGGTATGTATTATGAAACTATCAATTAATTCCAAGCATTACGCTATCGAGTATAGTTGCACATATACCCTACAGATGGATACAGATCTTTACTTCGTTACATACATTTCCAAAAGGGACGATTTATTAATGTACAAAAATTATTTAGCTCGTGCATGACATGAACATAAAGATAGTTTATATAACTACAGTATGGAGATTCGAGTGATTAATTACTGCCTAGAGTTGTGCGAGTATATAACAGACGTTCTCATGCTGCTAACATCACTCTCGAGATTCCATGATGTATAAATAATATTCTAAAAACAGTGACTAAGAAAGAATACATTGTTTCATTTAGCTTTATTCGTACTCACAGTCACACAACATCGCTCATAAGACAGGTACTATATTATCAAAGATCGTTGATAAAAATATTTGATAGTGTAATGTATTTAGACGAATAAATTTGAAGACTGGTCGGCGTTTCCGAAATGTTGAACTAACAAATAAGCGTTTTCAGAACATTTAACTCAACAAGTTACCTTAACAAAACTCAACAGCTTTGCCAAATTTAAACCTATAATATTTTATGATAAGCGAGATTCACATAGTGCCCCACGAATTTAAAACAATCTGCACGCTGAAAAATGTATGCCGGTTGTTAAATTTAAAACTATAAATTATTCTTTCTGTTGCTTCGACATTTAAGTATATTTTCTTTACATTATATATATTATCTTAAAACATGCGAGAGGACTTATTAACATTTGAACATTATTAAACATAGTATCGTTGTGAGGCATTTTACGTAAACAAAAAGATAAAAAAATGAAATAATTTAATGCCAAGTTAGTAAACACAATCGTTTTAATTGATGTAATGTATGTGATGTCGGACATAATTTGAGTAATACTACATGGCCAGTTTAATTATCCGTAGTATTCAAGATATAGCGATAATGTAAGACAAGTTAATTTTTTTAGGTTTTCACACAAATAAAATGAGTTGGTACAGATATTCATTACTTAACATACGTAACTAACTGAAACAATATTTTCTCTGAAATACAGTCACCTTTTGTACTAAAAAGTTCACACGTTAGAAATAAATGGTGGATGCAAATAGCAGTTGTGTTGCTATAAAATAGTAATTATATACCAAGGGAGAGAAGACATTTTTCTCAGCCGAGTAGCATTATTTCCCGAGACGCGAAGCGTCGAGGGAAATAATGGCTAAGAGGCTGAGAAAAATCTTCTCTGCCGTGGTTTATATACTATTTTTTTCCACTACTAGCATATTTAACCGCTTTCTCAATAATAATGTAATATAATAAGCCGTTCCGATAAATGTTTAATTTAAGATATCCATAGAAAACATGTTAGTCTGTAAAATCAAATGAATAAACATTTAATGTCAAATTGAGATTTTATTCATGTCTTGTCACAATACCAAAAAAAAAATGTCAGACAGTAGTTCTGCAGAAATCCGCAAGGAAGCAAATCAAATAGAGTATCAAAAATACTGGTACACTGGCTTGCAATAAAATCTCGTACACCTTAATGTCAAGCAAGCTAATTTTTGAAGATTATTTTTCAATGTAAGCTGACTTTAGATTTGACGTATGTGACACTATGCATAGAGGTTGTGGTGACTTATAAAAATAGTGTACTTTTGGAAATGAAACGTCAAATTAGAAATGTCACAAAAGGTGAAATCAATATACCAAGGTAAAACTAGGTGTACGAGATTTTATTGCAAGCCAGTACGTCCGGAATTAACATAACCTGCCATAATTGCGCTATTAATTATTATTCTAATAAGTAGTGTTTACTAAGTTACGTATTTCCTATTTTGTTTATTTATGTTAAATGTTAACCTAACCTTTTTTCTTGAATTGCGGATTTCATTCGTGCATCTATACGACATCTATGGTTTTATATTCAAATTATTTCTATTCTATACATTTTTATTGAATAAATCATAATTTTATTACTGTCAATTGCTTTTATTATTTACTAGTAGGAGATAATTTTTATTATTGACTACTAGGAGAGAAATTCATCTTCTCGGCCCGAAAACATACCAAATAATGACGTCTTCTAACGCTAATAGTGGAAAAACATATATAATGTACTAATTACTTTTAATATCTTTTTGACAATGCAAGATGTACGCCAACTATTGTGATTAAAGAAGAAGAAGACAATGCAAGAGCATTCATTAAAGTAAGAAAACAGATTTATTGAATTTCAAATGGTTGCACAAGTTCCTACAAATTTTTATAATCAATGGTATGTCATCAGGTTTATTGATTGAACTTTCTCTAAAAGTTTTCAAATGCACAAAAATTAACTCCTTTGGGAAGACGATTTTTGTATTTTCCAACTAATGTAATACCAACTTGTATTTGTTCCCTACCACAAAACAACAAACACTCAACATAAAGCTGGCGCGTTTCAACAGTGAAGTCATTACCTGATGATAATACTAAATTTAAACTTGAAACCGAATATAATTAATTACATGTATGACTAGATGACAGATCTAATTCATTTTATATTTTCGAAACCGCGGAGTTTTATCACAAGTTAAGGGCGCGTCCGAAATGACGCTCGATAGAGTGAGCAGAGCACGAACAGAGTTTATGACGTCACGCCCAGAGTACAAGTGGTAGCTCGAACGCAAAGGTGTCTGCGAGAAAGTAAAAATAAAGGTTAATAATACAACTCGTAATATATTTACCCTTTTTATTTTTAACCAATCAGACCTTCAGTTATTTCTATTTACTTCTGCTAATTTCATTTTGTTCAAGAACATTAGGCAAGTAAATATCAGACACAGGTGACTGTACAGTTTTTATTTGAACAAAAACAAAAGTGCGCATGCGGATCTACGAGCACCACTTTCGAAATTGGAGTAGACAGTGCACGCTCTGAGTAAACTCAGTGTTTCAACGAAAACGCAAAGACGCTTACTCCGATTACCTAATCGAACGCAAAAGTGCTCTACACGCTCCGTGCGCCTATTGGAACACAGATCATAAATAAATAGATTTTGTTGTCTTTGTTGGATATTTGGCTTTTAAAAAAAGATTGTCAGTTTCATAAATTTCAGTTATTTTTTCAACAAAATAGAATTTCTCTTTTTGTTTTTCAATTATATGTTAACAGTACCTTTTTATAAGTATGAGAATCTCATCTATATATGAAAAAAATCGATATAACGTTGTATTGATTTTGTCTAAAAAGTTTTATATTCTATAACATTGTTTAAACCACAGACTCGTATAAATACAGTTCTACCGTTTTTGCTTTCAGTACTAACTCTAACGTTACTAACAGATTATATCTCTTATATTTATGTTTTCTTAATCATTAGAATAAAATAATTTTATTTCCATTAAATTTTATTTATAAAGCAGAAAATTTGTTCCAGCAACTGTTTTTTCTCGTTATACTTTTATACTGCTTCAAGCAATTTATGTCTGTAACATTTACAGACTTGAGGATCTATCTGTCTACTATATAAAATTGCGAGGTTGAATGATAAACGACAATCAACACACAGGATTTAATAATAGATTGCATTACTTGCTAAAATCAACTAAAAAGTCGATGCTTGAACAGGTCATACTGATATTTTGGTATTGATATAAGAAAATTTTCTATTAAGTATACTTACCATCTTCTTCCCTTTCGTCATCACTAAGTTGTTGCCTAGGATGGAAGAACAGATCAGGCACGAATTGGCGCAAAATATGTTTGATTCGACGTTTTTCGCCTTTTTGAATACCCGTTTGTCGTTTTACATGGTGTATTAATAAATTTGCGGCATCATCTAATATCGTTCGGTCTCTGTAATGATAAAGTAGATGTGGTCCAACTATTGGCTTCCCGGCATTTTCCTCGTTTTGTTCATTTCGCTAAAATACAACACAAATTAAAATCAATAATTAATTTTTGTAAAAAAAAAAAAAAAATTACCTCTTCAAACAAAGTTTCTATTTCGTTAAATAAATTCTTAGATCTCAATGCTTTAACATCGTTCTGCTTAAAATTAATGCCTTGATAATCTAGACTCTTAAGATAATACTTTTCATTCTGCTCACGCCAAATTTTATTAAAGCCCTTCTGTGCTTCTCTCCATTCTTCTTCTTTTGCTTTCAGGCGACGTAGAACAACAGGAACCGCAACTGAAGGATTTCGCTTCAGTCCATCTATTATATCTTGGGCTTTATCACCATATATCCTTTTTAAAGCTCGTTGATGTAAAATTGGAGAAGAACCGCCAAGGCAATCATCTAAGTGAAAACGTGACACTTCATCGGCACTCATACGATTTAGTTTCTTATTCACACCTTCTAGAACTCTAATCGTCGACGCATTTGTTTCGATAACAACATCGAGTTCAAATCGTTCATCCTCACAACGATACATATATTCTTCATATTGGTTTTTCCGAGACCCCACGAACGAATTATCTTCAGCCCATGATGGAAAGGATACCCACTGATTGTTTAGCACTTCATGACACAATGGCGTCCGGCCAGAAAACTTTAACCCTTCCTGTGCTGGTGGTATAACACAATAACTAGTACCTAATCGTTTAGCCGTTGAATAATCGATATCCAAAGCGTGATCACCTTGTGGTCTTTCAACTCGTGTTACGTTGTACGGTACAGCTTCCACTTCATTTTGACCAAGAAAATCTTTAAACCATTTCATTAATTCTGGAAATTTACTCAAAAACGGCGTTACCAAGTGGACTAATTCACTTTTCGAGACAATTTCCTGATTGAATAACGTAAGACACCGCAGAAAATTGTTGTAAACATCTTGAGATCGCACAGCCTTTCGCACCTGAAAAAAGTTGACAAGATCATTGAAAGATTCAAAAATTCAGCTTATTTTTTATAATCAAGTAACACATCAATTAATTTATTTAGTGTAATGATTAGATAAATATATTTTGGGTTTGGTTAAGCACAACTTTACTGATAAATAGTCCATTAAATTAATTCAAGTTTTTATTCATCATTAAAGTAAAATTAATATATCGAAAAATTATAACTATAGGTTTAAAATATATTGAAGTATTCATCAAAATGTTGTATGTCACAGTAAGATGCAAATAACATTAATTATCCATTACGCTATTGTACCTAGATGTATATTATTTATTATTTTTTAATATTTTAGATATTATATAGGCAAACATTATCGCAAATTATAGTTTATGTTAAACATTTGAAATAAAGAGCAATAACAAAATTATGTCACTTCTAGCAATTTTAGAAGATATTGTAGAGGTAACTAATAAAATTTATAAAGCATCAAATCAAAAAAATCTATTATTTTATTTGATAGTAATGTGCTAATGACTTCGCATATAAATTAAATATATACATCCATAGTATTGCTTTGATATTTATATGTAAAACAGTGTAAACTTATATCGTATTTATACTGACATTTAGGTGTTAATTATAAAGGCAAAATATGCCACGCAAAAAAAACTTACTAAAAAGGTAAAACTGTGTACGAGTGTATAATAATAGGCAAATAAATATTTTTTATTTAAGAAATAAAATAAAAATGTCTGAATTAAGGGTGTATTCAACTAAGTGTTACTATTTCTTCAAGAAATACATGTGCTTGTGATGGGACCATTTAGTAATAAATATGTATAGTTAAAAACGGTTCTTTGAAAGAAGGTACGGTACAGTAATAATTTTTACCCTAAGGTTTTAAATGCAGTTACCAGTGCAGAGAAAAAGAAAAACAATTCTTCGAATATATTAATGCTACAAACAATGGTTGTTGTAATATTAAGAAGCATTAAAGCTATTATAAAGTCTTCCTATATACTTAGAATAGCGTGAACTACGCAGAAAACTTTGATTACTTAGTTTAAGCAGCTTTTATGCTGTTGTGGGTTCCCTTCTTAAAGCTTGCTTTTGATACTTTTTCCTCTAGAAACTATAACTATTTTCTAGTATCGATTATACACGGTTGCAAAAGTAAGTAGGACAACTTTAGTTTAACTGTTTAATCCCAAAACTTATTCAATTTTAATAACTTGATATAAAACTATAGCAATGACATATATTATTTTATTTTACTATTATTTATTTTTTAATGACTACCTATTTGAAGGTTTTCATAAGATGTTAAAATTCTTGCTGCGTTATTTTCTTTTTGTTGGATGCTTGGTATGTGGTAATAGTAAAGATCTAACGCATATTTTGACTGAAAAGTCGGTCATGACGAAACCGGTCATATATTTATGAAATGGTGATTGCATACTGGCATATACCCTCATAGAAGATTATGGCTATTTCATTTACAGAAAAGATACTGTCTTCAATTTTTGGATACAGGAAGTATGGTTGTAACTAATAACAAGATACTTTTACAATTTTAAATATTTTCGCAGTATAGAAACATTAGACCATATCCGGCTTTAGTAATTTTCTTTTACAAGTTTTGCCTTATTAGTATGGAACATTGTGAAGAAAAAAAACATCTTGGTGATGCTTATATAGAATATATGCATGTCAAGCATAATTTGCTCTACAAGTTTCTTGACAATTGTAAAATCAAAAATAAAAATATAGGGTGAAAGCGAAGTACGAGTTGTAACCAACAGAAAAGTAATTGATTTCCGTAATTAGCATGATTCAACAATATTTTATTTGTGTATATGACACAACTTACTCTAACAAATTACAGTAATAGTAACATTATTTGACTCGTAGTATGCTATCTTATTTATTTTAAATGACAAATTCAATATAAATCAATTTGACTTAGAGGAAAATGCTTAGAACACATTTTGGCGTTTCAGCAATGACCATAAGAACCAAATCAGTTATTATTGAGTCACAGATAATCTATACAACGGTGACATTCTATTAGTATTTTTTAAGTAAAATGACATAAGTAAATCAATATAAATATCTACTGGAATTTTCAAAGATAAAATTAAGTTGGTTAGGTTAGAAATCGTTTTAAATTCAAGAAAACTATTTACAATTAATGCATTAATTGTTACATGTAAAGTAAAATTAGACCACTTCAACAAAAAAAGTGGAAACGTATTTTTCCTGGAAACATACGATTGTATAAATATTACTAAAAGAAAATTGTATTTTTAGTGGGATCATAGAAACAGAGATGTGTATTGAACATTAATACATTACATTGCCTTTATTAAAGTACAGTAAATACTTAAGCAATATTTTTACTAAGAGGAGTGAAGAATGACAATTGTGATTATCTTTAGAAATTTGTATTACTTGTTAATAATGGACAGTAGAACAATTTCAACATTAATAATAACGTATTCAATAAACTTTAAGGGCAAAAAATTAAATATGATGTCAGTATCTATGTAATACGCAAGGTGCATTGCGTAGTAGGTACAAACGTTTATCTTGTATATTTATTGCTTTGTTTAAACTGAAGATAAAATACGCATACGCATCTGCTACATAAATTTTCTAACGCTTCTAATATTCTGAATAATATGGAATTTAATATGTTCAACATTACTTTCGTCAAGCTTCGTTTCTTAATTGAGTTTTAGGTGTTCCAATCCAGTGAAATGTAGCAAAATCTAAACATATTTAATTTAGATATAACTTCCAATTTCCCAGAAAAAAAAAAAATTCATACAAATAATAAATGTACTATTTTGACAACTAAGAGATGATAGACATATTATGTAATTGTTACAAAGCCATGGCCCTTCAACACTAAGTAGTGTTAAAACGTCTAATACAGGTAGAATAATTCTAATTTTGAGTTGGTTACCACAATCCTAATTTAATATGAAGAACAATAAGATCGTCTAAAGAAGGTTACGGAACTATGAATTCAAAACTTCTTCAGCAACAAATAGTCAGAACGCAGAATGCATCTCGTGTGTTTCAGACTTGGATTAGAAATAGTAAAATTCATTCTTTAAAATGATATAAGATTTGAGATCTAAAATTAATGGAAAGCGTATCAGGCTGATTGGTTGGTATTGAATAGAATTTTCACGGTAGAAAGTAAGGATATGAGAATCGAGTAACATTTCTGGGAAAACGTAAGTAGTAATTACTCCAGTAGTAATTACTTCAGTATAATAAACTACAAAATGTTTTCTTAGAACTGTATTTATTTGCTTAAGTTTTAATTTTTCAACTCGGTTTTTTGTACGTAATTATTTATGATTCTGTAGAATATAGGCGGAGAGTTTTCATTACTGAAAAAAACTGTACAACTGAAAAGAAAAAAATATATATATTTAATTTCACATCAAAACAAAATATTTAGCATCTTAGGTTTACAGCATTAATTGTAAAATTCAGGAGCGCAGATATTTTTGTCGACCCTTATTAGCATGAAATATGGTGTTGTTCCGCAGGATTCGATATTTAGATACTTTTTACTACAAATCAATGATTTGCACTCTTATTTGGATCATGGTGTGTTGCTGCAGTACGCGGACGATGCGATTTTATTCATTGCTAGCAAGGTTGTTCGGGATATGCTCGAGAGGTGCAACCCCAATGGAATAATGTTGAACGAAACTGAGATAAAGTTAGTACCTTTTAAGATAATGACGCTTCAAACAGTATTGTCTATGTCCGAGGTAGTAATAGAATCCCAGAAGGTGGCACAATTAAGTTCTTAGGACTAACGGTTGATTCCATACTGAAGTTGAACGCTCACTGTTCTATTTTGGAAAGAAAGTTTAGTATAGCATTGTATGACATGAAGAATAAGACAGCACGATTAAGTTCTTAGGACTAACGGTTGACTTCACACTGAAGTTGAACGCCCACTGTTCTATTTTGGAAAGAAAGCTTAGTGTCGCACTGTATGACATGAAGAATCTTCGAAACAACGTGTTCTGGGGCTCTGCAGCCCGCTGTGCACTGCGGGTGTTTCTCCTGCAGAAAAGAATTGTGAGGTGTATTGGGTCATGGGACCAACTACATTATGTCGCTCACTCTTCAGTCAGCTAAATATACTGTTGTCGATGTCTCTTTATACTTGCAAGTTTCCTATGGTCTTTAGACGTAACGAAACTAGCTTCGTCAAAAATCGTGATAAATATATAGTAAGATGAAGACAAGGAATCGGGATAAGTTAAATATACTCTATCATACTGTATAACAAGTTACCCTTCATAATTGACTTAAAAGAAAACAAATCTTTTTAGCGTGTCCTGCTTTGACGTCGGTCACCTTGCGGTGTTACTACCAATATGTCTTTGTGTACATCAAATTTTATATTTTACTGGATTTGATAATATCCATATAAGTAGAGAAGAATTTAGGACCATCTAAAATCTACGTTTAATTAACTTAAAGCTTCCGGGTTTTAACCGCGTCATAGTGGTGTTATATGGATACAAAACAAATAAACTAAATACAAAATTAAGTACAACAAATGCCCAAAAGTAGCTTATTCAGAAGCAAAGAAAGATGGGTAGAGGATCCTGGGTCACGATAACTTGCAAACCACGCTAGAGGCATGCTTTATGGATTTATTTTACTTTATTTTGATTTAGTTTCTTTTTTGGTATTGTATATGTATATATTATATTGTACTACTACGACCAGGTCAATCCCTGGAAGTCGTCATCATTAATGTTCGAACAGTGGAAATCTTAGCTATCAATATAATTAATAATTAGAAGCAGAAAATTGCTAAACGCACTTCCAAGCTTTGAAAGTATACACATACAAACTGACAGAAGTAATCCGTGGAATTAAGATTATATTCAAACAAATTTGGATATCTATACAATGCTTTTTTAAAAGACATACGTGTTAACTACTTCTAAATCACTTTCTGAAATGCAAAGAGAAGATAAAAAAATTATCCGTGACTTGGAACATTTTCAATATCGTGCTGATTTTTGCAACACAAATTTGTAAACGTCTAAAAAACTTATGCTATACTTAACACAGATAAGCTTTATATTTATACAGTACAGTTGTGTTACCAATAATTGCTCTTCATCACACCTTTCTTCAACAATCCACAGTATTATATAACTTACGTGCTTTATTCACTAACCTTATCAAAGAAAGCATAATCACTTAGAGTACAATATTTCCCTGCTTCCGCTAACGTAACATCTCTGCATGACGTTGATAATTTATGCTTCTTTGGGGGAGGAGCATCTTTATTAAGTAAATTTGGGTAGGGCGGAGATCGCTTCGCTGCACCTAAAATATGGCTGTGCTTCTGATTCATATTCCATCTCTCCAGCATTTGGAAAGGCTGCTTAACGGGTTGTTTCTTGACAACGCTTTGTGAGTGATCAGATAAAGGTGGCGGTGTTATGTGACTTGTAGCATCGGGCAAGAATTGGCCGAACTCGGCAAGGAGATCGCTTTGATTTTCGAAGAGCTTAGCGACTTGGCTGTAAACTTCTTGTTCAGTCAAATGTTTTCCGCTTCCAGGACCTTGAGAAGTTTCCTTTAACGTTCGTTGTTCCTTTTGGTAGGTATGTAGAATTTCCAAAAATCGTTTATATTTCTCCGGTTGTCCTTGAAATCGATTCTGTAAAGAAAGAGACATTTAATTGAGTGTAGTCCAAATATATATGATAAGTTACGATCACAAACATTTGTCATGATATTGTGGATGATTTAATAATTAATACGAAGTGGGTAATTAATACCAGAACGTGTTTATAGAATTTATACATCGAATTAATGTTTTATCATTTACAGATAAAAATAAATTCATTAATTATCCTGATAATTACGTAATAAATAAATACACAACTTGTATATTATTGTATATATATTGTAACAGATAATTTACCGAGAATAAAGGACGGAATAAAATTAAATACTTCATTCTTACGATGTCTTTGCGCGTGCGCGTATATAAAGAGAGTAAATAATCGCTAGTTAGCTTTCCTTTGTTGCATCAAAAACAGCTGTAGCATACATACGGTTCGAAGAAACGTTCGTCTTTCCTCGAATTACAAGAGACAATATGTATAAATAATTTTAGTTCGGATATATTAACTTTGCTTAGAAATAAGTAGTGGTAAAATATATATTTTAATCAAAAGTGATATCGGTTCATAAAAATGATAACTCTATAATAAAAAAACGGACATTTATTGTTTTAAATTAAATGCAGTGAACCTGTAAAATAATTATATTATTTAAATTTAAGTTGTTAGGTACTAAGTTTGGATGTATTGGATAAATTGTAAAGGCAATCACAGTAAAAGGATGAGTTAAAATGAGTTAACATACAAGTTCACATTAAATAAATTACGATAACTTGCAGAGATTTTTTGAAAGTTAATAAAACATGTCTTAAAAAAATATTATTTAATGCTTTATTAAAATAGCAGCAGTTAAATAAAAAGTCAATCTTTGGGAGTTATCGAATATAAGCTAACCATAGACGTAATTGACGTCACGTTATTCGACCGTTTGGTCTCCCAGTAAATAATTTTGACTTGCATAGTATATGCATAATTGGATAAATACAGCACTTTGAATTTGAACATTTCCTCCGCAAAAAGTATGTCAGTAAGCCAAGAATAAAAGCAATACTAATTGCCAAACAAATGTTTGGGAATGCAAAAACAGTTCAACTGATTGCGAGTAATGCATGTTAATTACAGTTCAACTGAGTAATCCATGTTGATTGCATAACGTAATACGTTATTGTGCATATTTACAAAAGGATACATAAAAACTACATTTATTATACATTGAGTTCGTGGTTAAGTATTTATCAGTTTTTATTATTAATTTAATGTTTTTCTAACTATACAATTCGTCATATACCGGGTATTTCTGGGAGGTGGCTCGCCCCTATAATTTCTAAAATATTTAAGATAGAGAAACGAAATTTGGGAATTATGTACAGTCTGTTCCAAAATTAATGTCGCTTGATGTGATTGGAGATACATTATAACTTCTGTTGCGAAACGAATTCACTAGGTTTGACCGACATTTATTTTAGAGTGCAATTACAATATTGATATTCATCAATCAAAACATGTGCCGAGTTATAGGGAAGATGATTTTTATTGGATCTTTTAATTGCGGGGGTGACATTAATTTTGGAATAGACTGTACATTTACATTTCTTGACATAGTCGATACATTCCTATAACTTCCGCTTTTACCGGAAATTACTTTGATTTTAGATTTCTAAATGGCACTATGTGAATATTTTTCGATATTTTGATTCGGATAAGAGTTTGAGTACAACTGCAGCAAAAGATATTTTTTGATATAATTTTTTTTTTTTCATCGAAGGTGTTTTGAAGTGCTTAATATGCTCAGGAGTTACTGTATAAAGATGATACGAACAATTTTTTTCATTTTTACTGTATGCCCAGTTTTTTTAACGCATTTGTAGGTCCAACATTTAGTTTTATGTTTTAATATAATTTTTCCAAATGGGAACAGGGTGGCTCAGTAAATCATCACGAAAGAGCATTGAAGTATCTTCATTTTGATACCCTACATTAATATGCCAAACGAACGTTTAGTATTTTTCGTGAAAAAAAAATTTTGTATCAAAAAATATCTTGCTGCAGTTGCACTCAAAATCTTATCCCGCATCAAAATATCGAAAAATATGTAGGTAGTCCCATTTAAAAATCGAAAATCAAAATCATTTTCGGTAAAAGCGGAAGTGATAAGAATGTATCGAATATGTCAAGAAATGTAAATTACATACATGTACATAATTCCCAAATTTCGTTTCTCTATCACAAATATTTTAGAAATTATAGGAGCGAGTCACCTACCAGAAACACCCGGTATGTTTCATAGATATGTGTCTATACCAGCCCTTGATTTATTATATACAGCACATCAATTAAGCAACTGCATGTTCATGTAGCAATCAGTAGAAATTTTGTTAAAAACGTGAAAACCGGTAATTTACATTACTTTCGATTTTTTAAAATGAATGGCTGAAGCTGAATTACAGCGCGACAAAAGTTAAGGCGCTGATAGTAATAGTATAGGATTATTCCTTGTAAAAATGGGATAATGAATGGATTTGTGTACACATACCGGGTGTCTCAGGCTAGAGGTACTACTGATTTTTATTTTTTTATTTATAACACTACTTGAATAAAATTTAGAACAGGGGCGACGCTATATTTTCAACTTTTTCATCTACAGCGTCATTCACTGAAAACACTCATTAGAAATTCCGGTTATTACAAAAACTTCAAACTCAGCGTTTTTATAAAATGTAACTCTTTTCAGGCAGAATATTCGTAACCAGAAACGCTGATCAACGTTGTTAGTTTAAATAAAATCATCACAATCACCTATGTCTAAAATTAACAGTTACATACTAAGATATTTTAACATCGATGATTTTGTTCAATTTTGCAGACCATGAAATAAAAGGTTATATACATATCTCATTTATGTAAGTCATCGCAATGTGCCAACAGAAAGTACACAATCATACCTTAAAACCCATATCTGAGCAGAAGTGAAGTATTATACTGAGTGATATAAAATCAAAAAGTTTCAAAACTGCGTTATTGAAAAACTCTGATTATGCATTATACTTCTGATGCTAGACGCTATTATAATAGTTCGTATTTCTTTGCACCACAGAACAAATAAGGTAAAATATCGAGGTTTAGCTTAGATGGACAGACAAAAATTCAGAAGATTAGAACGAAATTTTATCTTTGGCCACGTAAAATGCAAGAAAAATTTTAACACCGAAGTATTTATTTTTCTTTGCGTAAGTACATGTACAGGGTGTAACATTGGCAACGCCGTAGTCTCTGGTAGTCAAATGGTAACAATTTTGAAAAAGTTACATACTGGAATATATGTAGGTGGATTAGATCTACAATTTAAAAATAATAGGCAATATACAGGGTGTTTCAAAATTTAGCAATGTACCAAAGTTATGTTTTTTCTAATGGAACATCCTGTATTTTATGTCATTTTTGAGTTGTACACTGAAATCTAGATCAACTTTATTCAAGGTTTCCTATGTCTAATTTTTGTAGTTTACGAGTTTTTTGAAAATGCAATGTTGCACGAAAAGTTTAGTATCTCGAAAATGACTTAATTCAGGGAAATGGAACGAAAAGCGTAAATAGTAGATCCTTTGGCTGATTGAATGCCATATTCAAAGTTGTCGAGTATTCTACAGGTCGTTCATGTGCCGAGGGCAAACTTTGTGAACTTCTTTCGTGCATAGCTTTATTATTTTAAATGGAACACCCTATATGTATTTATGTTATCAGATAGAACATTTTATTATCTAAAACCAGTATCAGGAATCCCTATGAGTATCTGTACTAGTCTTTAAATTATTTGCGTTTTTTTAGATAACTTACGAAAATTGTTATTATTTAACCTAGGAGGTGGGATCCTCATAGAGAAGGTGTCAATTTGACGTGTACTCTGTTAACATCATGAAGGCATAGTCGTTGCAAGAAAGAACTGATATGATTTTAGTTATTGGTGAGTGAGGAAAATTGCTTCTTTGCGTTGCGGATGTATTCACAGAAGTATCCAAATCGAAAACATCCAGATAAAAGGAGAATGAATGAAACCTTCACAATTGTCATTATTATGATACCGAAAATCGCCATCTTTCCTGTGCCTTGGAGCGGCAGCATCGCTGGAATTTGAACGTGTTTGGAGGCATTATAGGCGATTACGTAATTGGACCATAGTTCTTGTAATGGACACCTAAACTGAGGCGAATTTCTAAGATTCTTAAAATGGGACTTTTGGACCCTTTTGGAAAATATTCCCTTGAATATTAGAAACCGGATGTGGCTTCAATTAGACGGCGCTCCTGTCCATTCTAAACGGTCCGTCAAAAACTACCTTCACAGGAAATTTCCTAATAGGTGGATCGGAAGAGATGGTCCGTGCAATTGGCCACCAAGGTCTCCGGACTTAACATGTATGCACCTTTCCCTATGGGGGTATGTAAAAGGGATCGTTTACAATATCTTGCCCATTGCAGAGGATATGAAAACGAAAATCAGAGACGCCTTCGGTTCAGTAACACCGGATATGCTGAGGAAAGTTAGAACAGCATTTGAACAGAGGGATATTTTCTGTATTGAAGAAAATGGCAATTATGTTAAACGCTAGCACTTTTTCATTTATTTTGTTATGTTTTTCATTTATTTTATACGAAATCTTTTTTCTTAATCCAACTCCAAAAATATTTACTGCTGTTTTGCTTTGTTTTATTTTTATTACTTGGAATTTATGTTTTCAAATACCTAAATTGTAACAATATAAAATCAACTTCTTCGAATAATAATATTTCTATCCATCGATGTAAAGATATACTGGGTGTTCACTTACAAAGAACAAATTTAGTTCACTTAAATTATCTAAAAACAGCAAATAACTTGAAAACTAGTACAGATAGTCATAGCGATTCCTCATACTGGTTTTTAGACAATAAAATGTTCTATCTAATAATGTAAATACATACAGGGTGTTCCATTTAAAATAATAAAGTTATGCACGAAAGAAGTTCACAAAGTTTGGCCTCGGTACTTGAATGACCTGTAGAATACTCGAAAACTTTGAATATGGCATTCAATCAGTCAAAGGATCTACTATTTCCGCTTTTCTCTAAATTAAGTCATTTTCGAGATACTAAACTTTTCGTGCAACATTGCATTTTCAAAAAACTTGAAATATCTCGTAAACTACAAAAATTAGACATAGGAAACCTTGAATAAAGTTGATCTAGATTTCAGTGCACAACTCAAAAATGCCATAAAATACAGGATGTTCCATTAAGAAAAACATAACTTTGGCACATTGCTAAGTTTTGAAACGCCCTGTATATTGCCTATTTTTTTTAAATTGTAGATCTAATTCGCTTACATATGTTCCCGTATAGAACTTTCCAAAGATTGTTACCGTTTGACTACCAGAGGCCACGGCGTTCCCACTGTTACACCCTGTATATATAATGCATTACATATTTTTATTTTAAAAATATGTCGTCCGGAGGCGGAGTCGAAACAGGCAAGAAAAATTGTCTAAAAGCAATTACTAATGCTAACAGAAATAGTTCGCTCAATGTTGCCTCGGTAGATTCAGGTATATAAAGTGCATTCACTTAAATTAACTACAGTACAGTTTTGATACGTCGACTATGAACAAATTAGAACAGAATTTCGTGAATTTATACTGGTAAAACCAAAAAAAGGAAACAAAAAGACCCAAATTTCTTATCAAAAATAATTTGGAATGGTCATGAAAATTCAAACGCTGTAAGAAACAAATTGAAACCTTCATCCTTTTAATTTAGTTCAGCTGTATTTAGGGACATACGGTATCAATTTGAAGGTGCTCCGGTTTGAAAGGTGTATAAAGATAATTGTGCAACGTTTGGGAAAAAATGGTGGTCATATTGAACATTTATGATTTTCTATTATATTAAATTGTTTTTTATAATATTTTAATTGTATGTATAAATTGTTCTACACCAATGGTATACAGAACAAATAAATACATTTTACTTGAATTACAATTGTTTATTTTATGTAGTTATTGTTTATTTATTCAATTGTTCAACTGTATTTTTTATGTAAAAAGACCTTAGTACTTCAGAATTTTATTTTGAATCAAATGATGTAATGAAATATTAGGCATTCCAGTAAAAAAATCAATAACAAAGTTTTGAAATTTCTCGATTTTATTTAACGCTTTGTAGAATATTTCATTTCTATTACTACTATTTTAATACCATTATTCAATTTAAAATAAAGTTTATGAGCACTTCCAATTAGAAATATTTTTCCCCAAAAGAGCATTGCATTTTTTACATTTCCGTTGTAAAAACTTCTAGCGTATTTGTAGTAAATGGGCCGGTATATTAAAGCGTGGTAACCTTCTCGGTTTTGTCAGATATTTCATCCAATTTTATATTTTAAATGTAAAACTATAGTTTTGCAATTTTTATTCTCTGTAATTTAATGCAAGTATAAAAATATCGATTTCCAAAATTTATCATATTTTATCGCCTAAAGTGCAGTGGTCTCATCCTAGAATAATTCTACATGGATAAGTAATGCTGCAGAAATACAAATGTAATTTTTTTTTTTTTCTCTTAATAACCAATGCCATAAAGTCCGATTTAGCAGGATAGGTACTTTTTTATGGAAACTTATGGATACTCCTAGATATATGAAAAGAGAAATTGGACGATTGGAATGACCAAACATTTTATAAATTATTTTAATTTCTCTTTTCATGTAACAAGGAGTATACCTAAAACGTTCCATCAAAAAAACTAGTTCCTCAGAAAATTGGCAAACTGAACTTGGTAGCGTTGTAGTAACCTAGTATTAATCTACCGTAAAAAATTCCAGTGTTGTCACATCCCTCGGACTGAAAATTATAAATTCAAAGTTTTGGTAACGCTCGAAAGTAAATTTGACAGAATACGAGTATACGTTTATGTACTAACTACCGTAAATCAAAAAATGCAAAATTATGTAGGATATTTCGTTTAAAATATAAAATTTGATGGAATTTCTGGCAAAGCTGGAAGCGTTAGACAGTTTTTGTATAAATGAAGTCTACGTACCATGTCTCAAACTTTATCCAAATAGCGTTATAAATTAAATAATAAAAATCTGTACTTATGGCTTAAGACGCCCAGTATTTAGAGATGTATTGCAAAATGTTATGTATCCATGCGCTAAATGTAAAGATGTCTCTGAAATAGATAAGTACACGGCTAAAGTAATCAAATCGTGTCTGCAAGAACATAATGCCTCAGTTCTCAAATAGCCTTCTCAGTGATCGGAGAAACCCTTTCGAAAATTCTTAATCGTAAAATTAGCAACAACAATATTGAAATAAAGGCGAACTATCTTCACTCTTTCTCCAAGGATGGAAACAAACTACTCAACATACAACTCAGAATCTTAACATCAGTATCACGGTGTTGTATACCGGTAATAAAGAGTAATGGTTATGCTACTAAAAATTAATATGTGTACAGTTGCTATTGTTAGCGAATTATTCGATCAGGTATTGTATATTTAAAATATTCACATATAAAAATACATTCCATTGGAAAGTACAATTGCGTAATGTATATCCGAAACTGTATGTAGTATTAACAAGTAATTGCACCCCTCAGGGAAAGATCTACTAATCCAAGGATTCATGGTTTTATTTATTATAAATATGAATAGAATAAATATCCGCGACAGTATTACCTCTGAGTTTACAACTAAGATTCACGACAATTGCAATTTCAAATTTTATCACACACTAATGAAATTATTCAAAGATTATCATTGGATATGATTTCGCCTCCCACGTCGTCTGGAATGATGGAAATAAAATAACTCTACTAATGAATCGAAAAGATTGATTTTATTATCCATAGAAAAAAAAAATCCTATGATAAGTGGGCGTTTACAGTAATGCATTCATAATTCACTTTAATGGTGGTCGAATTATTGAGATTCTGTTGTATTTCCTTCCCATCAACTATTAGCATTTTCACAAATTTGCAATAAATTCACGCTCATTTATTTGCTTATATTGATTGTATATATATTTTTTTAATGTGTGGTGGGTGCTTAGTTGCAGTGACTCCGTGAGCTGTACCGCTTGTCTGGCTATCATTGTAACTCTCGCGGTGAGTTTTGTGTGTGTAAGTTGTGTCCAAACGGCTTTGTGACAGCATCATATCGCCTTTTATGATGCCGCGCTGTTAATCACTTTGCTCCCAACAGCGAATGGTAAGTCGATCCGGGATTAAACTCTCTGAAAAAATGTCACCGTCCCTCCAGATAATTGAACCCCGGTACTTATCGTCCTCCCACAATGATAGTCGGCCGCCTAATCACTGCGGCCATCGACCCGTTTAAATACAATAAAGCAACTTATACAATATATTCGTGCACAGTAGTCTATTTATACAGGAATCTTCTATTATCTGCTTTCAATACATTTAGCGAATTGGTAAAGTCAACTGTAGAAGTATCCGTTAAATACTTAATACATATAATGGATGGTAACATTTTTAGAAGAACGAATGAAAGTGCAAAAAGATGATGTTGAGATGGTCAGTTTCTTATATGATCACTATCACATAACTTTGTATCAATACTTCAATATTAATAGCAGGAATGGAAAGTTTGTTCGTATAATCGATAGCTAGAAAGTTGACAATGAATAAACAATATTTACAAGTTTATATTTTTGCTCTGTCACCATTATGAAGAAGTAATTTTCTAACATTTTTACTATAGAATCCAAGTATAATACTAATAAACTTATCAAGTTTTCTTAAAAACAGAAGAAAACATTCGGTCAACTTTTATCTCCAACTACATATTTAGATAACTTAGTAAACGCGGTAACTTCCGTGTATTAGACTACGAGATTCTATGTTATATTCTAAGATATATACACCAGAGAAAAACGAGAACCGGTCCCAACAACTGCTAAGTAACCACTGCTTAACCAGTTTGTACATTGGGATGTGACTATTGGTAAGTGCAGTGTGTATAATACAGACAATAAATTTCATTTTAATGAAAAACATTGTTTTTTATAGAACTTAGGAAGAGGAGTAAATCTCAATAATAAAGATGAAACTCGTAGGATCAACTTAGATAGATGTAGATAATAGTTAAATAAATATACTTCTAGTAATCCCAAAGAAAAGCACTGAGGGATGTAAAACCTACAGAAGTTTTGCTAGTGACTTGTTCATTTAACATAAAATAAAATAAAAAATACACATCAAATTTCATACAAAAACCGATACAAATTAAGGACATGCAGAGTACCCTAAAATATGGCGATTTTGTACCAAGTTGCATTCTTCAGAAGTTATACGTTTTCAAAGTGAGGCCTCAACTTAAAATAATTTCTCTGGAATACTTCAACTTAGAAATCTAATTGTAAACTTTTTGAGGTTTTCTTGTTTTTCATCAACCTTTGTCGTTTTCAAATAAAACTCAGATTTATTCTTTGTTAAAAATGTCGTTTGACTGTATACATACCACCTTTTATTAACATTTTTATGCAGCCATAATAACTGTGTCCATATAGTCCCTATAGGCGCTAATGGATTAATGTCAGGAAATAAATCAATAAATTTTAAGTAATAGGTTCATAACTTACAAACAAAATAGTGTAATATAATAATAATGATACTTTTCATCCACAAAAATAATTCGTTTTTTTAAGTGGCATAAATTTGTTGGACTTACTTAAAGCTACAATCATAAATCTGATTAAAAGCAGACCCAAATTTCTTTTGTTAATTAATATATTGTCCAGATTATTATGCAATTAACTAAATGCAAATTTGTTTGAAGATAATTGTACACATAGTTAGGCGTGATATACAAAATCTAAATTATCGATTTGTTTTTCAATTTAGTTGAAATAGTACGAATGTGTTATTTTAGGAATATTGACTGAAATTTGCGAAATGAATTTATGTATGTATATGTATATAATGTACGCCAGAGAACAATGACACGGCGATTCAGGTATGTGTGATAAGCGGGGAAGATGCTTGATAAGAGGGGAAATGGTTAGTGTTGACAACTGAGAACTGAGCTCTGCTCCCTTTCTACGAGTTTTCGGTCGTCATCGCCACTTCAATCGGCAATTGTCGATGATATTGTACGGCGTAAACAAAATACACCTTTTACTGACCCTACTCATTGATTTCAACATTTACCAACGTTTATATAGTCAGGCAATCTTGGTGCACTACAGTAAGTTTACGCTGGTGGATAAGCTGTTATTATCTGGATAGATTATTACGGAAGAATAATAAACACATGTCCATTAACATTTTTAGTGTTGCTGATTACAAAATTGTCTTGTTTTACGAGTATATAAACGATATATCTCATTCTGGTGTGAATTTTAAAATGTCTTGGTGAATGTTATGGAACAGTTTTTAACATGCCATGTGTTCTCGTTAAAGTACAGTATCTTGAAACAGTTTCATCTATTTCTATTAACTACAGTTTATTTAATAAAATGTACATACAAACGTTTTCAAGAAGAATTGAGGTAAACAGTTCCAGCACCAAATTCTTTTTACAGTTCAATAGTTTAGACGTGTAGCAAAGAAATGTTGGTGTTATCGAAGTGAGTAACAGAAGAACGAAAACCATTCATAAATACAAGTGGAATATGTATAAGTGGAAATATTTCTATTTAATAAACTTAGTTACCGTGCGTCTTCATCAGGGCCCAATCACGGCAGTCACTAGGCGCCCGCATCCAGGATATACCTCATGGTGACGCGAGGTGGTAGCCTGTCTGGGTCCAGCTCCCTGCGATGCCGAACCAACGAGTTCTCCGACCGTGCAACCCTTCTTACTTTTGGCTAACGCCATCGCATATTCGCTCAATCTAGGGATACTTAGATCGCGGTGTGTCTGAGCGTTGCTCATGAACCAGGAAGCTGCAAGAATGGTTCGCAGTACCCTGTTCTGAAGAACGTCGACCCTCTTAATTTGCGATTTGGCGACGCTGGACCAGATCAGGGCACCGTATCTCAAAATCGGCCGGAGAAACACCATGTAGGTGAGCAGTTTTAAACGCACACTCAAAGAACTTTTCGCGCAAATCAGGGTAGCCATAGCCCATCGCGCCCTTAAGAATCGGGACGTAGCCATTGAGAAGTGATTTCAAAAAATTAGCCTCGCGTGGAGATCAATGGATCTTTGGAGCCGCGTCGTTCCTTGAGGTAGTATATACTGCCGTATCGTCCGAATAAATTGCTAGCTTAGTGCTAGGAGGGAATATCGGACGTATATAAAATAAATAACTCGGGTCCCAGAATCGAACCCTGTGGGACGCCAGAGCGGATAGGTCTGGTGGTAGAATATTCGCCGTACTGCTTGATGCAGAATGTTCTGCCGGAGAGGTACGATTGGATGAGTAGTATCATCTTTGGAGCGATGGCAAGATCGCCCATCTTGAACAACAACCCGTTATGCCAAGCGAAATCAAATGCCTGCGTAAAATCTAAAAAAACGGCACCAGCCGAATGTCGCAACTCCAAGGCATAGAGGACCCTCTCCGTAAGTCGGAGTAAAGAATATGATTCGCACAAAAATCAAGGTGCACAACTAATGGTGCCGGGTAAAATCCAGTTCAAAAAGTGTAGTGTTCAAACGTGTAATTACAACAAATGTATGACGCAGAGCATTATAAATTTATTTATTTTACTTAAACTACAAAATTTTAATATATTTACTTACTTTTGTCTTTAAATGTAGCCACAATGGAAAGTTTTTACTCGTCCTGTATAATTGTTAGTAAACATCCTTATTTTAGCGCGAATTCTATCTTAGCGCATTGCGCTTGCTTATTCTCTTCTTTCCATTTTTTTTGTTCTGTCGTTGCCTAGTAGATCCTATTATTGTAGATATATAATATAGAAGCGCCACTGATGTTACCAACTCCTCAGTATGTACCAAACGCTCAGATGATGCTTTAGTAGCAGTGTACTTGAAGGTGACCCTACATTTTGTTTTCTAGAATGTACTTATAACTCAAAAACAAGTTGACAAACAACTGAGTCTTTTTGGTCAAAACTTTCTCAAAATTTGTTTGTAACATTTTTATTTCATGCACCGTCTATTTTAAATTAAATCGCATTAAATTAAATGCTCGCAAAATATCCCCAAACCGTTACTGATCCTCTTTCGTATTTTTCCATAGATTAAATACGCGATTAAAGTACTTGCTCTTCTGTCAATTTTCGAATAAACGACCTTCATTTTGGGCCAAACTTGGACTCGTTTGTCCAGAAAACATTTTTCTTCTTTATAGAGTACTTCCTTGACTAACCATTTTACACTATTGTACTTCTATAGTAACAGCTATGGCGTTTCTTAACTGTTGTTAAACTAACCGGCTTACTATGAAATCTGAGCCTGTCAGCAATTTATATTTTTAAATTAAACATTGTGGTTCACAATTCTACGATTTAATATCAATAACAAATTCAATGCAAACTAAAATTTCAGAATAATTAGCTGCCTCTATTGCCTATATAATTATCTAATAAAACTTCAGAGAAATGCATCTTCATTTAATCGTGTAATCTTGATTTCTAAAATTGCCGCTTTTCATAAATTACATATAAAATACCTCATTGTGTATGCACAGACATTATCGATGGATTAGGTATATTGATTTTTTTGAGTATGATGAAACCTTTCATTTTAATACTAGTTATTTAAATATCAAAATTTGCAGGTGGGTAAATACTTATGGCCGAACTACACCTTCTAAATCGTGTGGTGCATTAAAATCGTTATAAAGTATCGATGATTTCTTTTGAACTGTCGTGTATATTAAAGAAATATGTAATAAATAAGTTATTGAACCATTTTTGCAATTTTTTATGGATTCTTAATTCTAGTAATAGTAAATCTGCCAATGTTTATTGGTAATTACATACCTATAAACGTCTGAAGTCGCATAAGTTACTATCGTAGAGGGTCTTGAATAGCAAACAAACAAGAACAAAATACCTTAAATCAATACAAAAACGAAAAATTGAAGTAATGATACTATAAAAAAAGCTGAGATTGAAATACATTTTATACAAAAATTGGTTCACTGACGGTAAAATATCGACCTACATCTTTAAGTTATACAGTGAAATCTCTCTAAAACAGACATCTCTCTTTAACGAACACTTTTTATAGAATCAATGCACACGGCTTTATCTCCTAATAAAAAGTTCTCTCTTAAACGGACATTTGGCGTAGGTTATCTCTCTTGTATTGACAGACAGTATTATGTTGACTTGGGATTCCCCTAGCGAGGTGACTGCAAAGGGAGGGATACAAAAAAAAATGGTGAAACAAAAACGCGTTTTGACATGAAAAGGTTGATTGAATTAATATTTAATGAAAAGAAAAGCAGATTGTACGTATGTAATTTGGGTCGAAGTTACAGAATATCTTGAAAAAATTGAAGTTAAATGAAATAAGTATGATGCTAAAGACAGTTATAACGTAGATCAAACGGGACTGTTTTATCGTGCGCTACCAAATAAAATATTTGCTTTAGAAAATCAAAAGTGCATGGCGGGAAAATATCCAAAGAACGACTAACAATTTTACGTATGGCTGGTGATAAAAAAAAACAATCGCTATACGTAAATCAGCCCGTCCCAAATCATTTAAGAATCTTAATTATTATGTTATATGGCGATCAAATAAGATTTTTACTTGCATAGAAAAAATGAGTATGCAAGGTAGAAACATTTTACTCTTTATGGACAATGCAGTTTGGCATCCACGGAAATTAAAGTTGGGAAACATAAAAGTCATGTTTCAAACAAAAATCGACGTGTCTCGGCGTTTTTTCGTATTTCTTGATGTTTTCAACTTATTTAAGGTGGATGATTTGATTGGAATTCTCTGTATATTGTGTTATGGTACTTAAAGCTATCAAAAATTATTGACATAAAACTACATAATGCTTAGTCTTAGAAACGCAGTACTAGAACAAAATACGCAATACTGTAAGTCGCAAAACATTATTCAATGTTATGTTTGTATTCTAGGTCCAATCTTATTTTTATCCAGATAAAGTAAAAAGTAATACGTTGACTGTGCGACCAATTATTAATTGAGAGGCAGGTAGATCTTATTAATAGAGGTGTCTTCTTCCGGAGGAAATACGAATATGAGATATCTCCTTTAAGAACATCTTCTCTATATTCTATTTATTCAGAAAGTCTACAAATCCGTATTGTATTGCTTCGTGAATAATCAACTATATTGCCAAGGCGGATTTCTCGTCGAGATATAAATAATATTACGACAAATAAGAAACTCCGTACATATATTGGAGGTTGTTTATGAAATAATACAAAACAAAGAAAAAATAATGCCATATGCCATTTTTGATATAGTACTAAGTCGTCGTAAGTTCACATGATTTATTAATTACACTCGTAAATATGATTTTTGCCTTATGAGTACCAATAGTTGTATACTTAATGCAGTTTTGTTTTATTGTATTTTCAAATACGACCAGCAAGAGAATAAAACAAATTAAATACAAATACATTTTTAGATTTTCTTAAAAATCTAGCTTGCGTGTACAGCTGTTGCAAACAACACAACTGAACACATGTGATTAATAGCGACCTCTTGCTGATATCAAGAATTGCGTTGGCATGGCAATTTCAGTTGGAATATTCAATCTTACTGTATAGCAGTGAACCAGAAAACACGTCGTTATAACTGCTTTATTTTCGGTATAAAGAGGAGGAACAAATAACGGCTTGGATTCATATATCTGTTATTTATAGTGTTCTAGCTTTCTCATTGCATGAAAATATGACATTCCACTATTCCTTCGAGTTGGAATAAACCTAAAGGTCGCTCCTCTGACCGTTGTTTCTCCTTAATAAAAATTAAATGGTTTGACTTAAAATAAAAAAATACAGTAGTGTACCCTAACTTGCAATCTGCAACAGGACTAGTTCCATGCTGTGAAGAATTGATGAAGAAAACTTCTGATGGAAGGAAGTAAAAGAAACAGGTTTTGGCCATACAACTTTTGAACCAACCTGTTCATCTGAGCCTTATTTATTGATTCAAGATCTTAACGATCTCATATGAGATTTGAAGTTATTCAAAGAATTGTCTGAAATGCTTGGTTTCCGGTTAAAAGGATGGAATCTTCTAAGAAAATACGATAACATAAGATATGTATATGTTTATGGTACACGATATTTCCAACTATTTTTTTGTTTTGTAATGATACTTATGGAGACATCTACTATTGAACTCAACAGAACGGCACTTGTTCATTAGTTCATTGAGTCAGTACCTGTGGCTCATTCTACCAGTATAATAATATAATAATAATAATCCTGGATTTTATTTAATTCTAGGGCGCTTATTTTCTATTCGCTGCTTTAGTTCATCCACATTATTAATTGGTCTTGAATACACCAGCTGTTTTAAATATCTCCAAATGCAAAAGTCAAGTGAGTTTAGATCAGCAGACCATGATGCAGGATCTCCCCGTCCTATCCATTTGTTGTTGTATCATTCATTTAAAAAATGTCTTATGGGGATAGTAGCGGACGGTGGAGCTCCATTCTGTAAAAAATCTAATCCTTTCAATCGGAAAAACATCTTGCAACATGTTACTCAAAAAGTGTAGATAATTTTCGCAATTTAAACGGTTTGGTAAAAACACTAGTCCAATCAAACGATCTCCAAAAATATCTAACCAAACGTTCGCAGAATATCGGCGTTGATATCTTGTCGCCATAAAAGCATGAGGGCTCCCGTCCATCCAAATATGGTTGTTGTAGAAAATGATCATTGCATTGTTTGTTAAAATAGCCTCGTAAGTAAATAAAATATAGGTGTAAAAGTTTTGGTATTCAGAAAATCCAAAAACAATACCTGAAGTTAGAAAAGCTCCTAACATCCTCCAGACTAACGAAACATTAAAGTTTAGCGCCGATGCTATTGTTCGAGACTGAAATTTGGATTTTCTTCTACTTTTCTTAAGACATCTTGTTCAATATCTACAGAGTTATCACTGATTTTGGTCGTCCGTCACTATCTGCCAGTCCCGTAACCGTACACAAAGTGTACAAAAACCGACAGCGTTTCACCGAAATTACTGAAATTTATCGGAAGTGAACAACAATTGACACTACCCAAATAAGATTTATTGATGAAGATAATCAACCTTGTAAATGAGTACTAAATGTGAGTAAAATATCCGACCTTTTTAAACACCCCGTATCAGAACAAAAAAATGACCTAAATGCGAATTATTCATTTCTACAGGAAATGTAAAACATGACGCACTGTGAAATCTTAAAAATGATAAATATCAATCTAAGATTAATGAAGAATTTCGTGAAAGCCATGGACAATACTCCTGCTTTCATGTACCTACTTAAAATATACGTTTTCTAAAATTAGTGATCCAAAATTAAAGGACTATTTGTAGGTTCACTATTAAAATGTTTGAAATTGCTGCCTGGGTCTCCGAAGCCTTACACGATGTGGAAAAATCGATATCATATTTCAATTCAGGAGAATCACATGTTTTAATATCTGATACAATATCTAATACAAAAAGACAAAGTTTCCGGTTTTCTCTGTGTGAATTTCATGAAATTTGTTTCGTTTACCTGCAATTCTAACTAAGAATCTTGTAAAACCACTACAGATGGTACCATCTATATATTATGTTAATGCATAAGATGTTTTAACTGAAGCTATTGTTTAGGTACAACAAAAACAGAAAAGTTCCTAATACTGAACTTTTCGCTACGCTCTACTTAAAAAAAAAAATAAAGTCTTTACAGTATTGAAAGTTTTTGATAGGCTTAAGAAACGCCCTTATATTCGTTCGCTTATTACACCTGGCTAACTATCAATAGTGTATTGAGCTGTCGTGTGTATTTGTAAACAGTATGTATTTGCAATCAATCTTACTGAAATTGCTTTTTCTTAGGTGAATAAATGTATATCAATCCGTCAGGGATACTTTTCAATACTATGACTTGTAAGAGCTGGCAAATAACACCAACTTGTAGCAGCTTTCGAGAAGTATAATACCGATGTCCTGTCAATTTTTGTAGAAAATTTCAGGCATAGAATTTTTTTATATCTTTCCTTGTTAAAGCTCAGTAGGCGCTAAAACGAAAAATCTTTCTTATTTCGCCTAGTGAGCTTTAATAGAGCAAGATATCAAAAAAAATTACAACAAAAAATACAGTATTTCCGATCGGGCTTCATTTAGGAAACAATGTAAAAACAAGTAAAACGAAAGCAACTATGAAAATTAAAATGTATTTATATTCATTTATTCAGGTTTCATGACTTTCTGTTAGTGCTTCTTTAAGGTATTAACAATATTTATGACGAGCATACGTTGTAATGGTTTTAACAAAGGTTTACAGTTAATACTTGGTGTGGTACTTTTAATGGATATGTTATATTTTATCTAATTGTTGAAATGTTGATGTATACCTAGCATTTTTGAAAAATAACTTTCTATCTATTCTATTAGACAACATTCCTATGGGTCTGCGAAATAAGAATATAGTATCAACATGATGGTACACTACCACTACATGCTGGAAGGAATATTATAGGATAACAATGTCCCAATTTAAATGGGGAATGGTTTGGAAGGACGGACCTGTTCATTGCGCCGAGACTAAACCCTCTGGACTTTTATTTATGGAAAAACTTCAAACAAGTAGTTTATCTTGAGGCAATTAATATTATCTGACAATTAGAAAAAAATGGTTTTTTAATGCAGTACAACTATTAAAAAGACTGTATTTTTATTGGAGTTTACAATTGCACGTGTAAATGGCGGAATTTTTGAAAATGTACTGTTGGAAAACGTTGAAATAACTATGATAAAATAATAAAGTAATTTGTAACTGAGTATTACTTCTTAAATGAAACCTGATCTGACAAAAAATGTATTATTTAATTTACGTTTAGAATTGGATTTTATATGAAATTTAATTTCGGAATCCAATTTTATCAAACACCCTGCATAAAATATATACAGCAATTCAGTTTTTAAGAAAAGTCCATAGTGATTTAATATATGATATAATTTTGGTCGTCGTCTTTAATTTTATTTTATACGATTGAATTTTCAACCATGTAGAGAAACTAGCTCAAATGCATGACAAGAGCTCGTATATGTACAGGGGTCGGCATAACAATGTTACTATTTTTAATACTAAATATAGTTTTAAACAAAATATAATGCACTTTAATTCTTATCCTAAATTAATGTATATACATTTGGATTTATTATTTAAAGATAAAATCTTTCAAATGACCACCGTTTTCTGCAATGCATGCTTGCAAACGCATTTCTCATTCGTTCAATATTTTCAGCATGTCTGACTAATCTTCGACCTGTTCCTTTTTTGTTGCGAACGGAGCCTTCCTCTTGCCATTTTCTGGTCCATTTGCGAATGGTCAGTCGAGATGGTGCATTCCCTCTTCCTCTGTCTCCAAATTTCAGCCGAAATGCACGTTGCACTGCAGTGATTGACCGCACATTTACAAATTTTTCAACAACAAAAATTTTCGCTTGTAAAGGCCAGCGATCCATTTTTTAAACATCACTAACTGACATGTCAATTCCAAAGGTATGTTAATCAATTTATGATCATAACAAAAAATGTATTATTCTTTGATTAAAATATATTTAGTATAAAAAATGGTAACATTGTTATGCCGAACCCTGTATAAGGTAATAATGCTAGAGCGATAGCAAATTAATTCCTCTCTAAAGCTTTAATTAATTTAATAATTTACGGGATTTTAATTTAGTTCTTCTAGTTTTTCTGGAAGATATTCTATGAATTCCAAAAAAAAAAAAACAATTTGGCGGATGAGGATATTAATTGTTGTATGCAGTGCTCTTTATACATGAACCTCGACCGAATCGGTGTCCCGTGACTTCTGCTGACTACATGCACGAACATCGGCTTTAAAATACAAAATTTCAAGTATTTTCAGCTTTTAGATTAAAATATTAATATGTATATTCACATTTATATTTGTGTATATAAACTGCATATACATACATAAATATAGCAGTTACAATAAACACATTTAAATTATGCCCGAAACAGTCTGCTTTTGGAATCTACTGGAATATTTTGCGATATAACGTTTGAAAGAGACTGTTTATGTAGTCTTAGAAGCATAAAATATTACTATACATCTATGAAAAACAGGTTTGTTACCTTCTCTACATGTACTACGTAATATTTTGACAATCTGATAATAATCATGTAAATAAGATATAAGTTTAGTAATTACATAATCGGTTTGAATTGCTGTTTGGAACCCTTTCCGTACACACGTAATTACACGTTTGAACTATGTAAGCATTCTTAGTTATTCTGATTACTAAATAAATTTTAAATCAGCTAGTATTTTCTATGCTTTCGTATCAAAATACGTTTCAGTTATATTTTAAATAGAGTGTCTAACATATGCATAGTTAAGTGGAATGCAGAACAACTTCAGTATTTTTCATTCAAGAAAAATTATGATGGCAATAAAGTAAGATAAAGAAACGCATCCCAATCCACGTTTTGTATAATTTACTTCATCTGAGGTCATCTGGATATTGATTTGTCAGTTAGGTATCTAATAATTATTATGTATAATTTTGTGTATTACAAATTACTGCCAACGCGAACTTTTCGTTCAAAATGTAGGTGAGTGGCATGTTTATAGTATAAAGAAAGAGGGGGAAAGTTAAATGCAATAAAATTTACATCGCTAGAAAATACTCACTTGTTGATGACGCTAGAAATAGGGGAAAATGTTTCAGGCCGCATTTTAATACAAAATACACTACGATCGTTATATTTACTTTCAAACATCAACAAACCGGTCATTATATAATATGTAATCAAAATATTGGAAACATTTTGTATTAAGAAACGCAATGCAATATTAGGCGCAATTATAATAAATCATTTTCGATCGTTTTCTAGCTGTAGATGCATTAATTAGAAATATATAACGCGTTTTTAGATACTCCCCAAAAATGAACCACAGAATTTTATCGATCCTGTCCAGGAATACCACAATTTATACGAGAAACGTTCTCTTTCCGCTAAGCCCATCCAAGTAGGCGATGATATTTGGCGATAAATTTTGTACGAAAATTTCAATAAGTTGTTTACAAGTTTAGTTAAAATTGCGCGTTGCTTTGCTACCGTAAAACGGTGGTACAATGAATTTTAACGCAGTCGACTTTCCTTAAATGAGGATATTGAGCTCCCAAGCAAAAAACGACAGTTACAAAAATTATTGCTCTTACGCAGAATATGATTGTTGAAGACCGGCATACTACTGTCAAAACCATTCAAGCAACTTTACAGATTGATGTAAAAGCAACTGACGTTTATTTTTCATAAACATTTGAAGGCCGGTAAGCTTTGTTCTCGGTGGATTCCCCACAACTTCAATTCAATCAGATCGTGTGAGATGGTACAGATCCACACTAGATCGCTTTGACCATTCTAATCTCTCATTTGGTCTCATTTGGTGTACACTGTACATCATCACAGATCATGAAATATGGGTATATTGCTATAGTCGCGAAAAAATGTAATAATCGACAGTTTGGGTCTTTGAGAATAAGTAAGCTTCAACAAAAGCTGTTCGTGAAAAAAGATAAAACAAAAAGATGGTCGCCACAATAAATATTTAAAAAGAGCATCACACTAGATCGCTTTGACCATAGATCGTCTCATTTGGTGTACACTGTACATCATCACAGATGATGAAATATGGGTATATTGCTATAATCGCGAAAAAAAGTAATAATCGACAGTTTGGGTCTTTGAGAATAAGTAAGCTCCAACAAAAGCTGTTCGTGAAAAAAGATGAAACAAAAAGATGGTCGCCACAATAAATATTTAAAAAGAGCATTTTTTTTAGTTGGACAGTATATTCGACATATGTATCTATTATATTAATAATATATTTAATACGTATATTTCATAATAATATAAGTATGCTATTCTGATGACAAATTAATCCTAAATTTGCTACTTATTATATAATGCAGTTATACTCAAACTAAACATTTAGTATTTTCTGCGTTCAAAATCAGATAATTTGTTATAATTTTATCATTATGAGGTTCTTTATCTCTTTTAGTTTAGGATTTCATTACTATTTTGTCCAGCAATACAGGGAATACCATATTTCTTTAGAAAAATAATTTAGATGGCTCGAAAAGAAAATGGGATACCAACTCGCTTCAAAAATATTCATTTTTAGTCAGCGGCGGCTGGTATTGAGGTGTTTCGGGTGTTGTAACAAAGATGCGCTCTCGTGTATATGTGCAACGCCCCAAATACGTCATCAGCAGCCGCCACCGTTGAAGTATTGGATAATACGGAAGGCAGATATACGATGATAAGTTTTCATATGGTCTAACTGGACAATCTCGAATTTCGATACAATGTTCAATTACAATTTTTTGTCACTTATGCTTTGATAATTTGTATGCAAATTTACAAATCAATTGCAGCATTATTAACCTTATTAACTGCCAGTTCAGATTGTCGTGCATTATTATCTTATTGAAACGAATAAAATCGAATGCTGTTATAAAATTCCTTACAAAGCACTGGAAAAAATCCTTGAAGAAATATTACGCGGGAACTGTATTTATTGATTGTATGAAGAATTATGGTAGAGTAATTGTGTATTTGCTTATAACATAAAAACTTCACATATTACTACAAAGATTTTATTAGAATATACCCGGCTGTTTCTTGTTATATGACAATGTAATCTTCTAGTATGATATACAGGCTGTCCCAGCTGACGCGGTTTCTTTGATAATTTGTTTATTTTACAGTATAGAGAAAAAGTTTCAAATAAAAGTTGTCCCTGTTTATACGACGCATAGCTAGAAAATATTTTCAAATATACAGGGTGTCCCAATTACAGAAAAGGCGTATCTAACTTTATTATTTTAAATGGATCACCCTATATATTATATATTTTTTAGATTCTACATGATATTTTAAGTAACTTTTATTAAGACCTCTCTAGACCTATGTGCTTTTGTTTTCGAGAATATAAATATTTTATCATCAATTTTGCAATTGCAGCGCTCTCGTTAATGCGCTGTAGGATCAAAACAAAAAAAAGTAGAAAATTTTGGTTTGCGCAAATTGATATGTCTTGAATTGCTTTACTATTTCCAATATTAACATGTACGAATCCTTTTGTTGACGTACAGTTACTGGCGCCAACATTTGGAAACATTTAAATGCCAATAACTCTTTTTTTAAATGGGACACCCTATATCTGTTTACAGGGTTGGATGTAAAATTAAATTCTCTTTCTTTTGATATGAATGTACCCATTTATCGTCAACTGTTTTAGAGAAAAATGTATATTTCTTTTGCTACTGTCGAAACTGACCACTTCAATTTGCATAAAGTAGGCTATGTAACAATAACTCGAACGTTTCCCTGGACTTTTGGTGTTTCGAGTTAGCGGAATTCGACTGTATATGTACGAGCGGTAATAAAAAAACCTTTCGTACAACATGCTTAAACAAGGAAATCAATAGTGAACAGTATGTACACCTTATAATAGAAATTTGTCAAATTTTAACATTCACCAACGAAACCTTCAAATATTTCGAAACTCAGTGCAGGTCACATTATTAGAATTGATCGACTACAAATAACGTTGCATAAAATACAGTTGAATTCGTTAGGCGCCATCATTCACACTGTATCACTATTTAGCCTACCACAACGGAATCAAATGGGATGACAACCGGTTAAATGAGGCAAGTCTTACAAGAAATGTATCTATTAAAAAGTCACAGCTCATAGCAAAACATAAAACAAAGACTCGATACTGTAATTCAAACTATCAACGAGAATATTATATATTATGATTTGGCGGTACCTTGGAGGTAGTAGGATTAGTACCAAACAATTTTTCAAATAAATCGAGAAGATATCCTCTCTATAATAATTTGGCTACCACAAAGTTAAGATTATAATTTGATGCTTATACGAAATTGTTTGAATCGGAGAGATAGAATTCATAAACAAACATTCTGTATACATTAGATCTATGAAGCAAAATTAGCGGTGCGTTTTCAGAAAAGCTAATTCTGCGAATTCCCCGTATTTGCTAAACTATTATTACGAAAAAAAAACAAGTTATTTAGTACAAATGAAGTGCTTTAGATTAATTAAGATTTTTGAATTGAAGTATTAAGCAGATTCGCCAAATTTATACATTTATTTATACATGTTTAACAACAACCTTGAGCAGAAAAGAATTAGTAGCACGTAATTGTAATATCCTGAATTCTGAGAGACGTAATTTTCAAGCGCTGGGTGGTATAAATATATAGGTTCTAGCACCTCCAATATTATTATTATTGATTAATCAGATTAAAGTTCTGCATTTATTCTATGTACAGTACATGTGATTAGTGTGATAGTGATATTTAGTTGAGATGCTCGTAAGTATTTTCACTTTAACTCCCTTAACTTTCAAAAATCTGTCTAGCGTGTATTGCACTACATGTTTGTAGCAGTTTTAAATACATACATACATACTAAAAATACAAGTAACAAAATGTAAACATGGGTTTTTAAAGCTTTATAAGCTATTCTTAATTATGTTGATGCTCATATACGTAGCTAAGCACATATGTAATGTAATGATATAAGAATATTTTTAATTAATAGTTCATTACTAGACTCAGCAAAGAGGGGCAATTTCCAATGAAGTGCGGTGAGCAACGTAGAGGGCGGCACAGAAAGTCGAGCATCCGTATCAAAGCACTCTTGTTCAGTATTGTTCCACTGGTCATTGTAAGTGCTTATCGGTACACACATACTTAGAAAATGTTGCATTTAGGTACTTTTCGGAAACGGTGTATTTCGAAAAAAACTAGAAAACGTAATAACGAGTATGCCGGATTTAGAATGCGGAGGCGTTAAAATTAAATTTGTAAGATGCGACAACTATTTGAAGTGTACCAGTAGGTTGAAAGTGTGAACGCCACCTAAAAAGTATAAAACGCTGTTCTGCAATCCGTGGGAAACGATGCAGCGAACAATGAACATTTAATATAGCTGTTTGTTTTATTCTACGTAATATACTGTTCACTTTACTCGAGCAAGAAGCATTTATTTCCTTCTGGAGCAAGTATTCGGATAATACATTGCCAAGTCGGACATCGATAAGAAACGTTATGCCATTTACCCGTGACAATGTTAAAAAAAGAATTAAAGCAGAATTGAAAAATAAAAAATTACTTTAAATTTGCAAATCACACGATGTAAAACGGTCGTTTTCATCGTTAAAAAATATTTATTCCGCACATTGTACTCATTTGACTGAAACAAGTGTGGAAACATGTTTAATGATTCAAATATTTAATAGATGTCATCCAGTTTGTGATTTCATGGAAGCTTCTTAAAATATTAAGTGTTTCAGCACATTATATAATATATGTTTGTCATTATTTTATGTGTAAACATTCAAGCGTCTGTATCATCTGTGCTCACTCATGAAACTCAGGAACATAAACGATGCGAGTACGTAAACGTTACTGAACGCTCGCCTTGATACGGCCGCTCGGTACCTCCACGTTGTTCTCCGCACTGCACTGAAACTTGCCCCTCTTTGCCGACTCTATTCATGACATAAAGCATCAAACGCAGAAAATATTACCGATGCTTATTTATACTCAAGAACAATACAGAAACCGCATTATCACATGATTAACATATCCATATAACCGTACTTTGTTTGGTTGAATGTCGTTTAATAATCAACTAAAAACAAAATCATAGATGGAAATAAATTATCCGTATATAAGAAAGTGTAATCAATAACTATCAGAATAAAACAAAGGTACGATGTTGGGGGTTATTCTTACTCCTTTACACCAATTTGACTTTACCAGAATCTATTTGATCTAATGTACATATGATAGCTATTTTCACAAAATTTTAGCTATTTACATCGGACTATTAATTAATTCATCAGACAAGTGTTAAAACTACTTTTGATAAGAAGCAACATAATCACTCAAAAAATAACCAGTCGTATTATTTTCTAGCCGTGACAGTGCTCATAGGTGACTTTGCACAGAGACTAACAAAATTGATACCTTCTCTTTCGAAGCGTTTAAACTAGCTATTTAAACCCAACTTCCTCTGGAATTGTGAGATTTATATACGAGTGCATTGCTGGCCGTGATAGGCAAATATACTGCATAATTACGTAGGTATTTAAAGAAATGTGTTGTACTGCAACAGTATAAAGATAGAAATCAATGCAAATAAATATGCTTCCCAAAACTCATCGGAAAACTTATTCTTATGTAGATATTATATTTTTTGTAAAACTACAAAAATTATTAGTTAGTATTTTTTTATCCGAATCATTGAATGAACACACTTATAGAACTTTTAGTTAATTTAGTATGAAAAAATCATTGAAACTTAATGCTAGAGAAATAGCCCGAATTTTTTTCAGGAGCGACTTTTATTCCAATCGATGAAATTAATTTGACGTAGATGTGTACTTATTATCAATAATCACAACATAATGTATAAATTGCAGTAAATCAATGCACCGAAATTTTCCTCGTTCGTCTCTGAATTTTCTCAAACTTAATAATTCACCGCTTCTTCGATTAGTGTTAGATTACTCCAGAAGAATAACATTCATTGCCATCTTACCATTACTCATCTTAATTTTGCACAGGCTAACATTAATTGTAAATGGAAAAATATTAGGCTTTTTAAGGCAGCAAAACAATACCGAACATAAACCCTAGTAGAGGTACTCAGGCTTTAAGAGGTACCAGAACAAATGATGGCTTTCGGACATAATATGTGCATCTGACAAGAGAAAACTTGTTTCGGTGAGCCCAAGATGAATAGCAGAGAAATGCGAAGCTGTTTTTCTATAGTACGAGTATTCTTCCCGTTTATAGCCGTTTATACACGGAAAGAACTGTTCGAAGCTGGTTTGAAAAAAAAAACATGTTATTAAAAATTTATGGTTTTAAAATTAGAACGATGACGTAATCAACAAAGTGTGAGAATTTAGTTAATTCAACGAATAAGGTATGAAAATGCACAACTAAGAATGGCTATTACATACACTCCCTATTATTTAGATTTCCTTTAATTTTTTCTACTTTTTTATGAAAAGTCTATATTTCAAATGCATTTTTTAAATTCTAAAAAGGCAGATGCTATTGATTAAAACAAATAATAAAACAAAATCAAAATGCACAATTCAATAAACTAGAAATCTAAAAGAAAAAGCACATAGTGTTGAGCATTTGGATATATCATTCTAGGCAAGAATTATTAGAATCGGGCTACAGATTGACAATGCGATGGCACACGCTTAGTCCGTACGCATACACCTACATTCATCCACGAGAGATGAATGATAGTGGGATATAGAGAGAGCGTGGACATATTTCCGAGCATGGTAGCAGTATCTCTCAAGATGTCATCAGCTTGTTATTTTTCTACTCGTGTAATATAGCATTCCGGCGTTTCTTAAAAAGATCAGTGTGTATAATTGTAACAATATTATCGATAACTATCAAGTACAGCAATAAAAAGAGACATTAGAACAGAAATTCTAGAAATTGTTGTATAGTGCCTATAGTTGGCTAAACTACCAATCACTGGAAATTATCCAATAGTGGTTTCTGCTTGCAGTGGTTTAAGACTCTGCTCATTCCTATATCGAAATAGAATTTGATTCAGCTTCCAACAAAAGAGCCATTCATTTTGTCAATCTCGGTACATACGCCTCTCGTGCATGTTAACCATATGGAACACAGTTTTGACAACTCCAGGTATTGCTCCATATGGAAATCGATATACAGGATGTCCCATGACGTGACTGCCAAAACCTAAGGATGAGTTATTGAGGTAATTTCAAGTCAAAAATGTCTAATGCACATGTGACCAAAACTCTGTCGTAACTGACTTACAAGCATTTGAAGTTTTAGATAACCCCACTAATACAAACAATATTTAATTTAAAAAGAAGTCGCTTTATTGATTTACTTGTTCAAACTGGCCACCTAATTGTTGTATACATAGTCTAGCTCTTCTTAGAATTAAAGTGGTAGCTCTGCTAATAGTTTCAGGATCAGCACAAATAGTTTCTGCGGCAGCCAGGAGTAGAACTGCGCCGAATCGACAGCAAGCCGCCTCGACACTTTCCCCACACTCCACTTCTCCCCTTTCCTTAAAGTGAATAAGTGCTTTAGGGAAAGGAGAACAGTGGGGTGTGGTAAAAATGTCGATGCGACCCGTTCTCGATTTGGCGCAGTTCTACACCAGAATTCTAGCAACTTTTAGGAGTATTTTAATGTTACACAAGACAAATAAGGTAACTTACCTTATTTGACGTTTTATGTGACAATCAATAATAAATTATGACTCAGTACCGCATCGACTTTTTAATAACAACAAAATCACCGCCGGCATCTAATATTTGCTTTAATGGGGTTATCTAAAACTTCAAATGCTTGTAGGTCAGTTACAACAGAGTTTCGGTCACATGTTCATTAGGCATTTTTGACTTGAAATTGCCTCAAATACACATCCTTAGGTTTTGGCAGTCATGTCATGGGACACCCTGTATATAAATAATTTATTTCCACATATAGAAGAAAATGTGTCCAGTTAGCCTTAATAATAATAAAGAATTAATCATTACTAAGAAATCATACAAGAGTATCTAGACATTTATAGCAACTATTTTGTAAACGACATAAACATTAATTTATAACACATGTTGTACATATTTCTCTATACAAAGTTGTACACTAGAGCAACATGGAATAAAAGTGACAGAAAAAGAAGCTTAAGCAGTATTTTCAAACAGCGCAAGCAGCGACAATATAAACTTTTAATAATTACTAATCAACAATTAGGGGACGAAATTCGCACAAACAAATCTGCAGCAGTTTCAAAAGCTTAGAAGTTACTAAAAATATTTTTTGCGGCTAAATGTGAAGTGTTTTCTTTTAGACTGCTATCTCAGTCTAACAATCCTTTATTAATAAGTATTAACGAATTAACCAATTTATTATTAATTGGTCAACACTGATTACAGATTAAACAATATAATTACCTAGCTAAGGTTTTACGTTTTCTTAATTGGTCATTAATAATTATTTAAGAGTTATCAAATTATTATTCTGTATTAGGAATAACAAAAATATTCTGAATGATAATTCCTAATTTAAATTGGGACTTACCTTAATTTTATTGACATAATTGATGGCATGGTTAAATTCCACTGGCTGGTTCTGCGGTGCCTCCGTAGAATGGCCCTGTAGCGCTTGAGTAACTGCAGCTTGTGCGGCCGAGAACTGAATTGTATTGTTGTGCGACGTATTATTGTGCATACTAGATGCTGTTGTATATCCAGAGGAGTGGTGAAGCACAGGATTAGAATTTGGAGCCTGGGGAGGAACAGAAGGAACGTGTGATGACAAGGAAAGAGGTTGTGTCTGCGGTAGACCGCTTAGCTGTCCTGATGGTGTCATATTGGTGTGAATGATCCCTGAACCAGTCATTATCATCTCGGGCTTTTTGAGTTGATTCAGAGACCATCGTACCGGTCGGACTTGGAACACTCACAGAAACTTGAAACGCATAACCGCGATCGCTTCTCTGCACTTCAATTTTATAACCCGGCGGTAGAAAAGTGTTGAAGCCAACAATCAAATCGGGAAATCCGTTAAACAAATTCGATACTCGTTGTATAACTCCTGGCGTGTCTATAGATTGAGTCTTGAATTCTTTCATAATGTCCAGAAAGTCATTGTAAACTTGCGGTTTATCACCAAACTTGTATTTAACCAAGTCTAAATAAGACAGCGCATCTTCAACTTTGAGTCTTTGAAAACTACTACCAGGTGATTGCTGCTGTTGAGGACCTTGTGGCGGAGCTGTTGGAGGCGAAGTACCTTTGTTGCGCATTTGCGCATGACTACCTACAGACAGCGGCTGTATCGCCTGAGTTTTCCCAGAATGAGGAGCTGCAGCAGCTGGCATGACGCCGTAACTAGCTGGAGGCGTTGGCGGAAAAATAGAGGACTGCATACCTTCACCGACCACTTTTACAGTGCCGGCGTTGGAGTACGCGATTGTCGGAGTTGTGTTAGGTAACGTCTGACGGTACAAATTCCCAGATATCGGAGGACCTTCTTGCACAGTTTCGTCCACACGCAGACGTTTCATTTCAAATCACATTGAGGCGGCTGTAAAATCAAAACCATTATTAGTTATAATACCACATGCAACTGCAGCACAAATCTGATATAGCACATCAAACAATGCAAACTTCATATCATTGCAAACAACGGTAAGTAAAAAAGAACACTGAAACATTTACAGCAAAAACATTGACACCTAGAACACTTTTATAACGTGTAGCCATTCAGCTTTCTTATTACTATTAATACTACAGGCAAGATTTACATTGTAGAATCATTAAAGTCTAATATTTGAAATCTGAACAATATTCTCGTTTTTATAGCTATAAAAATTAGATATGTATTACTTAAGTTTTATGAAAAATAATTTCAACAGTGTCTTCAGTTATGGAATTAATTTAATTTATCATCAAATGCAGTAATAAAACCTAAGTATGTAAGTAAATTATTCATTTGTAATACCCCCTATTGTAGAGGACCAATATTATACTTGTTTTTTTTTTTTTGTTAGATGAACATTTTTAAATGATATAAGTACTTTATTGGTAATCAAGGTGTTTATTAATTGATACCCATCCATTTATTTCAGGCCCAGTATATGAACTTTATTCTTTTAAACTTGACGCGTTAATACTACTCGTATACACGATTTCCTTTTTCAAGACTATTTATTTTTCTAATGAAAGCAGATGTTTATGCTGTGTTCTGAGTTGTAATACACTACTTCAGGCATTTTGTTGTGGTTCTAGGTAAATGGTTACCTTTATGTGCATACAAAGTACTAAACCCATTATATAATATTATTAAATATTATAAATCGCTCACGTTGGATGTCAATAGCAAATATTTTTTTACAGATATAATGGTATACTTTTGCTATTTGATAGTATATTTAAAAAAGTTCTTAGTAGTATATGTCTAAGTTTAGACAGTATTACAAATGCTAACAAATAAATAAAAAAATGGATTCTAAAATCGTTAAGACTTTATTTATAGTTTTACTTATTACTGAGCGAACTGAATTAGATGTTTATAACTTCTAGTATTTATATATACATTTTTTAATGAGAAAATGTTTATGAAGCGATACAAATTAGATATCAACAATATATAGCAATAACTTATGGATATGAAATAATCTCAAAATACGAAGGTAACATACTTATTTCGAAAATGTCATGTATAAAATGTCAAATCAATTATATAAATTTCCCTCCGCAGCCACTCATGCATTAACTACTTACTTGTGACTTTTGTGTGGATTTCATCTTACAGAACGTTTTGTGAACGAATATGTTAAAATAAACAAACATAACATAAAATATGAACACAAAAGAGAACACAAAAACGGAAGATCTTCACAAAAACACTATGCAACTGCCATGTTGAAACTCATTTCAGCTGATCAGTGATACGACACGCCCACGATCCTCAATATTCCATAAACAAAACTGGCGGGGAAGCGTTGGTCTAGAACCGAACCCGTACGATATGTGCGTGCATGTCGTTACCTTATACATCTGTTTATTACTCATTTAAAAACAACGCAATAAAACGTTGAAACTGGTTAGATGAACTGATTCAAGTGAAAAAATACAGCATGTTGCTATTGCGCAATTTCTTGAGTATTGAATGAAAAATGTTCGCCTAACCTAATAAATTAGGTATAATAATTCTACTACACAAATGAATAAAAACCGCTGTTTATTTTGAATAATAGGTATCTACTAAAGATAACACCGATTTTCATTAAATGGCAGCTGTGTAACTTTCACGATCGACCTTGGGTAGCATATTAAAAAAAAGGTGTTTTTAGAAAGCCCAAATTATTTTTACACGTTGATGAATACAAGAAAATTCATGCGTGAACTAACAATCACAGCAAAAAAAAAATATCAACCTTGCTGTAGCATTTATAATATTAAACAGATACATGATAAAACGATCTCTTGCGTAACCAAAATAGTTTATTTACGTTACAACTTACTTTCATCAATCATGTGTCTGGTAAGTGATACGCGATGCAGAATATAGTGACTGATTTCCAACACATTTTCTTAAGGTAGCACATAAAAAGAGCCATTTCAATAATCTGAGATGACATCGAATCACAAGTATTGTGGACTTCTCTTTCACCGCACTTGACAACGTTGCTTGCCCTCCAATACCGCGGCTTTGTTGCAACCTCTTCCGCGCGGCTTAAACCTCGTTTCGTAGTTACCTTTGTTAGACCGGCATTCGAAATCTGGCAATGTTGCAACAGAACTACGCTCCCGCGATCACAAAACCTAGCTCCTCATTGGACAGCTATAGAATCGATAGGACCGTGGTAGGGGGAGAGAACGGGTCGCAGAGGTGCAGCGATATTGCCGGGTGTAAACGTTATTATTGTATGCAATTTAAAGACTAAAGTCGCATGTTCGACAGTGTCGGTAAACAAACAAAATGTCTTAATATTTCGTAATCTTCCAAAATTATAAATGCAAGCTGTGATGTTCCGTAAGGCAAATGCTTTAAATTGGAAACATTTCTTGCAGGTATTTTCGCAGTCATAAAAATAATTCCGTAAATCAAAAAATTACGCCTAGTTAACTCAGTTGCCAAGTGTACATAATACAAATCATGGTACCTTCTATAACATGCTTCGCGTCGTTGCCAGCTCAAGTATCCGCAACGTCGCTAAATATTACAAACACTAACTAAATTTGGTATTAAAACTCAATTTCTTTGAAATTTAAATTCAAAATGAATGATTTAGAAAGCACCCCGTGCACCTCCCACTTTGAAACAAGTATATCTAATTTTGGACCATCCTAAATTACCAGTAATATTACTCGTTTATGCTTATTTTCTGGTTTGATACGCTTACAGTGCACAATATTCGACAAATAATAAGAAAAAATCACTTTGGCGTGATTATTAGCCTGTTACAGCATGTAGGACTCAAAAATATGTCACTTACCTCATAGAAGCCTCCAGAGACGCAATACTTTCAAATTTTACAATTCTAAACAATTCACCCTTAATGTTTAAGAAGGTGAAGCACTTTTCACGAAAATAAAATGATTTTACACTAAAATTCAACAAAGTAAAAATCTGACACATTCTGTTGACAACCTCCCTCGACAGTGACCGATTGGCGACTGCCTGCTCGAAAATTTCAGAAGCTTGTTTGGACGAATCCATTATAGTGGTACGGCCGCGTACTAGAACAAAAAAAACATCATCGGCATGTATTGATATTTGAATAATACACCACACCTTTGCAATTTTCAGTATTTAATAGTTCTTTAAAAAAACAAATTATATTTTAGAATTCATATTAATATCTTTTCTCTTAATTTTGAATTTAAAGCCATCATACCTTAGAAAATAGACTAGTCCGCAAGAGTAGTAGTAGTTTGTAGTAAAGATCATAGATGTCGCTACTTACATCAATAAATCAAAAATGGAATTTGGAAAATATGCAATATGCAATCCAATTCAACGCAGTCAACGTACTAAAGAAATGGGCTTTCAGAAGCAGGTACAGGGTTTAACAAACATATTTTATTCTATTAATACTTACCAAAACTTGTGTCTCACTAAAACCGGGACTTAGTATAATTCATAAGATATAATTTTCTTATCAAGTAGGATTTCTTACACCGTATTGGTTAATCTTACTGATAGTTGCAATGCGGCACCAATCAAAATATCATAACGTGTCAACAAAAGTTTTAACGTGGTGTGAGAAGTACAGGTTGTGATATTTAAGTATTATTCAACTAGAAACGGGTTTATAGTAATAGGCGTCTAAAACTGTGCAATAATATTTCAAAATGATTAAGCTTTCGAATTTGTGTTTATTGATAATAATTAGTCATTTAACTATTGCCAAGATTGATGTAGATGAACTTAAATGTTTAGGTATGTATAATTCAAATATTATGTTATAAATTATAGTTACTATTAACTGCATTCATGTTGTTTAATTTTTTATTCTTTAAAATCCAGTATGTAAAAGGACGTTTGATGAATTAAAGTTGAAACTAGATAAGTTGGATCCCACTCTGCATACAGAAATTGGAGGGTATCAACTTGACACTGAAGGCAATTTAAAGAAAAAGACCGTGTCACAAGCAAAATCAGAGATAGTTCTATCAGATATTCTTGATGAAGTATGTAATGCAATGGATGAGTATGTTCGAGTAACATGGAAATCTAATGGTACTTTAGCAATAGTCAGGATGATAATGCCTGATTCATCGATGAATCCAATTTTGTCTGATGTTAATTTCATCACTGATGATGATCTAAATAAAAGTCTCAAGTATTATGTAAGTATCGTCATACAAATTGATACATTTTTCTCTTGAGGTATTTCTAAATACATTTTCAATTTATAGTGTGAAGAATTAGTTGAAATGTATGAGGAAACTATTATACCCGAAATATTAAATGAAACGGAAGACCTAGAAAGAACGATTTGTCAAACAAAAACAAATTTATGTCCACTTGAACCTGCACAAGAAGCCAAAACTGAACTGTAATACTTAAAATGTAATTTTTGTAATAGTTTTAAAACAACCTACTTTGTTAACTTTTTCAATAAATTTTGTATTGTTTACTTGGTTTTCTTATCACCCATATGTGACGATAAGAAGAACTTATCACAATCTTTTTAAATAACAAGTGCCAAGTTAATCTCCTAGATTATATAGTATTTCATTCAGATTATGAGTTGAAGGTGTAACTGAAAACTACCACATAGATACTAAAATTTGATATTATTCTGCTTTTAAAATAATACGTTTGCCATTGTAATGATTTTTGTTATAGGGAATGCATATTCTTGTTTCGCATACACTCCATTCGTCTTTCAAAAGATTGTCAAATATTTCAAACTGGCTTTCAATTTTGAAAACGTTAGTTATATACTTCCCATAAATAGTTTTAAAGGTTTCTTCTAAAATATTGACTGTTACTAAAATTCGTCTTCATGTTGAGTGGTATTCGGTTGATGATGAGAACCCATGCGTTCTCGAAACACGTGTCCCGAGTAATTAATCAAAGTTGTGGTATTTGGTGATGTTTTAATTGTTTATTACGAGCCCACAGGCCTTGAGATCACTGAGTGTGAGTGTATAAGAGGTTTTCACTTTGAGTGCGAGTATATGGAAGTTTTCGTATTACTTATTGTAAACTGTTGTGATTTGAATTTTAATATGAATTAACTATAATGGCAGTAAATGCTTTATTACTATTTTAATTTATAACTATATTATAAGAAGTTGACTAGGTATAAAACTTAACATTAATCGCTAAAAACAATAAGTTATATACAGGTGTTTCAGCGAGACCGTTCATTTACAGGCGAAAATTGCGTGCGACTTGCGTTACAAAGGATTCGCACGCGATTTTCGCCTCTATTTCGTAAAGCAAAAAATTCATAACTTTGGAACCGCTGCAGATAATCAAACCAAATTTGGAATGTTGGATGAACAAATCATATTTCTTTTAGTGACACAAATTTAATTCAACTTTCACCAGAAAGGAGGGGTGAATTTTTCCATGTGTACTTCAATGCTTGTAACTTTGTTCATAATTAACTCTTTAGAGAAATATTCCACATTTAAGCTGTTGTGGTCGTTAGTGATCGATTTGTGGCGAAAGAAATTGTTTTTCAGCTTCTATTTGTAAAAAAAGCGATAATATACTGTGTCCCTATTTTATTGACCACAACTGTAGGTAGGTATGTATATATGTAAATCATATTACTTATTATTGATGTGAACAAATCGTAAGTATAAGTATCTATCTAACTATTAGGCAAGTTAATACTTGCGGTCTTCAGTTTATTGATGACGAGTACCTGATTACGTTTCAAAATTGGTTTACAGATGTTTTCTTACCAAACTACAAAACGGCAGAATCGAATTAAAAAACTAAAGGTATTTATAAAGATAGGTAAATCCAAATATGTAAAAATATACAGGGTGTTCCATTAAAAATAACAAAGTAGATGGCGACTTCCGGTCTAACCGGAAGCGCTAGAAATCTAATAATATTTTAATTGAAAAGAACATAATAATAATATATAACTCTCAATTTTCAAATTTATATTTTGGCCAGAACCCTATAAACTTCTAATGAACGGTCTTGCTGAGACACCCTGTATAAAACGCGTCAAAATAAGAAAAATGGAATGTTAAATGTTCAAACTACAAAACTAAAGTACATATTACGGTTTTCTAAACATATTTTGGACTACGGCGTACGATTCACAGATATATCTTATAGCATCAATTCACACGTATCTATTATGATTCATCGCGTACTCCTATTGGACCATTTCCAAGAAATCCGGAAAATCTCAAATGGACCAATAGGAGTCAACGACGGATACATGTGAAACGCATTTCTTAAATTGAATAAAGAAACATATTATCCGTACGTTCATACTACTCTTGACAAAAAAAGGTCAACTTTTATAGCGATATTGGGTAAATTTAATTGCGTTGCTATGGGCGCATTGAGAAGAAGCAAATAGTTGCCGATGTATTGGTAGCATTTTAATGTAATTGGTTACAATTTAATTTTGACCAAACGTATAAGCATGCTACCAATGCTGAATGAAACCTATGACTTTCAAAAACACGTGCACTGCGCCAATTACGGCATTGGCTTCATTCAGTAAAAGCGAGCAGTTTTCAATAGATTTTCATGATTGGTGGAAATTCAAACTGCAACCGATCATATCAAAAATCCGTTCGAGGCGGGTAATGTAGCAATAAAAGAATACAGGATTTTCTGGATGTTTGATAATAGGACGACGTCGTAACCACCACCATCAGTTTACCGAATTTTGACAAATGATTTAAAGAAAAGAAAAATTTCGGCACAACTTGACTGGCGAACAGAAGCAAAAACGCCTGGACATTGCAACCTTGCTAAAACAAAGATTCAGCATTGAAGGTCAAACATTCTTGAATGGAATTGTTGCGATTGATGAAACATGGGTTAGAGACTTCGAGCCGGAGTTGAAATCACAGAGTGGAAAGGTCCATCTTCCCCACGTCCAAAAAAATGTCGACGAGCACAATCAAAGGTCAAACAAATGATGATTTTAGCATACGATACCTAATCAAGGAATCATCGTGACAGACACGGTTCCGTGTGAAGAAAGTGTCACAACAGTTTAATATCGTGATTACCTGTAGAATCTGCGTAGAAAAATGCACAAGAACCGACCTCAGTTGCTCAACGATAGACCACTCATTCTCCATGACAATGCTCGTCCGCACATTGGACACGTCGTAACCGAAAAGCTACCCGAATACGGTTGGGAGGTGTTGCCTCATCCTCCCTACACGAAATGTAAACTAGCTGCCCGCACGAGACTGACACCTCTCAGAGAGGACCGGCGAACCGGTGGGCTCCTCTTCCCCGTGCTACCCATGTTAGACAGGTTCCCTTATCTAACCCCACGGGGCCTATAGGCCTCCTTGCGGATGGCGACTATCGGCCAAGCGTGGGAAACGGAATCTGGCCGTGAGGCTACAATTAGCCCGCCCGTGAATTAGGCCTGTACTGCGGGGACGGCCGGGCCGAAGCCCTACCCCAAAATGCCAACCGCGATGCTGTTTCTCCCAACCGGGATAGAGATACCGCAGCAGCTACAGTGAAACCGTAGGGTCCCAGAGTCACCGAGTTGTTTTAGGATGAAACCAAGGCTTCCCCAACCAGCGGCGGGACTACTCCTCGGCAAGCCAACTTTTGTCTTCCCCTACTAAGATTCTCCCGCCACGGCTGTTCCCCAGCGTCTGGCCTACAGGGATGGGGTAGTGTAGCTGGGTTCTTCTGGGTAAGTGCCGTAGGGTACCTCACTTACCCACCATATATTCCGACGCTGGCGGCCAGCACAAGTGCCGTTCCCTCTATTAGACTTTACTCCATGCCACATCGATCCGTTACCCTGAAATGATGAGATCAGGTATGGGGTAGTGACAGAGGAGTTTTAAGGGTGGAACGCAATAGGGTAAATGCCCACCCTTCATCCTCCCTACAGCCCGGACATGACTGCACCAGACTTCGACTTATTGCCAAAGTTGAAACAACCTATGCGTGGATGTCGTTTTCGATCGCTGGAAGAGCTTTCTACCGCCGTTACCTGAGCCATCCGACAGATGAACAAAAATGGTATCCTCAATGGTATAGTAAGGCTTCCGATTCGTTGGGATTCGGTTATTGAAAAGCAGGAGACTATATTGAAGGAATGTAACGAGATATTTCAGTAAAAATAGAAAATGTAATTGAAAAAAATTTTGTGCATCATTTATGAAAACACCCCCCCTCCCCCACACGTTTTAAAAGGTTTCCTAAGCGTTAGCAAAAACGTTTATATAACGTTTAAAAAACGTCTTAATGTCACAAAAATAAAACGTTATAATTTAACGTTCTGTAAACGTTACACGAGAAACATTTTATTAATGTTGGAAAATGCAAAAATATTGAATACAATACATTAAATTTTGACGCCACTTAATTGGCAATAGTTTCTGATAACGATGAAACTACAAAAATATGTAACATATCCGAAATAAATGAATAGCAGTAAAATGAAGAATATATGATGTAGGTAAATTCGTATATTCCCTCAAAAAAAGGTAAATAAACAGTTAACACAATTAACAAGTTAATTTTCTAATTTCTACAACATAAACTCCGTATCATTATTCATTATCTATTAAAAAGTTTATAGATATTAAACATGTGTTAACACGTTATATTTTCACCGTCAGAGTAACCAAATATAACGATATCTTTTTAACGTTACATTAACGTTTAGTGAGTATTAACGTTTAGGGAACCTTATTTTAACGTTTATAAATGTTGAACGTTGCAAGTAAGTTTTCGTGCTACCTGGGGGGTTATTCTCGAAACAGTGGAAAAATAGCACTCCCAGGGAGTAACTTTCACCGCTCACTCCTCGATACTACTCGTTATGAAAAAGTGAGAAAGTCAACTCCAGAATAAGAACTATTGAAATTGTAGGAATTTTTTGACAATTCTCTTGAAATTTCCATTCCCTCAGATTCGAGAATAACCCCCCTGGGATCAACTATCGTGAAGTATTTTTCTTCCAGAGAAGATGGCGGATTACGCTGCGCACTAAAAATGCGCGTACTGTTCCCGCCACGAGGAGTGCAAATTCTGTGCCAATGGTGTGCAATGGTACAACGTCTACAGTGTAGCTAATTCAGTTAACTACTCCACTAACTACAACTAACTCCACCATTAGTACTCCACTAATCTGTACACTCCAGTACACTCTCCTGCAATAAAATGGCGTACGCTTTATTATTTATATACATTATATGATTTAAAGTACATTCAATACATCAAAAAATCATGGAAATTGGCATAGGACTTGTACGCAGATTTATTGCAAGCGACTATACTTACCGGTGCTCGCTAAAGTTTCACTTATATTTGAGATGGGGCACTTGACTCCAATTGGAAATAATTCTCTTAACACACGTATTATTTTCTGATTGAAAAGATAGTTTCATATGCTTCATTCGAATCAGATTTACGCTGAAAAAGGTTCCAAATTCTATCATAACTCTTTTTTCATGATTCCATTTGATTTTGATGATTTTGATTTACAAAAGTACCTGTACCTGTTATCCTGTTATTTACATTATTTATTTGTATCGTTCTCTGTTTTTCATTTCGTCGCATTTTCGAGCCGAATAATTTAAAAGTTAAAATCGAGTATAAATTCGTAATTGAATTTGGTTTATCAGGAATTCTAGTAAAGCACTGATGAAGGATAAGAAAAAAAGCAGTTTTTGTAGAAAAATCGAAAAATAATAAACTTTCTAGGTTAGGTTAGCTTCTTGATGTTTGATCTTGATTATTATACTTACTATTATTACGAAAGGTGATTGATAATCGAATGGATAATCATAGCAGACAGATAAAATCTAAAAAGGTGGAAACAAATTAAGATAGTTTTGAAGTTATAGCATTAAATATGTTAGCATCTGTAATATGATTGAGTTGAAGCAAATAATTCCCATTATAGTATCATATCAACGTTGGGCCAATGTTATAATGGAGTGGGTGTTGTGTATTTGGCAAAACATTTACCGTCTGGACAAATGGTTGCTATTAAGAAATTCAATATGGATATGGTAAAAGACGAAGTAAATTTAATACAGGTACCTACTTAAGATCTACACTTGATATGTGTTGCATTTCTTTAATTTATATTCATATTTTTAAGCATGAAATTGTCTTGACAAAACAACTACAACATATAAATATTTTAAAAAACTTAGTTTCGTATGTTAATGATTCTGAAGTATGCGTTGTCAGCCCATTAATGGGGTTTAGTTCGTGTAGAGATTTATTAAATGCCCATTTTTCCGAAGGTAACTAATATGAAATTAGTTAATTAATTGTGGTAATTGTGTGTATTCTGCTGTAGGTTTACCAGAAAATGCGATATGTTTAATTCTTAGGGATGTATTGGAAGCTTTGGAATATATACATAGAAGGGGTATCATACATAGGTAACATGTAAGAATTCAGTTTTTTTTCGTCGTTAACATACATTTTCAAGATCGGTTCGTGCAAACCATATTTTGTTGTCTGAGAATGGACGAGCTTGTCTAACTGGTTTTCGATATTCCTGTCCTGTAAGAAAAAATGGTAAATGGCAAAAGCATATACATTCCTTTCCCAGTAAAATTGTAAGACCAAATTTGAACTGGCTCAGCCCTGAAGTACTTGCACAGAATTTAAGAGGTATATTTTCGATTTTTATATCTTAGGCTGCTTTTTTTGTTTGTATGTGGTTTATAGTTTAAGTTTTGTGCTGAATATTATTTTTGTTACAAGGACTTCAATTTGAAAAATGCATACTTTTTTCTGCTATTAATTTGTAAGGTTGTTTTTTATAGTCTAGTATTCATCATAAATAAATCACATTAGCATTTGCTTCTACAGTAGAATCTTAATATAACAGGGAGAAGGCTATCCGATATAAGTAACTCATAAGTTCGTTATATAAAAATAAATTTTCTGAGTAAGCAATATTATTTGCTATCAAATAGAAATATATAAACAAACATTTGTTTTCATATTATACTTTATCAGTACAGTGCCGCCGCGATAATTCGAATTCATCAGTAATCCGGATCATGACTTCTTTTCCGTTATGTATGTTGTAGTCCGGATTTGTCACTTATTTGGTAATCCGGATTCTTAGAATATTCTTGTTGACGAATAGCTAACGATTTTATATACAGTTTTATATATAGTTGTTGATTCCTGTCTATGCGCATACAGAAACGACAAGTGTTAGAACGCGTTTAATTTCGGTGTTAGTGTTCCTGTCCAATGGTTCCTACTAAGAGAAAACACAAACCATTAACCATTGAAGAGAACATTACTATTATAGAAGAGATAAAAAAAGGAATACCAGGTGCAGTGTTGGCACAAAAGTATGGCGTAGGGACCTCAACAATTTCCGACATTAAAAAAGAGGAAAAATTTAAAAGGTGAATTGGTGCTCTACTTAGCCCCGCCCAGTGCGCCGTTTTGAACATACAGTAAATATAATGCTTCATAGCGTCTCCTTAGTATACTAGCTCAATGCATAAATCAGACTAAATTTTAAACAAAATGACATATAACACCGCCGATATTCGCCGATATATTAAATTGTTTTACTTAAAAATCCAAGTAACCAACTTCAAAAAAAGAACATGTCTAAAATGTTCGAACAAAACATGTCTCGCCTAGCGGCTCGTTTTCTAGACTTGAACGCGTGTACAAAAATCGTGTCTTATGATATTATGAAACTTGTATTTTAATATACTACAGTAGAGTCCCGCTTGAGTGAACTCTCGCTGTAGTGAACTACCCGAAAGAGTGAACACCGAAAAATTTACGTTGGGATCCGATTTAGTGAACAGGGGAAATCCCGGTAGAGTGAATTTCTTTCCTTGGTAGTTCTGTAATTACCCTAAATATGTATTATAGGAAGCGCATCACCACGAATGATCGTAAATTGGTCTAGTTACATTCACAGTTTGGTTACATTCTTCTATTCGATTTGTATGAGCACGGTGTGCACGTCGTGTTATGAGAAGTATGTATATGTAAAAAGAGTTCAAAATAATTTGAATAATAGGAAACATTTAAAACTGAGCGGGAAATTAGAGACATTGGAAAGCTTAAGTAAAGGTAGATGTATAACAAGTTTATCTAAACAATTTGGAGTGGCTAAATCTACAATATGTGCTATAAAGGAGAGGCGAACATTAATTTCAAGAAAAACTAATCACTAACTGTTGATGGTATACGTAAATTTGAAACATCTACATATTCAAAAATGGAAAAGGCACTGTACAAGTGGTTTATTTCATTGCGAGAGAGAAATATTCCCGTTAGTGGATTAATGTTAAAACAAAAAGCTATAAATTCGCAAAAATCTATGGATGAATCGTCAACATTTATTGCAAGTAATGGATGGCTTAATAGATTCAAAAGACGGTGCAACGTAAGGTTTTTAAAAATATCAAGAGCACCACCAGTTTTAAAGAATGGTTTCATGAAATGTTTGTTCCAGAGGTAAATAACAGAAAGAAAAAGTTAGAACAATAAAAAATAACTACGTGTTTTAAACCAAAATTATAAGTTAATAAGTTTTCAATATACAAAATGTCGCGTATTATTATTGCCAAATTATATTATTAATTATTATAGTAAAAGTAAGATTATTTAAGTAAAGTTTCATTGCATATATGTATTTGTATTTGATTTTTTAATAAACCTCTATTTAGTGAACAATCCGATTTAGTGAACAGGGACTTGGCTAATAACGTTCACTCTAGCGGGACTCTACTGTATTTCAAATCAAATGCACATTTTTCAGCGGAGAATGCGTAGTCTATTGTCTGTTTGAGTAACAAGGCAGCAGTTTATTGATAAGCTCTTAACTTTAAATTGGTAATTTTTAAAATAAATATTGCAACTTTGTCTATTAGTACCTATAGTACAATTAAATGTAAATAGAATGACTTTTATTTTGCTGGTTGTCGTTATGTATACTGTTTTGCAATTAATTTAATATTTTGTACAAAATGTATTTGTCAACTTATTTATTTCTGATAATATATTTACTTCCCGTGATGTATACATAAAACAACACTATCAGCATATGAAAAAATTAAATTTGGCAATTGATAGGTACAAGTACAGGGTGTCTCAGCGAGACCGTTCATTAGAAGTTTATAGGGTTCTGGCCAAAATATAAATTTGAAAATTCAGAATTATATATAGTCTATTATGTTCTCTTCAATCAATGAAAATATGATTACATTTCTAACGCTTCCGGTTATACCGGAAATCGCCATCTACTTTGTTATTTTTTATGGAACAGCCTGTATATTTGTACATACAGTCCTCGCCAGAGAAAACGGGACACTTTTTTTAACTATTGTAAGTGAAGATTACAGCTATTGGTATGATTTGAAATTAGTAATAGATGAAAAATGTTATTTGTCAATTTGACAGTATTCAAACTTCAACCAATTTATAATGGGTTCACACTCTTAAGTAATATTTATTTAAACAACGAAAAGTAAAAAAGACCTTTAGTGAACATTGTAATAACTTAAATCTATTATTAAAATTAATATTTTGTAAGAGCACCTTCAGCCTCTATCACAGCACTAATTCTTTCAGGCATTGATCTTATTAAATTAATGACGTAATTTTCAGGTATTTCTTCCCAGGCCGTTTGTACTATGTGAAATAATTACTCATTGTTATGCACCTGAAGATTTTGTTTATTAATACGTCTTGCCATTAAACCCCATACGTTTTCTATCACATTTAAATCTCCACTATAACTAGGAAAATCCATACAGGCCACGTTATTTGTATTAAACCACTCTTTCGTTGCTGCGGAGGTATGAACAGGACAGTTGTCTTGCAAAAACATGAAATTCCTATCAGGATAAGATTGTATGACGGTTGGGATCATCACATTATTAAGAATATTTATATATTTTTCACTGTTAAGGCGATTTCGAATATGGTGCGCAACTCCGAAACCTCGCGATGATAACCATCCCCAAACGTTGACAGAAAATCGAGGATTCCTTTTAATGTTATTTATATATTTGTCTTCAAAACGTGTACCTCTTGGCCGGTAAACTTTTACTTGTCCATTGTACGACGACTGAAATATTTTTTCGTCCGAAAATATTACTTGATCCCAAGCATCATATCCTATGTGCTGCAGAGCGAAGCCGATTCTTTGTTCTTTCGAAGCAGGACTTAAAAGAGTTTTGTTCACTGCTACACGTGAATGTAAACCGGCATTCCTTATTCGTCGGGATCCTGTTCTAACAGATCCAGGAAAACCTGTATTTCTTATTGCCTCTCTTACCGTGTTTCTTCTCTCAATTTCCTATATATTTTGCTTACTGTACTCTTACCTATTCCAAATTCATCTGCTACACTTCTCATCGACCATCCTTCTTCTATTTTAGTGCAAATTCTTGCTTTACATACTTTATTAACGTGAGGCATATTAATATTTTCAACGTAAATAAAAACTATGCATTGAAAAAATTTGACATTAATGACATATGTAATGACAAGAAAATTTATTCATTCATTGTTTTAGGAAAATACTTAATTACACAACTAAAATTTAGCCAAAATCGCAATAAGACGTGTCCCGTTTTCTCTGGCGAGGACTGTATTTGGATTTACCTATTTTTAAGCTTTATAAGTAGGTACCTTTAGTTTTTTAAATGTGATTCGGGCGTTTTGTAGTTATTCGATATTTTCTAAAAAAATTTGCTATAGCGGACATTTATTCAAAAATCAGAGAATACTCGGTTTTTCGGATATCAATTTAGAATTCATAATATGCTTAAACAACATGGAGTATATTTTAGCGCCAAGAATGGCTGTATGGCACGTTAACTCTTCGAAATTTTGAAGAACCATAACTCAATTTTTTTAAGTGTCACCCCCATATTTTATTACTTAATCATCTTCGGCATCGAATTTTACATCTTTTATGTCGGACATATCCTAAGTACACCTAAAATTAATAGTTTAGGAGATAATTAGATGTTTTGAAAAATGCGTACATAACTCATTGATACTTATCCAGTGTGCCATGGACAATAAGCGTTCTCAAAGATTTGTTTTCAAAGTCTAACGTCAAAATCATACTTCGTCGTTTGATGCTTGTGAGTTAATAATTACGCGTTAAATGCCTTTACATTATTGCTATAAAGAGTTAAAATAGATAACACCTTGATGTTCGAAGACAGCTGGGTAAGGCGGTTAGGAATTGGCCTGTAAGATCTCCAGATATGACACCTGTGGACTTCTTCCTTTGGGGACGTATCAAAGATCTGGTCTACTAGACATCGGCGACCACGAGGGAGTAGTTGAAAGCATGTGTGCGCAGCATTCGATAGACTCTCTTCTCAAAATGTACAAAGAGCAACATTTGAGGGTATTTCTTTACGTTTAACACTGTGCTTGAATGCGAACAATCACCATTTTGAACAATTGTTATAATTTCTTTCTAGTTTTTTACACCCATTTCTTAAAAAATACATTCAGAATTTCTTCCTTTGTGTTTTAGTTATTAATGTAAAGACATTTAACGAATATTATTAACTCACAAGCATCAAACGAGAAAGTGGGATGCTGACGTTAGACTTTGACAATAAATCTTTGAGAACGCTTATTTTCCATGGCACACTGGATAAATATCGATGAGTTGTGTGTGTATTTTTAAAAAATTCTAATTATCTCCTAAACTATCAATTTTAGGTATGGGACATAAAAGATGTAGAATTGGACGCTGAAGACGACTAAGTAATAAAATATTGGAGGTGCTATTTGAAATTAAGTTATGGTTCTTCAACATTTCGAAGAGTTAACGTGCCATCGTAAAGTAACCACGCAATGTAGACAGCCGTTCTCGGCGCTAAAATATACTCCAACATGTTGATTAAGCATATTATGAATTCTAAATTAATTGATTATTGATTAATTCTTTGCCTGTCCCTTATTTAGCAAAGGCACCTTTCTCGGCCTTCTAGCGTGTAATTTTGCCTCTAGTAACTTCTTTCTGACAGTTGAAGTACTTATAGGAAGATTGAGTTCCTCTTTTATTTTACGTGATGACCTGAAAGGGTTCTTCTTAATATACTTAAGAATATTTTTGTCTTCGTGGGTTGTTGTTTTTCTCTTACCGCCACGATTTTCTTGGCGTTCTCTCCATTTTTTTGCGTTGAATATCATCTTAGCTGAGCATCCAAGCGCTTTTTGTATAAATTTGTACGTTTTTCCTCTTTGAATTAGGTTTATACTAATTGCTCTCTTTTCTGGGGTACAATGTTTACTTCGACCCATTGTATTGTTGCAAAAGGTTTATTTTTACTGGTTAAAACAGATATATCACAACGCTAGTACTAGTTAAGACTATGTATACAACCAGATTGCGTAAATCACCTATACGAAACAAGTGTTCAACGAATACTACGGAATACTGCTATTTTAACGAATAGTGCAATTCTCACAGTTGCATAGAATCGGGGAATACCCCGAATATTTGGATATTTCTCTACACAATACAATACTTACGCATTTTAAAGTATATACAACAAATTTCGTGACATAATAATTTAATATAGTTTAGTTATTAGAATTTCATGCAGCACTGCTATTTTAACGAACTTGACTGTATGTATCAGAGAGTACATATTTTTTGTTTAATTTGATTATCAAATGTCTTATTCTTAGTATTCTTAATATATTTTTCTAATTATGTAATTGGTATTATAACGCTGAATAAAAATAATTTTTAAAATATTTAGATATATAAATGTTGTTTCTAACATGTATGTATTTTGCAGGGTATAATGAAAAATCTGATATCTACAGTTTCGGTATTCTTATATGTGAACTTGCGAATGGATCTGAACCATACAGTGAAATGACCACAACGCTAATGTTAACTGAAAAAATGAAAGGTACAACACCGCATTTGTTGGATTGTACCACAATATTACCGGACGATGATGGTCATGGTATGTGTTACCAAATTTAATATTTATTTAAATGTAATATATCGCGCTAACACTGTATCAGATTAAAAAACCTATTGTTTTAAGAAAATGTCAATTCGTTTTATTAAACGTCAGTATTGGATTTACTAGCTGGCTAGTTGGTTTGTAAAACATTTCTACTGCAACCAACGAAACGTGACCCGTCTTGCAGCCCTGTGTATTTGTTGTGTACATTCCCAAACAAAAACTGAGCGCATCAGTATTTAAATTAGTCCTATCACGTCAAATAAAACAACGATGTGACAAACAAGTAAAAGATCACTACACAAATCGGGACTGTACACAGTTCTTAAACAAGGACTAGGACAGTTGACTAGGAGGTATGCGGAGCAAGACGTTGTTAAATTAGTTTACATATTTTCCGGGGGTCAAATTCACTTGGTCGTACTGTAGAATTTTTTAAACCAATAAATCACATGTGGCTGGTACCAGATTGGTGCGTGTCCTATTACTTACTCTATTACCTACTCTTTACTTCGGAAGTTTATTTGGCTAATATTGTGCGAAAGTCTTTTGATGACTAAACTGAACGTCGAGAAATGGGATTAATTGCCGAAGTCATACCACATAACACTGCGATTTTATCGTGTGGGATATTATAAAAGACATTATATTCGGAACAACTTAATTACATAAAATTGTTAATTAAGAATGCGTTTGAGTATATTGACATTAAAGAATTAGTCTGATGCATTTGTAGCTTTGAAGACATGTATAAAATTTGTTTTGAACATATTTGCTATTTTAAATCAAAATTAGTCAAATTATTGGATTAGCTTATATATTCTAAATTAATTAATTATCGCAAATTTACATTTAGGAGATTCTGCAATAAAGTCGCTGCTACATAACCAGGCAAAGAGGAAATTCAGTGAAGGTTTACACGAACTAGCTGCTTTATGTCTCCAACAGGAACCGTCGCAAAGACCTACAGCATCTCAGTTACTGACACACCCCTACTTTAGGTTTAATCGGAAACATATGCACTTGTCGGAATACCTTTTACCGGCATTACCTTTAAGTGACAAAGTAGCTTACAATAGAGGTAAGTTAGGCTTTGATTAAATGCAAGTAATTTGTTCCGGATTAATAACTATTTAATTTACAGAGGATCTGGAATCTTTAGAGAATATCAGGAGGATGTCTGATGTAGAAATAAATACTTACGAATGGGACTTCTAATATTAGTAGGAATAATTGTGAATAATTTAAATTGTGTTCATACACTTTTTACTAGAATCAGTATATTGTAATTTATTTAATGCTATCTCGTCTTTTTGTACATATGTTTAATATTTTTTTATCTCCTGCTAAAAATGAAATAAATATATTACATAATATTTTTAAGATATTCTGAAACATAACACTATAACTTCTAAAAATAATTTACATCGTAGTCACTATTATACAAACAACAAAAAGATTCCAAACAGATTAAGTCAGACATCCTGCTAGTGATGTAGTGTCAGCACTGAAGTTCTTGACACTGTTGACAACTATTGATTAACTGTGAATCGTACGATTCAATTTGGATATATGAGTTCGCTATTTTCAGTCGGTTATGAAGTAAGTTTGTGGCCCTGTTTAGAACGACATCTCTATCACAGTCATCATCTGTAAATAGAATAAAAATAAAAGTAATAATTGTTTGGAAATAAGTTTACTAACTCCTACAAGTATTCAATAGCAATTAGGCTTGTTTTGCGAATATGTGATATTTCATTTAAGAACATCTGCTTCAATTTATTAAGAAAGTTTACAAAGCAATATTTGCACTATTTGGTAAACAAACATAGTGACAACACAGAGTCCGCATCTGGTTTTACACTGAATAGAATAAGAAAAAAAGTATATTTAAATTCTGTATTCTGTTTAATAGCTGAAGTACAGACTTCGGCATAGATATTTGTCTATGAAACAATAGATCTGTTCGTAGATCCTGATAATTACCACCAGTCAAAACCAAGCATACGAGTCCATAAGTTCGCTGCGTATACACAACTACTTTTCAATTGAACATCTGGATTTCTAGCAATTTCTGATTACCAAACTAAGTCTATAAACAGAGCTAATATAATAGTGGTGTGAGAGTTTCTGAATAAGTGAAAGCATATAATGCTTTTATAGAAGATACCGCATATGAGAGGTATAGTATGAGAATTAACGTTCTTCATAAGTTGCAAAACTTACATGATTAAAATGGCAGATCTAGATTTTACCTTTACTATTTGCAAATTATATAGAATTTGAATCTACATCCCCATTTTTTCTCAAAAAAGGGATTCCAGTACTTTTCAATAATAATAATCGGTATATAGTATTCCTTGTTCGTTAGTAATAGGTGATACCTCTAAGGTTTGATGCTTAAGTATCTCCAGAATAGAACTAAGATGTAAGGAATAATGTGTGTGTTTCATATAGATATTCTCGCAGATAGTTTTCTCTCCAGTACATTGTGAGACTTCAAACTTACCTAAACCTCCATAGCCTACTAATTACACCTCATGATACATTGTACAAGCTAATTGCGGTAGTCTTTGATGTCCATTTTGTAAAAGTTATAGAAGACATGGGATTTCAATAAAATCTTATTTGGCACATTATGTATTACTTTCATTCTTAAAGGTATCTCGCAATGATGCTTGCTAATTGTATCAAGCGAATCGTTTAGTATAAGCAACAGTTCAAATGACATAAATGTTATGAGAATCATCATCTTATTATTTTGAGTTTTACTGAGAGTAGGTATGATACAATATTTAAACCAGTTTTATTTATAGTAATAATGAAAATATGGTTCTGTTGATTTTATAACACTTATAACAATTGAGTGGATTACTAAGTAGATAATAATAGTAGATAATAGATAGATACTTTACTTACATGAGGATATGAAAATTTTGAACATTGGTCAACTTTAAAGCTAGAACATTCTGCTTAATATTTACGGTATGTTGAATAAAATTTTAGATATTTTTTTCAATATACAAAATCTGCTTCAACAATAAATAATTAAAAGCAGTGAATTATTACAAAATTAATTTTTCTTTTGTTGCTCGGGAATTTAACGGCCTGTAGTTGCGAATTAAATATTGATAAAATTTTGTTCTCATAGTCATTATATACTAGAATACATATATATACATACCAACTGCTAAATGAGCAGCAACGACGTTTTTTCCAGGTGCAAGCCTCCATGAACGAACGCTGTGCACATGCTTTACGCCGTTAATATTTCTTAAAGTAAAGATAAGTTCGCCAACATGCATATGACTAGATTCCAATAGGATAAGGAATGAATCTTTGGCTACTGTTAATGTTGCACAAACAACAATGACTGCAAATACTATAGTGCATATCGGATCAAGTACTTTAGCCTCTGGAGCAAATTTAAGAATCAGAGCAGTCAATAAAACACCTGCACTTTGTACAATATCTCCGATGATGTGAGCTGCGGCCGCTCGAACATTTATATTTTCTTCGTGAGAATGCAAGTGAGATGAATGACTATGTCCGTGATTATGATTTAGGCCACCATGCAACACCACGCCCATGCTGTAAAAGAAGATGTAATGTACTATAGGTGAAGTAAGTTAGTAAATCTGGGGTAGAACTGCGCCGAATCGACAGCAAGCCGCCTCGACACTTTCCCCACACTCCGCTTCTCCCCTTTCCTTAAAGTGAATAAGTGGTTTAGGGAAAGGAGAAGAGTGGGGTGTGGTGAAAATGTCGAGGCACCTGGTTCATAGATAATTCAAGGCGATGGTTTTAGTTATCATGCATCATTGCGAGCTCAGATGTGTGTTATGAGTTCGGTTTAAAGCTTAAGTTCTGAATAAAACGCCGTCCGATAATTCAGGTGTATTAATATTATGATTTTGGTATTAATCGAAAAAAAGAAAAAACGAATATAAAAAAATTACGTAAAAGTGTCTTGCTGTAGTTCTTTTCCATCGTTGCCTAAAAAATTATTTGAGTTAGGAAAGCGTTAACATTCAATACCTATATGGTCTTCCATTATTTTCTTTCTATATGAAAAATACAATGTGAACATTTTAACAATTTTAATTAAATAGGCGCAAAGAATGAATAAATAGGAAAATAGGATAGAGTGTATTTTATATTAATTCGATATATAAAATGTAATACCTTCACTATAATTATCGCTGAAGTTTGTGTTTCTTTTTTGCAAAATTTTATGTACAATATGTATTTATGATTTAGAGTATATCTAGTATAAATACTTACATTAAATTAATAAGTAAACCTAGTGATGATATTATTAGCATCGTGTTGGCATCTATTTCATACTCGCCTTTGATCAATCGACCAACAGCAAGAATAGAAAATGTCCCAGCTAATATCCATATTACCATTACACTGAAAACGTAACTAAGAGTTAATAATAACCGCTTTTGTTTTGTGATACTTAGCAGTTATGCTGCTAGGAACACATACATTATGTTTGTTATTTTTGTATATAGAAAATCAAATTTCAAATTAATTATATCTAGACTTTTGTTACAATTCCATGCAGAAGCAAAAAAAAAAGAGAAAAATTCTTTTTACGAAATATCCTCCTTAACAATTCACTGTTCGCGTAATTTGCAACTTATACAAACTATGATCTACAGCTTACCTTAAAAATGCACCCAACACTTCCGCTCTATGGTAACCAAATGTCATTTTGTACGAAGGAGGTTTTCTTCCAATCCAAATAGATATGATAGAAATAAAGAATCCAATGAGATCCGAGAATAAATGTGCTGCATCAGTCATTACAGCTAGACTACCAGCTAAATATCCACCTATTAATTCTGCAATCTACAAATTAAAGTAACAACAAAAATTGATTAGTATATTTAAAAATTTTATACTGAACAATATTTTATATCTAACATATAAAAGAGACAGCAATACCATTAAATAATGAAAACAAACTGGTAAGCAATGAATTCCTAAAATTCTGAAAAGATGCATAACAAACAGCTCGTATCTAGGAAGCAGGTCTAGACAGATGACACATCTATCACCGTGGTCACCAGCCCCATTATGCTCACTTCATTAAGGACTATAGAACAATAATACCTATGGAATTGCAACATCAGTACCAGTTAGTGAATTAAGGTCAGGATTGATTGAACGATTACAATTGTTGCCTGAGCATCATTAACAGAGCACGTTTACAGTTTCCGTCATTGCATGTAGACCAAACTTTTAAGCAAAGTTGTTCTCTATTGATGAACCGCGATTTTGTTTGCGTTTGTTGATCAACAAAGAGTAGAACAGAAGAAACGAACGGTATTGGTTTTCTATGCTAGCAGAACCGTGATATTGCTCACGGTGTCAAGTGTGATGGATGATTGATATATACAATACAAACCATAGACCAAGTTAACCTTTATTGCATTACAACTAAAAAACTAAAACAGTAATTTTTTTTTGTAGAAAATGTCATAGTCTATAAAATACATCCTACAATTTTTTTTATATCTTGTGCCTTTATATCTGGATTGGCGAAGAGATGGAAGATGTCACGAAAATTATCCCCCTTCTTTTCCAAATGCAGGCTTATATTTAAAGAGATATAAAAAAAAAGTAAGAGCATGACATTTTCCAGAAAAGTCGCAGATTTTTTTTTACGTGTGGTGGGTGCTTAGTTACAGTGATAGTACTATTATAAGTATTATAGTTTTTCAGTTGTATCAATTAGAAAGGTGCGACAACGGTTAATTTTGTGGCATCTGTGTAATTTATTAAACAATACCGACTATAGGTCTAGGGTTTGTATTGTATATATACATGTATGTTATAGAATTCTGTATGGCTATGGTATTGCTTTTACTATAATTAATTAGGTTATTTTACTTAAAATTACTCTACTCATTAATATAAGGAATCTACCCTATTTCCGATTGGTAGTAGAAGCAATCATGAATGAATGCCATATAGAATTTCTACATGATGGGATACTTTATATTTGTTACGCAACAGTACGCTTTTCCATCATTGATTGTCTAATTATAATCCTTTTTAGCAGATTGCAAAATTTTTGATCGTAACTATAGAGGAATTTCTTGATACCGCATGTACTCCATTCTATTTACTTATCAAATATCGGCATAATACTAGATTTAGTATAGATATTGCAACTTTTAATTTACTATATTAGCTGACTTACAAATTTTTTTAATTTTAAAATGTGACATGAAGAAAAATTATCTTTTCGTCCACTCTAATACTAAAATTTAAGGTGAATTCCAGAGTATTTTTAATTGATCGAATTTTATCGATACACTGATTATAATTACATAATTTACAATATTGCTTAAATGACAGAGATAAGGTAGTACCTGAGATGTTTGGATTTAAAAATTAACGTATATGAAGATTATATAATTATAATTAGTTGCAACATTATTACGTCGTATAAAATATATACAGATTGTGGCAATTGAATTAGAGTCACTCGTATATTCAAAAGAATTTGAAATAGAACTGCTATGCTTGATGTATTATTTACAGGATAGTTTCCCATAAGGATCGACATAGAGCAAGTCTATATAGAGGATCTCAAAATATATTGGCTCAACACAACGTATATCAAGACTATGGTGAATTCCTCATGAGTTGCAGCCTTCAAAGTGGAAAAAAAACCAACTTTTCAAGTTAGCAGAAGACAATTTGGTGTACTGTTTGATCGACTAATTTAGGATAAGTAAAAGTCAACTGAAGCATTGTAAAAAAAATAAATGTAATTGTAAAAGAATTGTTTTCAAGTTTTCTTTTAAAACGATAAGGTTTTTTTTTAAATAACAAATGTAAAGAAAGTTTAAAATTAGGTTTCCTATAAAATAAAATTATTATAATTTTATTTTTTAAGAGTGAATTACAGGTCCGTGAAGTTAGCCCCTAAAGTGTCAATTTTTTGTTTCGAAAATGTCTTGTTCGTTAGTGCTTCTTAGTGCTTCAACTATTTTCGTTAGTGCTTTTTCCGTTCTCTGCATATTAAGGGTTTTGTAATTTCAAGGTCAGCCCCGACAATCTATCAAAATGGACGAAATTTGATACTATGGTTTAGTGCTTCGTTAGTGCTTCTTAGTGCTTCAAATAGTTTCGATAGTGCTTGTCTAGTTTTTTAGATATTTTAGATTTTAACTTCAAGGTCAGCCCCTAAACATTTTCCTATTGACTCAAATTTGGTGTCAGTTTTTAGTGCTTCGTTAGTGCTTCTTAGTGCTTCAAATAGTTTCGATAGTGCTTGCCTAGTTTTTTAGATATTTCAGATTTTAACTTCAAGGTCAGCCCCTAAACATTTTCCTATTGACTCAAATTTGGTGTCAGTTTTTAGTGCTTCGTTAGTGCTTCAAATAGTTTTGATAGTGCTTGCCTAGTTTTTTAGATATTTTAAATTTTAACTTCCAAAATATTTTCCTTTAAAAAGTTGCATTTACGATTGGTTTTTTTTTCGAGATATTTAACTCATATATAAACTTCATTTTCAAGGTCCGCCGTAAATCGTATGTTATTGACTTAAAATTAGAATCGTTTCTTGGCGCATCGTTAGTGCTTTTTAGTGCTTTACATAGTTTTCTTAGTAATCACTATCAACTGTTTCATTTTAAATAAAACACCGTGAATATTAGTGACTTGTTGGATTCTTCTTAAAATGGAAATATTCTTTGTATAACACTACCTAAGTATAATACCTACCTATATCTTACTATTTTCGAGATATTGGCAGGTAAAAAGATGACATTTTCCAATTTTGGAAAGCTAAACGATTTCTCTCATGAAAACAAGTTTCATAATCCTATCTTAGTTCTTAGACCTATCAAGTTACATTAAAGTCCATTTTGGCAGGAGCTGCCAAGTTTTCACAGGAGCAGTTAAAATAAACTGTAGTATCCTTTAATAGCTCTTAAAAAGTAAGATAAGATCGTGCAAGCCGTTTTGCTCTAATAGCGAATTCTATTGGTAAACTTAGTGTGCACTGAGTGTATTTCCATCTCTCTTTGTAGACTTGAGTAAATAACTGATAGAAATACACTCAGTGTGCCCTAACTTTACCAATAAAATTTCCTATGGGAGAAATGGTTTAGATTCTATAATTGTCCAAAGTTGGAAAATAACAACTTTTCACCTGTCAACATCTCGAAAACAAGTGGAGATGACTTAAGCTAAAATTAACAAATATTTGAGACTCGTTTAACATTTATTATTAATATATAAAGGGCATTAAACACAACACTGGTTTTCTATTCTCATTAAATTATAACAACATTGCTTGAAAATATTAAAAGGATATTTAACAGTCTACCGTGGAAGTTAATTCTACGATTTCTACGTATACATAAAGAAAGTATGCAACTGCCACTTAAACATTTAGTTACTTGTATTTAGTAGTTTTTTACATATACCTGAGTATTAAAAATATTTAACAGCCTATGGTATAGAATACCTAACTACGTACCTAATCATAAACAAAATGTATTACTCCTAGACTGTATAAAGTAAAATTTGAAATGTAAAGGACGTTTCTTTTCCAACATTTTGCAGCTTATCTAAAAGGTCGTCGTATAGTTCGTAGCATGCATCATTTCTCCTACAAATAACACTACAATAAAATATCTAAAAAACTAGACAAGCACTATCGAAACTATTTGAAGCACTAAGAAGCACTAACGAAGCACTAAAAACTGACACCAAATTTGAGTCAATAGGAAAATGTTTAGGGGCTGACCTTGAAGTTAAAATCTGAAATATCTAAAAAACTAGGCAAGCACTATCGAAACTATTTGAAGCACTAAGAAGCACTAACGAAGCACTAAAAACTGACACCAAATTTGAGTCAATAGGAAAATGTTTAGGGGCTGACCTTGAAGTTAAAATCTAAAATATCTAAAAAACTAGACAAGCACTATCGAAACTATTTGAAGCACTAAGAAGCACTAACGAAGCACTAAACCATAGTATCAAATTTCGTCCATTTTGATAGATTGTCGGGGCTGACCTTGAAATTACAAAACCCTTAATATGCAGAGAACGGAAAAAGCACTAACGAAAATAGTTGAAGCACTAAGAAGCACTAACGAAGCACTAACGAACAAGACATTTTCGAAACAAAAAATTGACACTTTAGGGGCTAACTTCACGGACCTGTGAATTACTCCGAATCAACTCGCCAGATACTTTTATTTACCATAAATATTCTTAATGCATTCACATAGTGGATTAAATTTATTTCTGCTAAATTGAAGTGGTGGGAAGCTTTTCACTTTGAAGGCTTATAACTTCTGGGGGATGCAACTTAGTATGGACCTTGTGTTAGTGGCTAAGTATCAATTCGTAAGAAATTTGAAACAGGCAATTTTTATTTATAAAAATTTTTATTAAAAATAATTAACAAACAAGAAATCATTAGTGTAGTGTTCACTTGTATACTGCAGGCGAAGAATAAGCGACTTAAGTCATGTATTTAATTCGAGAATTTATTTTATTATCGCAATGTTTCTTGCAATAACTATTTAAATTAAATATATAATTTACTTTGTTACGTTATATACCCTGCATATTATATACAATTTAGAAACTAATAAAATTACCAACAAAAGACCGCATTGCTCGAGCGCGCGAAACAACACACTTGTTTCCCGCGCTCCAGCCATGCGGTCTTTTGTTGGTGATTTTTCACCGCTATTTTAATTGTTTTAATTACCTTCACAATTATTGTGTTTTAACGTGTGATTTTTATTGTTTATGAAGGTTTCTGGCATGACTATTAATTTGGATGATACATTTTAAGAAATTATGCTCTTTGACAGCTAGTTTCCTACTCCAATCATTGCCTTCTGAAGAATTTAAATAAAATTCAAAAGCTTAAGGTTACGATAAATGAGTCTTATTTCCTTTTAAAGGATTTTTCCATTGCCTGCTAACCCCATTAATACTACATCCACCTTCTACGTTTAGCTAACGTTGTGATAGCCGTTACGTCCCCTCTAACAACAGTACTAATGTTTCAAAGTATTTTGTTAAATAATTCACTAAAATATCGTTTGATGTAACTTAGAGCATTTGTATTCACATTGAAACGAAATAAACGACAGGAACCATACGACTTAATTGTATGCGGCAGTTTATTTTTTAAAAGTGCAATGTCTGCAATTTTCTTATCGACGGCGCAGCCTTCAGCTGCTGTGAAATACATCTGTTTGTAAAAGTTATGGTAGGTCATGTTTCAGCGTTGCCAAAGCTATAGACGTTTTACATGTACTTCGATTTCTATTTTTTTTTCACCTTACCTTAAACTGTAGAACAAACTTCTATAACAATTTTTTCTCTGTATTTACGTGATGAGTCCATAAATCACACTTTAAAATAGTTATAACTGCCTAAGATAGCGCGATTTAAAAGTTGGAACTTTGCGATTGGTTTTCTAGAAAACTATTTATTTTAACGCCTACTTCATAATAAACTTTTTTAATCCTATTTACTTGCTCTATATGGTGGTAAAATTATGGCAGTCAAATTCCTTACACCCTGTATTGTGTGACGCTAATTCAACTACCAGGGATTGTATATGCTATAGCAATGGGTTAATTGGTATTGATCAACTAACACAATCTTTCCTAGGAAGTAAAAGAAAAAAGCTAACATTATAAATACTAGAAAAATAGTACAGTTTGGTCTTGGTTGAGCCAACAGTATTACGAGTTTGTTAAAATACAATATGACACAGTATACCGAACACAATTATACCCAAATTAAATGATCTAGTATAGACATCTCTAATCATTTAAATGTTACTTTTATGTCGAAGTCATAACAATATAGTTAGTGCTGAGCAAAACGAATATAAAATTCACTAACCAAGCCCTTTAGTGAAATAGAAAACGGGATTATTATAGAATATTATACCAAGTCATACGAAATAGAGCGAAATGGTGGGCTCAGCTGGCAATTTCTGCTCGCTTCGGGAAACGTTTGAACGTGCGTCCACCAGCTCTCTCTTGCTGGTACGAAAATACAGAATCACGAGTTCTGTGTTATCTCAACGGAGAGGTCGTTCAGGTAGAAAGAAAAGTTCCAGAACTACGAGAATGTAGGTCGGATTTTCGAGAAGATTTTACAATCTCCTAAAACAAGCCAGCGTAGATCATCTATACAACGCACTGCAAAAGAATTAGGAGTCTCTTCCTACCGTATATGCATCGTTAATAGGTTGCGTCAAGTTGACAAAAGAAAGAGAGTAGAATTTTTCGCCAGGACGTTAGCTATGGAATACAAAAATGAAAACATTTGGTTCAGCAATGAATCACATGTATTGTTATCAGGATTTAACAACAAGTAAAGAACCCAATACCTAGGTTTTGCGAAGTTGCAGGAACTTCTTGAAATGTTTCATTACACTTAAATACTAATTGTGTGGTGTGCTGTTTCCGGGCATGGAATAATTGGCCCATATTTTGCGGAGTACGCACCTAGTAGGCATGTAAAAGTTAACCAGCAGAGGTACAGTGAAACGCTTGTGACTCCTTTTTAGAAGGATCTCAGATGTTTCAGCAAAATCGTGCTAGTACGCATACTGTTAGGAAAACTTTCCTCCTTCTACAATGGTATTTTCCTGGACGTTTCATCTCCAGGGGAAGTGATTATTTCCCCTCAAATTCGCCAGATCTTACACCCAATGATGCCTTTTTGTGGGTAATCCTTAAAGAAAAGTTCTACTAGGATCCAGTACCCCAGGATATTGAGGAATTGAAACACATCATTTTCTGCTTTCAGGGGAATGTTCTGAAACGTGCGGGACAGATACGAAAATAGCCATCAAGTACCAGGAGAACACCACAAACATACCAATAATTAAAATTTCGTTATCATACCAAATTATGTAATACTAGAAATATATTTTTAAGTTTCGGTATACTTTATTCTGTCATACTGTATTTTGTAAAAATTAAATCGGAATCATTCTCTAATTGGAATTTGTGCCATGTCAAGGAAGCAAACTTATTGTTTTATATAAAAAACTTGAATTGTGTGGGCTATGTCTTGTGGCAGAATTTATATAGAAATCTAAGTAGGTTAATAAACTTTCTCCTTATAATTTTTTAAGTAGGTACCTTGTAAGATGGAATGTTAAATGTAAGTAGATACGTTTTTTAAATAAAATTAGATTCGATTTTTTGAAGAATAAAATAATGTTTTAAATAACCAATTGCATTTTTACACGGAAGATATTTGGCTCATGTAATAAGAAAATAACATACATATATAAAAATAAATATGTTATAAGAGATAGATTAAATATAATATGGTATTGACATTTCAAATTTGTCTCTCATAGAATGTACTGTGTAAATATTGATTCTTACCATAAATAGTAAACATATTAATGATACCGTAACTAATTTTTTTAATGCTGTCAGATCTTCTGTATGTTTAAAGTTCCCATGACAATGAAAATTTCCTATGGCTAGATTTCCAAATGCACTATTTCTTCTCTGAAAATCGTACGTAAATAATTTTTAGACATGTATTGTTAAGCTACTTACGCTTGTTAATAATGGTGAGTCTTCTGGTGAATCTAAATTATCGCTATTAACATTCAACCTTTCGTTACAACACATTCCAGTAATAACACCATTTTTATTTTGTATCCAGGTTTTTCCTTCAATTTGTATAACAGAACTGTAATTTTCATTTTTCTCTGTTCGACTTCCACTACACTTCAGACATTCTAACTGTTTGGCAGTTGTGTTTTCGTCGTCCAAAAGAAAAGTATCATCGTCGTTAAATACAGAATCATGGTGCTCACAATATAATTCCATTATCGCGTATAAATTCTCTTGATTCAATCCATTACTCTAAGTACTGTTTGGATAACCTCATTCCCTGCAATTGTGTATCCACACCGGACAGATAACTGTCTGTGAATAGTGTGGTTGATTCCTTATCGTTATCATTTCCTATTCTAATTGATAATAGTACATAGCAAATAACACGCGCGTAAAATTAAATTTTGTGGATTATCTGACATTTTAGGAAAATGTAAAACATTATGCGAGATGTAACTTCAAATGCAGTCATGTATAGCAAATTGCATACCTTTCAGCCACAAGAAAAGTCGATATAATAATATGTACAGGTTCAAAAAATCATATAGCTAATAATAATAGAAAACATGTATTCAATTTTAAATGGTACCTACTATAGTTTGGTCGTTGTCATGTTAAGATATTGTAAGATAATAAATATGTATTAGCTATTGATTTTCACAAAAATATTTCCTGAACTCAATATTATAAGGACATCTATATGCGTGTGATAGTATCACAGGAAACTGTACCGTCTATGCAATCTATACTGTCGCGTTTATGCTATCTATACTATCGCATCTATGGTATCTATGCAGTTGCGGCCAAAACATGCTATACAGGACAAGTTCTTCTTTATGAGATTATAAGGTAATTAATTAAAACTTAACGTTGACGTTGTAGGTTGTCAGATTAATTATTGAAAAGTAATTTTAGTAATCTTGTATTTAATGATGATGCCTTGATAGATCATGTGAGAAGGTACTACGAGAAAGTCGCATCGAAGGGTCAATATAGAATGGCCCTTGATAACGGAGGTCGTATACTAGCTGTATGAACTTCAGTAGAACGGTATTGTATATCATGCGTACAAAAGTCCTTTACGTATGGCGATCAAGGCTTCTAAGGCATCTCCCATTATTTTTTAGTGTGATAGCTCTTGTAATCTGTGATTAAAAATAGTTTTAACATAGGTTTGCCGCACACTAATGAAAAGTAACATTTAAGTTTCATCAATTTAAAGTTGATTGTGATGTTGAAAGTAATTGTACTGTTTTAGGCTGGTATATATTTTACTAAAGACTCATTATTGTGGAAAGAAATCTATCGTACGAGACAGTCTTGCGAGCCTCCTCTCAGCGACATATCCACTCCAGTGTATATAATGCTCCAACATTTTATAGTCAAATTAAATAATACAAAGTTAGATTTAAATTAGTCTAGCAAGGATTTAATAGTGAAAATCTGTTAATGCTTGTCCCATCCTTCTTGGTCATAATCTGTTAAATATGAAATATTTGGTCAAGTATTTTTATACACTATCCAAAGTTTGTGAAATTTAAAACGATTTTTTTTTGAAGTAGTCACGAAATAGTGTTATGAGTTGACAACGAAGGAAGGTGTTGAGCTATATATTTTCCGTTTACTAAGTTGATTAATTGGATTTGATCAACTTTTGTAGCTGCGCTACGTTATGCCGAACATATGGTTATTTAACATGCTGTGATAGGTTTCTCGTTCATTTAGTAGCGGAGCTAACGAGCTGTGTGAAAAAGTTTACTAAGACCTTTTAAAAGGTCGCAGATCATAAAGCATAATATTGTCTCACCAAAACATTTTTCAAATTCGTGGCCATTTTAATAATGTAATAGTACAGAATTTAATAGCTTTGGCTAGAGTACCATCTTAATTGGTACCATATTAACATTTAATGCAGTGGATTTTTTGGCGAACGTTATTATCAAATAATGCGTCAACTTACCTTTAATGACAACTAAACCTGTTCTTTTATCGGTGCAGGTCTAACCATCCCAATATGTTCCGGAAAACCTGTTCTGATTCCAAATTAGGTACAGCTTTTAAAAGTTTACAAAGAAGTATTGGTAGTCAATATGTCAGTAATTATTTTGATTTTCTATATTATATAAATCTTTAATCTATTTCATGTCTATCTTAATTGAGTTGGTATGTTTACGACAACAACTTTAAGCAATGTTCCTATTGATACGATACAGTAACAATCATATGCACACTCAAAGAAAAAAGAACTGGGACAGTTACGATACCCCCGCATGACAAGAGTAAGATAGTAGATACTTGCATGCTCCTCTCCGCACTACCCGAATATGTCTATCCATCGCACTGGCATTAATATTGTATAAATTAAAATATGGGAATTTACGAATTTGGAATAATGCCGCTGCATGCGTTATGTGCATTTGCAATTTGTATATTCCAATTGATGATGATGTTAATTTGAAGTTTGTTTTAGATGGGTTATACGACATTTAAGTATATAAATTTAATAAAAAGAGAAAAAATATTAAAATCACAACGATAGACTAAGCAGAAAGGTTTAATTTTACACTTAAGAGCTTTTTATTTGTTTATTAAAAAGAAATTATACAACTAACATAAAATATATTTTATAGCTAGCGTTCTATAGGATAAATATGATGGATTTCTTAAAAATACGACAAATTAAGTTGAAGGTAACAGTAAAAAATAAACAAAAGAGATTGTTAAATGTAATTATTTCATAATAACAGTTACGTATAACATGTAATAGTATTCTGATAATCAAAATAGAAAAAAACGTAAAATAGATAGGTAATAGGAAAAAATCATAATAAAACTAATAATAAGAAGAAAAAACATAAATAAAAAAATATAAATAAATAAAACATATTGTAATCTTGTATAATAATGACTTGCATCTATTTCTTGCTGCTATTTTCGGAAAATGAAGATTCAATTAGACTGATATTTGAATTTTAAAGTAAGATGTGCATTTTCATTAAGACAATAAACTGAAATATTTAAGGTAGGTATAATATGAAGAGTGTAATCATAAAAATATAAAAATGTAAGTATCAGATTTTAGCGAATTGAAAAACATTAAAGATAGAATGAATTACAGCAAAACATTGTAAGTTTATAAGATGTAAATAATAAAAGGTATCCGAATATGTATGGGATAAAAGAAGATTTACATATCCAATAGGCTCCCTAATAATTTTTAAAACAGGTTTGTTAGTTCAGGTGAAATATTAACCGTGTGAACGTTACACCAATATCCGTGATAGAAGCACGAGAAACAATTACTACAGTTTAGAAACAGAATTATTCTGATAGATTGCTGATCAGCTTAGTTTATCGCTAAAATAACCTTTAATCTTAAATTATACCAACAATAATTATTGAAAGCAGAACCATCGTTAGAATCTTTTACTTATATTCATATATTACAATATTACTTGCACTTCTTTGGTCATTTAACGAAATTTCGTAATTTATCTAAAATCAATTCAAACAGTTCCTTTCGTTCTTTCATTTTTGGTGATAACCACTCGCAATTTATCTTTTCAGTATTACCTTACCGTTGTCCAAATTGTTTTTGCCATTTGATCGCTTAATCAGCCAAAGCTAATTTCAATTCAATAACTCTTTTACAAATTTTGTGTTGCAGAAATGTTAATGCCTTTTACACTTTGATTAAACATGTGTGGTAATGATATATAATCATTTTTCATTCATGAAGCAATGCTTTTAGATTCATTCTAATATTAAATAATAAAGTAATACATATTGAACCGTATATAGTGAACTAAGCAGATTTGTATGTGCTGAATTCATATGCTTGAAGAATGTTGGCAAAATATAGAAATGTAGGTACGCTTTACAATTCTAATGACTATCAATATTATCATTACAGTTAATAAATAATAGTTTCGCTATATCATGTACGTTCCTGATTTTTTTGGCATGAGTAATTATATGAGAAATTGCATCATTATATTTGAATTTTGCTGTCTTTTAAGTGTACTGAAAAATTAAAGTCATATGTATCGATATTTTGAATGTTGCCTATTCTATTATTGACTAGTCTGTTCTTGTTATTTGGTAGTTTAATTTAGTCTCCTGTCAATTTTAGGTTTTTTTCGTTCTATAAAAGTATAGAGTAATTCCGAATATAAATTATTGGGTTTTTTAAGATGCACAATGTCTTTTTCTAGCAGTCATTTTCTGTCACATCAATAATAAAAAAGAATTGCCTCACACTTTTACAGATATTCTAGCTTTGTATTGCACTTTTTCGGCATGCTCCTGAATAGCAGCACACCTATTTCTAGTTCAGACAATAAATTATTTACTACTAATTACTACCTACTATTTATAACTATTATTCTCAAACAATTACTTTTAACAATCTTCTTTATTTCCTTTTACTGACAGTTTTCTTTAAGTTGCACCTTTAATTCAGTTTAAGTCATGCATTAAGTGATACTTCGAAATGCGAATTATTTTTTAACGAAATCTATTATATTCATATGTTAAGATGCTAGTTTTCTAAATATAATATATTTATTTTATTTTTTAATTGTTTAATTTCTTATTAATGAATAGGAAAACAGCTTTTAAGTTTAAACTTCACTCCATAAGTCCAATTTAATAATAATAATTAAACAATAATTTTAATAAATTTTTCCTTATTTAGTAATCTTATACACTTAAAAGATGTATTATGCGAACTTAAAATTGTTCGCCCGTGCAATATACATACTGCAAACACATATGCATGCAACGGAGAGACGAGTTCATTGCTTTACCCCAAAAGTTGAATTCGTAAAGTCTTATATTTTAATTTGTGTATTTATATTTGTGTAATGCAGTGTAAAGAGAAGCAGGTAAATAAAATTACAAGGTCGTATAGTATACTACTATCGATGCGATGGATAGATAGGGTTAGGTTGTGTGGGGCGGGGTGTACTAATATTTACTGTCTTTACTCTTGCCATGCGGGGGTATCGTAACTGTGCCAGTTCTTTTTTCTTTGAGTGTACATACTTGCATTCAATAAGAGTGACCGGCTTTACTGTTGTTCTGGATAGCTCTGGAATTTATTGCACCACTCCGCAGTGTTTAGTAGAACTGTTCCAGATCATTAAAGCCTTCCACCTGTTCATAAATAACAGGTGCAGAATTTTAGAGCCGTTTCTTCTTATATACTTACTTATTATATTTCTGTAAATTTAACGTGAGATAAAACTTTTGTGCGTAAACATTTAATTTAGCTCAATTCATACAATATGTGATGTAGGATTGTTTTATTCGGTCAATTTAGGGACAACATTTCAAATTTAGCCGATAAAACAGCAGGGAAAGCGCAAAACAAATCGTGATTTTAGTGTAGGTATATACATTTCTTCAAACAGATACAATCGAATTAAAAAAAAGAATTAAGATAGCAAAATGTCTTACAGTTAGGTATCAGTTGAAAAGTATCCATGATAAGTCTTATGATTGAGTTTTGGAATTTTTAAACCAAATTTTTATTTAATAGTGTAGAAAATGATAAATTAAAGTGTCCAATCAGAATGTAAATATGTATAAATATCTAAGCGTTTGTCTATCATTTGCAACATGGTATACAGTGCTAGTTCGCCATTACATTCTTTCCTATCAGCATTGATGGCCACTGAAATGTTTTTATATAGGTTGATATAACTCAAATTCAGGGGGCATGGGCGTTTTTTTTAGGAAAATTTAAATTACAATAAATACAGGCAAATCTCGATAATTATTTATAATATGTACTATACTACGAGATACCCAAGGTACTTCAGCTTAATTATCCTGCAATGTCATGCATAAACTATATTTAGTATGAATAAATACTCGTACTCCTCATGTCTATTGTAAACAAACATTGCATTGATAGCATTTGTTCAGTACCCTATATTATATGTACTAATTTTATCCTATCTTATCATGCCTTCGAATCTTGCTTGTTTTTATGGTAAATGCATGAAACAAAACAATAAATATAAGCATAATTAATGTTAAAATTACAATATTTAAAACTACTATGATAACAAAAATAATAAAAAATAATTGTGCAATATTGTTTTTACATTCCTACTTAAAAAATGAAAGGTTTTAACTTGACTTTTACTATCTGACTATCAACTATTAACATTTCAATGATAAGTGCGCATAATGTTTGCAATGTTTACAATCAGGATACCTATGATAAAACGCTGACTTTTTTAATGCTATAGGATAAGCAAGATACTATGTATTAGACATTAATTTTTTAGAATTTCAATTTTTTTAGAATTAATTAGACATTAATAACGATTCAGCATTGATTTGTAGTTTTTAGCTTAAACAAGAATTTTCGCTATATCGAGGGTATAGAGCGAAAACACGATAAGTGCCAAAAAATCTCAAATCCTGGTTTTGACTCTATTGTACATAAATGTTCACTCTCCTTCAGTAGTAAAAGCAGATAAGTGATTTTTGAATTCAAAACGCCTGAAATAAGTCTTGGTTAAACCCAATATCTTCGTACTACACTTATTTGAGCACTTCGAAAAAGTTATAAGTAGTGTTGACTAATATATTTTTGATTCGTTTGAAAATGTCAGTATCTTTATTGCGGCAAATTCCGATATACCTACTTAAATGTTTTTTTTTCTGCAGAGTTCTATATAAATACTAACATTATTCTGAGTTAAAAACTATTAAGTTGTATTACCCGATACTCGAAATTAAAAATTTTTAGTCTTCAAAAAGATATTCAGTTAAAATCGGTTAACAGCGTTTCCATTAACATAATAAATTTAGTTTCTAATATCGAACAATCTGATAATCATATAAATAGTATTAGAGTATTTTCATTCTATATTGCTGATCCCCAACGTTGACGGGTATAGTGTGCGAAAACCCCATAAGTACACTTTGTTTGACATCACGTTCAGCCAGGTTTGATTTCGTCGCCTTAAAACTAGTTTCACGCTAAAGTTGCCCCTGTTTTCTTTTATTCGTGTAGTTAATTTTGCGACTGTGTATTTGTTTCTTATTTTGTACAGAATGAGTAAAAGAACCAGAACTATGTTAGAAATGGCTGTTGCGAAACCGTTAATAATTATAGGTAAGTATATATGACATACATTTTGTGATAACCTATAAAAACTTACATTAACTATGAAGAAATTCGATGGAGTTTTACCTTTATTATCAAATTTCTATATTTTGTCATTGTTGTACTCTTAGTATTGTGCATTCAATTTATTTTATAACCATCTAAAATGTCCATTTTTAATTTTAGATGAAAATAACTCTAGAGAATATGTTGGTGAAACTTTTTCAGATGAAGTCATTCCATGCAGTGACTATTGTACCAATACCAATGATATGGATGCAGGTAAGCTTTTATTGGATCTTTATTGTGTATAAAATATGATATTTGACGTATAACATTTCTAGCAGTTAGTACAGAATGTGATAATGAATCTGGAGTTTCTTCTGAATTTGATGATAATCAAAACCAAATTATTAAACAGATGCAAGACATATTTGGAGATGATTTCGACGATGGTGAGTATCAGAGTTTCTTGTTTTCAAAAATCTTATCTTTGTAATAGATCCTTTGTTGTTATTTTCTTTTAATACCTAGAAAATACACAAATTTTCAATGAACCAGAACTTGCTTCACATACAACAAATTTCTCGGCAATTGAGGGTATGGATGAAACTCACTTAGTCAATTTCGGGAGTAATTGCGCCGATCTATCTGATCAAGTTTCATCATATTCATCAGAACCACCTACAGACTTCCAAAATGCGGATAGTGATACATTATTGATTACGTCCTTACACAACTCATCTTTGAATGTAGGACAACATAATAACACTATTCAAGCTGACACCTCTGCGATGATAGCAACACTATTATTAGATACTATATTAGATCAAGCTTGGCGAATAGTTTGCAAACCAAAAAGATTAAAAAGACGCAATCCATCTGATTGGAAAGTAAATATTGCCAAGAAGCGACGTGCTGAAGGAAGCACATACATAACTAAAAACAAAGTCAGAGCCGCAAAAAAAAACCAAAATATGTCGACTGCAGCAAATGTAAATTCAGGTGCACTGAAAATATTTCAAACGACTACAGACACAAATTATGTAGAAACTACTGGAACCGAGAGTTTAAAGCAAAGAAGAATTTTATTTTACATAATACAGTCGTTCAGCCTATAAAAACACGATTATTAGTCAGAAAATCACAGAAAAGTGAAAGAAAATTTAGCAAGAAGTGTTTCTTTCCTCAAAATAATGCTGAAAGAATTCAAGTATGTCAAAAATTCTTTACAGCTACATTGTGTATATCGTCAGATGTATTACTTGATGCTGTGGTTCAAAGTGATTCTGTTGGTTGCTACTCAAAAGAGGATAATCGCGGCAGAAGAGAACCAGCAAACAAAACAAAGGCTTGCGATGTCGAATTTGTAGATGCTCACATAGAATCTTTTCCAGTTATGGAATCGCATTATACACGTAAAGACACTACCAGGAAATATTTGGAATCAACATTAAATATCAAAAAAATGTATTTACTGTATCTCGAAAAATGTCAGGAACATAATAGAAAGCCTGTGTCCGAGTATAAATATCGAAATATTTTTGGCGAGAACTACAATCTAAGCTTTTTACTCCAAAAAAAGATTTGTGTCTTATTTGTGAAAATTATGCAAAAGGTACAGTGGACAAACGACTTCAGCTGCAGAAATCTTATGACGAGCATAGAAGAATGAACGAAGTCTGCCAAGAGGCGAAAAAACAAGATAAAGATAAAGCAAATAAAGACAATACATTTATGTCAGTAACTTTAGATTTGCAAGCTATTTTGCAAATTCCAAAAGGAACAGTAGGCCAACTGTATTATCTACGAAAGTTAGTAGTATACAACCTCACTATTTATGAATCCACGTTACTCAATAATGCATAATGTTTATGTTGGAATGAAATTCATGGCAAGAAAGGCAGTAGCGAAATCGGCACATGTATTTACTATTATTTAAACAACTATTTGTCCCCAGAAATTAAGCACCTTACCATATTTTCAGACACTTGTGGTGGACAAAATCGTAATCAGTTCATTGCTGTTTTGTTATTGTGGGCTGTTCAAAACAGTCATGTAAATGTTATTGAGCAAAAGTTCTTAGAATCGGGGCACACGTACATGGAAGCTGACTCTATGCATTCAGCAATAGAATACGCAAGTAAATGCATGAACATCACAAGCATGAATGATTGGAAAAATGTTTTTAGAAAAGCACGGAAATCGAAAATTAAAAAACTAGATAATGAAAAATTTACTGTAAAACCGTATAAAGTAAAAGAAATAAAGTATAGTGAAGTATTGGATCTAAAAAAGCTGGCGGAGAAACTTATAATAAATAGGACAGTGGACACGGATGGTAATACAGTGAAATGGTTGAAAATTAAAAGAATAAAATATATAAAAGGAGATAGAGAAAATATTTATTTCAATTACGACTTCTCGGAAAATTTTAAGTGTTTGAAAATATGTCAAAAAAGTTTACCTCAAACCCCTTCCACTAGGTCAAGAAGAAATAGAGAGACTTTACCAATACCAATACCAAATGACGAATGGCCTGTTATTTTGCCAAAATTATATCGTAACATTCTTCCCATAAGTGAAGCAAAGAAGAAAAACCTTATTACAATGTGCAAGGATGATATCTTTCCAGAAGAACTGCATGAATGGATGAATAATTTACGTACTGATAGTAAATTAGTTGACCGCGTACCCGATGCTACACTAGAAGATAGGTCGGATGATGAAGAAGAGGTCTTATAATTATAAATATAAATATGATAATACTTGCAAATATTTACCTCTAAGTACTTGTAATAATAAAGTTATAAAAGATCTTACTTGTATTTTCCATTTAATAATGGCAATACCATTAAATAAAATTAAAAAGAAACACAATAAATATAATACTTCAAATCCTGCCTAAAGCGAAAATCCAATAAATAACTAGATTTTGTTTTTTTTATTAACAATACTTTTGTTTGCAAAACCAAAATATTTGACAAAGAAGCAGTACTAAATTGTGATTATTTTGTCCCCTATACATTCACCAAAATCTTCCATTTATTGCCTTTAAATGATTGTGAAAGTCGGTCAAATCTTTAATCGCATTTATCTCAAAACTAACTTTTTGTCACTTATCGGATTTTCACCCTATACCCTCGATATGTCTTCTGTCTATTAGTAGTATGCCACCGGTAGATGGCTGATGTCTTTTCCGAAATTTTGGATTAGCAAGATTCATTTTTTTTAATGGAACAGTATACATTTCTAAGCACCACTTGATGCGGAAATTATTAACGAATACATTTTTGCAAATACATTCCTAAGATTAAACTTTACCACTTTTAAGCAAATTAGTATTCAAGACAATGTAAGTGTTTTCATAACAATAAATTTGTTTCCGAGATTATATATGGTCATGCGTTAACTTAACAAAACAATTAAAGTAATATTGCATTAAAATAAAATAGGATGTTAAATGTAATGGAAAAGTTTAGCCATAGGGATGTATTTACAACAAATATTTGTTAATAAATTCCGCATTATATGGTGGATGCTTAGAAATATATACTGTTCCATTAAAAAAAGGAGTTTTGTTAATCCAATGTTTTGGAAAGGTTCTGGTAATTAGAAAGTTCAGCAAAAAACTTTAAGAAGCTATTCTTAAATAGAACTCTTTGTTTGTCTAAAATCGAAATCGCAATTTTAAAGATGAAACAAAAATAGTTATATGGTTTCTAAAAAGCACCTGCATTTCGTAAATATTACAAATAATTATAAATAACCTTGAAAACGGTTAGAGACAGCTATAGGAAATATTTAAACAAGTCGACATAAAATCTAGAGAGGAATCCAAAAATATACAGTGTTTTATTTAAAAATAACAAAGCTGCACTTTGTTCAGTTAAAACAAAACACTCTGTATAAGTGAACTTAATTTTAGAATCTGTACCATATCCATTCCAGTAACTTGTTTGTAACATTTTTTTCAGTATAACGTTTACAAAAGGACATATGGTACTTGGACGCGCTAAGTAGACATCTTCTTTGGTTTACTAAAATCTGATATGAAAGTCTGGCCCAGTAGTCAATTATTCTAATACATTTTCTAGATTGTATGTTGATGCTGGGCGTAGCAATTATCAGGATTTGATGGATTGTTGTTGATGTATACATTCTATGAAAAAATGACTAATAAAAGATCTGTAAAACCACATTCTTGCAAAGCAAAAATTCCTAAGTATTTTCAAGTATATAGGATGTTCAGTTTTACTACATAGTACACTGTGCCACTTTTAAATAGGTCACCTTAAATATGATAATTTTTACATTCTTCGATGAAATATAAAATAAGTTTAATTAACATATACACTAAAAAAATTGTATTTACAGGGTTTGTTTAAAATTAATTAACATGTTCAATTAAATACTCCACGTTGTGCGGATAAAACAGAACGCCCAGTGTATTACAAGGTAAGTTCTAGAAGACTTGTTAGAAACATATTTTGAGAAAATGGGTTGTTAAGTCATAATTTGTCGATCACATATAAATGCTATCCAGTATACGTCGGTATTAGTACAAGTTTGTGCATATACATATTTATGCATACATTAAAATTCACATGTAAAATTCGTTTTATAGGTATGTTTTACTCATACTTATAAACAAAAAAAGAGTTTATCAGATTTACAGCTGTTTTATAATAATGCTTTACTGTCGTTAGTTTAAAGAAAACATTGACATTGTCAGGTACACTAGGAACACTTTGTATTTGTACACCATGTCGCTCAACATTCGTAGGATGAATAGTAGACAGCTTATTGCATACATTGCCCGCGTCAAAATATGTAAACACAAATGCGATTTCTGTGTCTATTTTAAAAACGCTGTAGCTGCATTTATAAATGTAGAAAAAAGCATCTATTATTTGACGTATTTGAGTAGGAAGAAATTTGTTTGATGTTTCAAGTATTTCGAATAAAATAATACTGTAGTCTTATTAAATTGTTTTGAGAGGTAATTTCTTCTACTTCTACTTTCTTTACTTTTTGCGGTGAACTTTTTTGTGGTTGAACTAGGGTAAGATCTAAACCAAAAGCATGTTTATTATACAATAAATAACAATATCAAAGGTTTACTACTTTTATTTATTTAAAACATAACGAAATAATCATAAGTATATACTTATGTTGAAATGCATGATGATGCTTATCAATGAATGAATGTGCGGTTTTTGTGTCTGTTTTAAAAACGCTGTAGTTGCATTTATGAATTTACAAGGCCGATTGCATCTATTTATTTGGTCTTTGCGTAGACATAGACAGGTAAGCAACAAAAAAAACCTATTCTGTATTTCTGGAATCTTTATTTATGTGAATATAACACAGGCTTATTGATAAGTATTCATAGACAAGTCATCCAGATAAATGTCGAAAATATGCTTTCTCGAATGATGAGTCATATTAGACACTGACGTATATAAAAACAAGCAGACACCACAATAATATTCAGTTCTTTATACAGCATTAGGAACAGTTAAATGCATACGTGTCGAACAATATGATGTCAATAGAAGACAGGATGCGTGCAATAACAATGTTGGAAATCAGATGGAGTCTACGTGCTGTAGCGCGTGAATTTGGTGTTAATCCCAATACAATTTTTTTCATTGAACCAAAAACTTCAAAACGAAGAATATCCACTGCTTATCAAGATACCATGTTAAGGCAATTTTACGCAGAGCATCCATTCACAAGTTGCAAGCAAGCCATTGCAGCTACCGCCTTTCCCGGTTCCGTAACGACGGCAAGAAAAAGGTTGAGGGCAAGTGGCCTCAAAAGCTATCGTGCTGCTATTAAAACAGAACTTTCTGAGCGCAATCGTCAAGATAGAATAAATTTTGCACTATACTATCAGAATATGCCCATAGATTTTTGGAAAACGGTAATCTTCAGCGACGAGTCGACGTTTCAAAGCACCCCAAACACCCACACGCGCCTAGTTGCCCGTCTTCGTAACTATAGGCTTGCACCACAATATGTTCATCCGAAAAATAGAAGTGGACGGCTTTCTGTAGCAGTGTGGGATTGGATGTCATACGCAGGACCTGGTACTATTTGGGATATTAATGGACACTTGACAGCGTTACAATATAGAGATATTTTGGAGAATGTAATGTTGCCATCGGTAACATCTCTTTATGATCAGTTTACATTCCAACATGATAACTCACCCATTCATACGGCTAATGTTGTCCAACAATGCCCGGATCTGAACCCCCCCCTCTATGGGGTTATATATAAAAAAAGAATGAGGGAAAAACCCTATAGACTGAGGAGACAGAAATTTGTTGTGGCAAAAAATTGTGCAGGAATGGGAAGAAGTTACTGACGACTATTGCCATAAATTAATAGAGTCCATACCGTCAACATTGGAAGAAGTTATACAAAATAACGGCGGATGGACTCATTATTGATTTCAGCATAAGTGTATACGTATAATTATTTCGTTATATTATGTTTTAAATAAATAAAAGTAGTAAACCTTTGATATTGTTATTTATTGTATAATAAATATGCTTTTGGTTTAGATCTTAGCCTAGTTCAACGACAAAAAAAGTTCACCGCAAAAAGTAATGAAATTACCTTTCAAAACAATTTAATAAGACTACAGTATTATTAAATTCGTAAGTATTCGAAATACTTGAAACAGCAAACACATTTCTTTCTACTCAAATACGTCAAATAATAGATGCTTTTTTCCACATTTATAAATGCAGCTACAGCGTTTTTAAAATAGACCCGCAAATCGCATCTGTGTTTACATATTTTGACGAGCGCAATGAATGCAATATTGTCTGAAGTAAGTGAATGCAATACTGTCTACTATCCATCCTACGTATGTGCAGTGGCAGGTCGTCCAACCAAAAAGAATTCTTAGTGTACATAAGAATCACATAACAAAAATATCAATCGACTATATGTATGTATATCTATGAAAGAAAAACAACCAATACATAACACAAGTAAGTACAATAAAATAAACAATACCACCAACATACAGAATGGTCCAGTCTTTCAAGTCAGGTACTCAGATGCACTATAAAAGGAATGAAGATAAATAAATGATTTAAGACGTTTTTTAAAATCAATAATAGACGAAGCTGTTTTAATTTCCGAAGGTAGTGCATTATAATAAACTACACACCTATAATGGGGAGATCGCTCATACAATGCTGTCTTATGAATCGTCACACTTAAGTGATCATTGTAGCGCGTTACCATGTTCGTATAGATGTCTCTATTCTTAGTAAAAATATTTTCATTTTTTCTATAAAACACCAAAACCTCGTATAGATGCAATGACCACAGAGGCATAATGTTCAATTCTTTAAACAACGGCCGACAAGTGTCTCTCGATGAGGGACCCGCCATACATCTAATAATTCTTTTTTGGTGTGTAAAGAGTTTGCCAGCACAGGACGCCGAACCCCAAAATATGATCGCGTAACGCAGGCGTGACTCTACGAAGGAGAAGCAGAACATCCGCAGAGCATGCACACTAACACATGCCCTCAGATTCCTCAAACCGTAATATGCCGAGCACAACTTCTTTTCTATTGTAGAGCAGTGTTCATTAAACTTGAGCACACAGTCCACCTCTAATCCTAAGAACTTTACACATTCCCGTACGGGAATTGATTTACCCTCATATCGGACACAAGGGCTGCTATTCTCAATATTAGAACACCGGAACTGGATTAGGCCAGTCTTATCAACATTGAGCATAAGTTCATTACTCTTGCACCATGTACACATGTCAATACGCCAGCTTATTGAAGGTAAACATGATTAATGTTATTATGAGCAATAATACAGCTAGTATCATCTGCGTACTGAGACAATGCACATGGGAATAGAGGAATAGGGCCAAGTATGGAACCATGAGCAACGCCACGAACAATGTTGACAAAAGCTGAGTGGTATTCTTCATCCACACCACGTGTGTTACTACGGATTGTTATAACAGCCTTACGGTTGAATAAGTAGGATTTACATAAATCCCAGGCAATGCCTCGTATACCATAGGCCCAATTTTAGAAAGAAGGATACCATAGTTTAGAGTATCAAATGGTTTCGATAAGTCAAAGAACATACCAAGCACGGACTTTCCACAATCCATTTCCTCATATATTCGAGCCAGGCAGTGATGGATCGCGTCATTGGTAGACTTACCTGCTAAGAAACCAAATTGACTGGCCAAGATTATGTTCCTAGCTGCAAGATAGTCAACGAGTCTTATATTTATAATCTTTTCAAATAGTTTCGCTATAGCATTTGGAATAGCTATCGGCCTGTAGTTACTAGGTTCCGATTTATCACCTTTTTTATATACTGGAATGACTTTGCTCACCTTTAGCTTATCTGGGAAAATGCCATTAGAAAGAGCATAATTCAATGCAAAAGTTAATGGATCAGAAACGTGTGGGGCAACATATTTAAATAAGAAACAGAATACACCGTCAACTCCAGCAGAGTCTTTCCCAGCGATCTCACGTAGTATACGCTCAACCTGTGCCCTATCTGTAGGCATGAGAAAAATCTGCTATCCAAGAACGATGCATAGTTTGCGTTATTATTATTAGGAAGATTATTCTTGAGATCATAAAAGGTCTCGGCAAACACCTCACACACCTCCTGGGGGTCACTCACCGCATCACCAGCCAGATTGTTTAGTGAAATATGTTCAACCTTACATTTGGATGTATTAGTCAGTTTATTGATAATATTCCATGCGGTTTTACTCTTGTTCTTAGAATTTAACATTTTATTTTCGTAGAAGGTTTTTTTGGTTTTAATGACGAGTTCTTGATAGAACTCTTTCTGTTTGAGATATACATCTAGTAAAGTTGGATCTTTATTATTTTTATATATGTCATAGAGATCACGAAGTTGGTTGGCCTTTATAGCCAAATTACGCGTGTACCATTCAGTACCAGGCTTCCTATTGACAGTGTGCTTTACCATGGAAAACGACAAATCGAAATAATACAAGAATATCCTCTAGAACTCATCAAATACATCACCCGTGGCCGTGAATACACTTTGCCAATTCTCAGAAGCAAGCGCAGTCCGGAAATGTGCAATTGCTTCCCGTGAAAACGTTCGCCTATATTCAAATATCGGAAGTGATTTGTACATACCTGCTATTTCCAGGACCTGCCAGCCATGGTCAGAGAAATCCGAACTTCCTACTGAGCAAACATACTTATTATCTGAGGCATCTGCGAAAATATTGTCAATCATTGTAGATGACGTGGACGTAATTCTTGTAGGGTCTGTTACATATGGTATGAGATTGAAGCATTTGAAGATGGTCAAAACACTCGCTGAACCTGCCTCGTCCAAAAAATTTACATTAAAATCTCCACATACTATTACAGTTTGACCCAAATCACTCACTTTGTCGAGTAGATCAAATAATTTATCCCTAAATGTACCCAGGTTCCCCATCGGCGACCTGTACAAGCAAACCACAATACACGACTCAGCACCTATGGATACTGTGGCACAAGTATATTCAAACTCTTGTTCCAATGGCTCAACAGAACAATGCAAAGCAGAGGCATCGATACAATTTTGCACAAATATGGCCACTCCGCCCGCTCTTAATGTAGAACGAGTATAAAAGTTAACAAGTCTATAATTTTCAATTACTATGTTGTGTATTTCATGGTTTGTCAGCCAGTGTTCTGACAAACATACAATACTAGGAAATTCAGATTTAGTCAATAAAGCCTCAAGATGTGCAACCTTGTTTCTTAAACTACATATGTTTAAGTGCATTAACTTGTATCTGACCATGGGACTCCCCAATTCACTACTGCATCGATAAAATTCAAATCATCTTGAGCTGGTAGTTCTGGTTTTGAGCTCAGAGCCACCGTCTTAATTGTAATAAGATTGTTAAAATTTACGCCATACGAAGTACCAGCTTTTAGAGACGTTTCATTTAAATTATAATTAACAAAATAATATATAATTTTTTTTTTATTTGACAGAGTTAAATGCATTTGTCGATTTTTGTTAATCAATTGATTAATGTTAAAATATGTAAAATTATTAAATGTACTAACAAAGCTATATAGATGACAATTAAATTCATAAACAAGTGTATTATATTGAATTCTGCTTGCCCAGTAAGGAACAGATAGAACTATGACATTAGTATGAGTCAAGCAGTTAAACAAGTTTATTATTTCATTCTTCAAAGTTACACCACGCAATACATTGTTTGTACCGGCACATATAAATACAAAATTCGCTTTAGTAAACGTATGCGTCAAGTTACTTACATCGTCCACCACATTCTCAAACAAAGCGTTAGGCTTGAAAATAGTTTGTATACAATAGCCCGATCCAAGGACCTTCCTGGTAATGTTCGCGATTCCACGGAACTGACTATCACCCAGAAGAAGTACCCTGAGTAGATTCCGAACGGAAGACCCGGGACTACTGACAGCGACCGGGATATGCAAGTTCTTCATTTGAGAGCCATTATCAACCCCCACTTGATGAATAGTATTAGATATGACATTATCCTTGATCTCCATTTCCAAATCCGATTGAGTGGACTCCTCACAGCTAATGACCAAGTCAGTCTGTGTGTTGGCGTTCACTACAATTTGTTTATTAGATAAACTGATGGTGAGTTTCTCAATTGTTGCATGTAAGTTATCTATAATAAGTTGTTTCCCAGCTAACTTGTCCTCCAACGACTCTAACTCGTTTGCGAGATTCATTTTTTGCTCTCTAAGTTCCATTAGCTCAAATTCAGTCTGTGGGAGTTTATTGCGTAAGTGGATCGTCACGTCTAGTTCGGTATTTCTTAGGTCTTCTGAATCAGATACCATTGCAATGTAACTATTATTTAATGTATTCCGCGAGGACACTTCATTAGGCACTAGGCTATTTGTAGATTGACTGTGACTTAATTCAGTTTTTGTAAGTTGATTCGTAGCTGACAATTTGTTGGTCGCTTCATTTGTAGAATTCTTGCTACCACCTCTATTTCTAGTTGCTGGAGCCATAACTCAGGAAATATTGGTAATGAATATTACGATACAGGAGCAAATCAATATTCGTAGTCGTGTTGTATCAATTTGGATGTCGGTATATATATGCAAAGATTCTAAAAAAAGTTGAAGTGGAATTTGGTGAAGAATGAAAAACGCACTCCGAAAAAGTTAAAAGGAAAAAAACAGATCACAGCGCACCGTAGTTTCTTCCTTCAGCACTTTCTAACAGATTACAAGTAAAATACAGCAGTTCATACACAAGATAGTTATAGTAACGAAAAGTCCATTTGAAGCACTATATATCAATACTAATCACTACTGCAAAAGAACACAAGTACACCCAAAATGATTGAATATTTGGAGAGCACTCTATACCTTACTTGAATGGCGAGAGAGTCAATTATACCAATACCGTTTTGAAAGTGATTTATCGAGTACCTACGTTATTTTTAAGTTACTTATTAAACTAGAATTAAATATAGTCGAACTATTTTAAGTGATCAAAAGATGTCATAATTCTGACAAATAATTCAATAAGTTAGGTAAACATGCGGCAAAAATGCAAGTGCTTATTTCTTAACTTATTCTAAGAATATTTTGACCTATAATGATTTTTGAAAAACCCGTTTGTTTCGACGATACAATGCGTTGTTATTTTTTTCGATCTTGATCACTTGGAACGGCCGTTTTATCTAGTAGTGGTCGCATCGATCGCATTTGTTTAGATTGAGTGACGTTTGGCTGTTTGACGTATCATTAATATTTATTGAAGTCCTCTGTCATGATGTATACGAACGCCGAGATGACTGACATGTATTTCATCTATGAATGCTGATGGCAATGGATTAAAAGGTAGACGGTTATATATTGAGCGATTTCCTGCCCGTAATGTGCCCGTCCGAAAAATCTTCATCGACGTCTTCGTGAAAAAGGCTCATTAAAATGAAGTGGAGGGTCAGGAAGATCAATGACTGCAAGAACGGTATAATTGGAACAGAATGTGCTGGACATGATAGAGGAAGATCTTAGTAGTTCTACGTGACAAATTGCAAATACTTTGAATACATGTCATTGAACTGTTTGGAAAATTCTTAAGGACAATTTGTTGTATCCATACCACATTCAACGCGTTCAGGCACTACTACCTGCTGATTTTTCTCCACGCATTGCATTATGTCAATGGATATTGCAAACGCTAGTTCGTATCCCTCTATTCCTGTCACAGATTCTTTTTGCTGACGAAGCCAGTTTCTCAAGAAATGCAATATGGAATTTTCATAACAATCATGCGTGGGCAGATGAAAATCCGCATCAGGTATGTGAAGATCGTTTTCAACATCAATTCTCGTTGAATGTTTGGGTTGGAATTGTGGGTAACTGGACCGGTATTTGTACCACAAAGACTTACTGGCGAGATGTATCGCAACTTTTTGGAAGCAACGCTGCCTGTGTTTCTAGAGGATGTACCATACGCGACAAGAATTGCAATGTGGCTTATGCACGATGGTGCACCAGCACATTTCAGATTGGTTTCTCGTGATTTTTTAATACCAATATACGGAAATTGCTGGATTGGTCGAGGTAGCCCACACGCATGGCTTGCTCGATCCCCGGACTTAAATCCCCCGGATTTTTTCTTCTGGGGATCCCTGAAGTCATTAGTTTACGCTACTCCAGCGAAGAATTTGAGCGATTTGCGAAATCGAATAATTGCTGGGTGTAACTCAATTAGAGACGACCCTAATGCTGTATTTGAAATGTAATAAATGTATCTAGGCTGGAGGAAGTCATTTCGAACATTTATTGTAGATTGAGCAACTGTATATTATATATGTGGTTTTGGTTATATACAGGGTGGAGGATTAGTGCGAGGAAGTCGAATTACTCCTGTATTATAAGAGAAACGAGAAAATGAGATTGAGATAAAAGTTGAAGCGCATGGGGGGCTATATCATAAAAATATTTTTAACAATACAGGGTGTCAAATAAAGACAGGGTAAACTAAACTTACTTTATTTTAAATGGAACACCCTGTATATTTTTTCTGTTTACGATTCTTCTAGGTCTTACCTTTATTATAATATAGTGTTTTGCTATATTATTCAGTGTACTTTAGAAGATATGGGAAGTTTTGCATCAATTTAATAACAAAGTTGGCGCCTCCTACCGTATTACGGCTTCCACATAAAATAATTCATTTGTGCTAGAAATATTTCTAATGTGATCTCCTTTCATCAGAAATTATTTATTTATCGGCGTATGCAATGTTTATATACAGGGCGAGACATAACTCGAAATGTTTATTTTCTCACCCATTTCAAATGGAACACCCTGTATTTTATTATTGGAGTAAACTCCTCTCTTCACGAACTTTATTATTTATTAAACATACCCTATAGCTAAATGTGTTAGTTTTTGAGTTAATACAGGAGTAATTCGACTTTCTCGCACTAATGCCTCACCCTGTATGTGGTTTTTCAAAAATCATTAGGACAAAATATTCTTACAATAGGTCAAAGAATAACCACTTGCATTTTTGCCGCTTGTTTACCTAACACGCTGTATATTACAAGTATGACAGTATTTTTATTTCGGGTACTTTTGCGTGAGTTGAATTAGCTTAACGAACAAATATCCACAAGCTGTCTGTTTTAATATCGACTTAAATGTATAGTCTACGTAAAAAGGATGTAACAGATGTAAAAGTATTCGATGAAAAAAAAAACGTTTCATTTAAAAATGATCCTAAATCACGAAACGACTAAAAGGACTAGTATGAATAACATTTTCATTTCCAACAATCCACACAGACACTGAAATATAAAGAAACTGATACTTGGAGTTTAACACCATTAAAGGAATCATAATTCTTAAAATAAAATTGCTTACTTATCAGTAGTCATCTAATTTAATTTAATGATACCTGAAAGGATAATCTATGAAAGTTCAAAAATGAACGTTAATTAACGCAATCTTTGAAGTCCCTTTCACTTTTTGAAGGATATTTTGAACAAGTAATACTGATTAAAAGTGTGCTTGTTTTTTTTGTAATACATTATTTTTATTTTATTTTACTGAATAAAGTTATTTTCTGAACCTGTATATCGATAATTTTCTGGTAGAATTTCTAACAGTCGCGTATTCTAGAGACCGTATAATACGCAGGATGCTATTTTTAATATTAAATATAGAAGAATAGAAGTTACAATTCGCATTAATAATTAAAAAATATATATTGATAAATTGCTACATATTTTTTATCGTAAATGTACATACCTGTTATTATTTCTCGTAAAATACAATATAAACAAGGCAACGAACACAATATTTTATTTTTTATAGAACACTAACCAAAAATTATAAAAATAGATGACATAAATTAGAAAGCGGTACCAGGAGAAGAGAAAATCGTTTTGCACGATTTAATTTCGTCAACAGTGCAAAAAAACTCCCCGTAATTACTAGAGCTGCTGGACTACGAATGTTTTAGCATATTTTATACGTTTCCTAGATAATATTAATCTATCCATAATTAGACAACTTTCTTTACAGTCTTTGTGTTTAGGTTGCGTATATGAGTATGGAGATATATATTTTGGCGCTGTTACATCGTATTAATTTATAGAAATACGAAGATCTTAGGATTTAATAAACTTAAAAATTTTATTAGAAAGATAAGACAAATACTAAGTATATTCTCTTTTAGACAAGGAATGGTCAAAGTCAATAATTAGCTATATGTGGCAATGCATCGCGTTATATTGAAGAGAAAAAGGAGAATAAAGTGAAAGGATAAAATAAAATAGAAACGACCAATATAATTAAATAAATTAGAATGAAATGTTACATAAAATATGGTGAGAAGGAAACAATAAAGAATATTGGTAGATAAAACAAGACTGGGTATATTTTGCGTTTCTTGTAAGAGGAGAAACGCGAAGGTAACTGGACGTGTAAAACATATTTAATATTTTGTGGGGTGCTAATTTATTACATTTGACAAATTCGTTACAGATCAAATATTCACGGGTTATAATTTTGTTTTTCTTCCTTATTATATTGACGTATCAAAAAAATATATCAATGTATCTTCATCTTAGCGATAAAAAGAACATGAGAGTGAATTAGTGTTTTCAGATAATGTGGTGTTTTAGATAAATGTGAAGAACAGTCATGTGATACCTTGTTTGAAAGAAAAAATGTAGTACTTTTTTGCTTCTTAACATAATGTTATTTGTTTATAGACTTCTCAATTTGCCTACTGATGCTTATCTGTTACTTTAATTTTAATGTGAAATGTACAGTTCGTGTATTAAGTAATGTCTTCCCCTTTGAAGCGCTTATCAAATTTTCTTCCGCTCTTGCCCATTCGGTCGTTTTCGTAAATGCCCCTTGAGATGTATGTATAGTTGGGTATTAAGAATATCTCGACCGAACGAAAACGACCGAATTGGCGTGAGCGGAAGAAAGTTTGATATGCTCTTCAAAGAGGAAGATATAACTTAATATACAAACTGTACAATTGGTTATAAAAAAAGTAGGACAATTCATTACTTATATTGACAGTTGCAAAAAAGTGTGGCCGATTAATTTACCCAATGATATTTTGTCGCTATAGTTTCATGTCAATTTTTGAATAATTTATATTGGAATTGAACAAGTTGTAATTTCATATCTAAATTAAAATCCTTACTTTTTTTGTAATCGAGTATAAAATCAAATCTTTCACTCCAACTGCTTACCTGAATATGATGAATGAAACTGTATCTATTATTAAATGGACTTTGTATCAAAATTTCTTTGAGGGCACTTTATACCCGACTGTGACGTAGTCCAAAAGGAGGGTAATGTTTCTTTAAAAAATAAACAAAATAGTGGTTATTTATTTAAAAGTATAAGCACTACTAGACATAGGTATATATTAAAAATCTTAAAAATAATAATCCTAGAATTCAGATTAATCAATCATCATCATTTTTTTCTGCAAACGTGTTTGTTAAAACACCCATACCTGAACATGATTTTAGTTTTTTAAAGTTACCTGCTTCTATGAATAGTATAGATTGGTCCGATGGCTGTTCTTGTCCCTTAGAAGTTCTAAGATAATTTTTTTTATCAGCTTAGAAAAGCTACTTTGATTCCGTAAGGTCCTTAATATAATGAATTTCGGATTTTAAATCGGTTTTCAAAGCAATAAATCCTGAGAGTAGCCGAATAGATACATTGGAGATCTATTATTTATAATTGTCTCTAAAATTAAAAACGAATAGAACTGCACACATACACTTATATAATTGCATGATCCGGAGATTTAAATACAAAAACAATTATTCTTGTTGAGCATAATATATAAACATAATATATAAACATTTTTGTATGAAGCTTATTCCCAAGTATTATTTTAAAGAAAGTTTAATCTCATTATTTAGTTAAGATACAAAGACATCAAACGACAAATTTGATTATTAAAGATAGCAATTCTCAACACCATTTTAAAAGAATAGCATTTCTGTATAATATGAAAATGCTACGCAAGCATTCTTTTGTGCGTAACTAGAAAGAAGCGACTATGTAGGTATTCGAGATTTGAAAGGATGACGTGTCGTCGATTCCTAATTCAAATGTCCGCATGCTGTTTTTCTAATACAATATAATTCCGCTTTTAAGCAAGCTACTCCAGGAGACCACTATCTCTTAGCAGATACCTATACACGATATGTTTAGTGTTAATAATAATAAATAATAACACACGTTTGCCATCGGAGAAGCGCTATAATGCTCTCTTCGATCGTTACGATAATCAAATGTATTACGAATCAACCGTATTACGTAGTATTTGAAATTATAATGAGACTGAATTATAGCCAAGATTATATTACATACATATACCATATATGTATATTATTCAACGAGTATTGATAGTAGTTGTCATTTTACCGGCGGCATCTTTACTTCCTGGAGTTTTCATTCTTTGAACAATTATTACCCTTCTATTAATTTATTTTCGCTCTCCATGAAATGTATTCTATAAATCCACAAAAATACTAGCGTCAAACTCGCATTGTCCACAACTGACTTGAAGTCTCCTATTCTTAGTTTAAAACTAAAAAGCAAATCAAAGTTTCCATAAACATTTATTCTATAACAAAAAAATAAATGGGTCTATATAAGGATATAGTCTAAATTATTCAAGCTGATAATTCTTCAAAAAATGTTTAATAGTGATTGATAAATGCCAAATTTTTGCTCATGAATACGGACGTTATTAGAGCAACATCAAGCAGATGAAGGCAGTATCCATGGGCAAAATTAATAAATTAATAAAACAACTTTAGGCTTTCTCTCAATTTATTACTGTTCACTTTATCTTCAAATGAAAAACGTTATAACTCCATTGATGACAGTGTTGAGCGGTGATAAGCTAATAGATGATATAGGCATCTAGTATAGGATTGACGTTAGTTAGCGTGTCGTACAGTAATATATTAGTGAAATTACAGTTTCACCGACAATACTTACAGTATGGATTAAATACACAGTCTACTTTAATCAAATTTCGTTGTTAGTAGTCCACTTATAAAGGTAAGTATACCGTGGAAAGGCTGTTATCTTGCTGTATTAACGCCAAGATTTTTTATCGTGTAACATCGGCTGACTGAAGAGGTGAGGGACCGTCAGGCTAGTGTCCAAACCCAGTTGGAGACGATTTGTTACAATAAACAACACTGTGGAAAGGAAGTAGCAACAGTTACACCTCACGAAATTTAAAAAAAACCTTGCTACATTCTTTTCAAATTCTGGTATTCAGTTGTTAGTTGAGTGCCAGATATGGTTACAGGTTTCTTACAGGAAAAGACGCTCATCAAGCAGTAATTGATGGTTTTGTAGTATGGTCGTGGCTTTATCTTGATGAATTTTGCACAGTAGTCAAACTATCTGTCGGTATATTGTATAAAATGTTCCACGACTTTTCCAGCTTTGGGCAGTCAACAAGCAGATGGCCTGGAGTATGCTCCGCACTCCCGCAGTTTCTACACAGGTGAGAATTTACTCGGTCCATGCGATGCACGTGTTTACTCAGTGACTAGTTAAGATCTCTGCGAGTAACCTTAGTCTGTCTCTGCTCATGAAGACTACCTTGCGAAGTCTTTTTTCATTTAGACTAATCTTAAGAGTTTTACAGCGTCTCATATCGGCAAGTGCATTCCAGTAGGAGCAATGCCTAGCAGCGAGTACAGATTTGACGAAAGCTTCTACACGTCAGTTCTGGACCTCTTCTTGGCACCCATCTCAGCGTGATACTGTAATGTTCCGCCAGTTTTTTAAGTTTCCTATGGCACTCAAGTACCACCTCAGAATCAAACCTGACAGTTTGTAGTGCTCTAAGAGCAACCTGGCTGTCAGTTACTTGCGGGCAGTTTAAAATGCCCTCTACGCAGGCCTGTATGGCAATTATTTCGGCCTGGAAGATGGACAGGGGCCCTTCCATGCTGATCGGGCTCACTATTTCCCCAAATTTCAATTCCCGTGCCATTCGGCGTTTGAGAAACATCTACAGACATGTTGGTATGATCTGCCGTTTTACCAGCGAAACCTCTGCATCCTCAAGGCCTCCGTGATGCCTAGACAGAGTGCGTTAGTTACAAAGCCCAAACTAGCTTTGTGCCACCAGACCAGCGACGTATTAGTTATAGACGGCACTATAACTCTCGTATAGAGCCAGTGCATCATCGGAGGTTTCAGGCCCCACTCTTTACCAAATACTCGTTTGCTGGCTCAAAAAGCCCGCGTGTCTTTATTCGCCGCATATTTCAGGGGCAATTCGAACGTCAATTTAGCGTCGAAGGTCACCCCTAAGTATTTGGCCTCAGTTGATACAAGTATATCTTAGAGCCGAAAATAGTCGAAGACTGGAGTTTGGACGTTTAACCCTACTCTTTTGCACCATTTTTCCACGAGTCTGAGTGCGATTTGCATCCTGTCAGATGCCACGTCCTCGAACTTGCCGCAGTTCATGATGTTGATATCATAGGTATAGCCCTGTGTATGGAAGTCCGTTGTCCAAAGTAAAAAAGTAGGTCGTTCGCCACTACTCATTACAGCAAAGATGACAACACTCCTCCTTGTGGGCAGCCAGCTGCCACGCTTGCCTTTATAGTGCATAAGTTATGCGACAGATAAAGTGTTGTTTCTTATCATGGCGTCGATCCACCTCATCACTCTTGGCTTGACTCGACATTTTTGCAGCCCCTTTTCCCTCGAAGGCGCGCTCAATGTCAAGGAAGGTGAGCAGTGGAATTTCCTTGTTGCCAAAAGCAATTTCTGCTCGACAGACAAGCTCATGAATAACTTGCTCGCCTCTCTCCAGCTATTTGATATGTAACCTATAGCTAAGGTAGCCCTTACTAGGGTACATAAGACTGGGGATAGCAGCTCGACGTCTTGTTGTAAAATTGATGGGAAAATGCCGTCCCAAGTACCAAATTTTCATACATAACATAATATATCTTTTCTCATTGGTTTTTGTATGCAAAATTTCAAGATAATATTGTTGCAAATATACTGAATTCATTGGAAGTAATAATGGTTTTACTTCACTGATAAGACTTACACTAAAATCTAAATTGGACAAGGCATAAACTCGCTGCTTCATAGTTTTTTGAAGCATGACTTGTCCTTGTCAATAACTTTAAAGTATTGTGATATATGTACATCACAAATTAAACATTACTTAGCACATCTAGGTAACATACTTATTGTTATACTTATTTTTATAATATCGTATTTTTTTAATATCAATAACAAATATATTTTCCATATATTTGCATGACTAAACTGAATAAAACAACCGTTCTTCTGCAGCTAACCGCGAAATGAGTGACACAGTATTAACTAAAGCGACTAAAATAGTATTTTGCATTTATATGTTCGCAATGACCATCGCATAAAAATCCATTTGTATATGATTTATGTTAAAGTCGAAACATTAAAACATATTTATAATGGAAACTGAACAACAGTTCTAACTGTAAGAGAATTTTTTAATATTAATAGGTGCAATAGTCGAGAAAATAGAAACTTATTATGAATTCCACGTGCTGTACTGTTGCTACTTTATGTGTGAATATTTTGATTTACACAACCAGTGAGCAAACAAAACTCTTTAATATGTATAAAACGACATTTTAAAAATCTCATAAATAATTCAGATTGTACTATTATTTTAAATTGTTTAATATATTTATTGTTGACGTTGAAGTTATATTTTAGAAAAATAATTAGAATTCGAGCGGGCAAGCATATAAAAATATCATTTTAGAGGCATATTTATTATATTTTACTACACTCCTAAAATTGAACATAAAATGCATATTAACACAACTTGAACTTGCATACAGTACTGTACACATATACCGTAACAATTCAAAATTGAGCAAGTTGTGAGTTTGGTGGTATTTATTATCATTTAATTATTAATTAATTAAATTATTAATTATCCCGGATCGACTTGCCATTCGCTGTTGGGAGCAAAGTGATTAACAGCGCGGCATCTTAAAAGGCGATTTGATGCTGTCACAAAGCCATTTGAACACAACTTACACACACCAAACTACACCGCAAGAGTTGCAGTGCTAGCCAGACAAGTAATACAGCTTACGGAGTCACTGCACTTTCCCCAAAGGTATTTTTGCTGGTAGTGTTATAACACTGCCAGAATAAATGGATATATGTATATGTTTTATGCAAAAATTAATTATATATCTAGGAGCCTGAAATATCTATTGTTAATTTTTTTAATACATTTTTCGAATAAGACTATCTAGATACGGCATTATTAGTAGAGAGACTTTTTGAATACCTCATTTCGTAAAGAAGAATTTTTAGTTTTCACCAAGGAACTTTGGAAGTGAAGAATTGATAAAGTTATGGGTGCTATTGTAATATTACATCAACAGATAGCCTCACGTCCCTTTAATTTCTTTTCAATGTATTTCAAAAAAGTGCGAATGATTTGCTACAGCTTAGAACTATGATTATTACCACAGCTTCTGAGCTTTGTGTTGGTGAATTTATCGCGTAATATGTTTCGAGAAGTGAGGTCAGCACAAGTAAACACGCAAAATTCACTTCATTACTAATGGGGGTCTATGAATCTTTGTTGTAAGCTTGCTCCGGTGATTCCCTTAATGCTACTGTATTGTGAGTAATATACTGAATGATATTACTATAATTGGCGCTTAATTTTTGGTTAATTTTTGCCGCCGCGCCGGGCTGAATGTAGTACTGTTGAGGACTCCAGTTTTGCGAATATTCTTTTGCTATTATGGAATGCAGATATGTTTTTGATTGAACATTTATATGGATATTTTGGGCGATAGGTTATAGGTTCTGGTTGTGATTTCTTTAGACAACATTCGTTGGAATCAAAGACAATATGGACGATGGCCACGGTGTATTTTTAGATTGCCGTTATAGAACAGTTACACGGAACTGGACATACATATATGGGTATAAAGAGAAAGATTTGTAAAAGCATCTAATTTAAACTTAATTGATTTGTTACTTGAGATTATTGAAAAACCTTAGTTTATGCTATATCTGTAAATAGGTTAAGGAAGCTATAATAACAGTAGATCATAAATATTGCTGTGAAATGGACGCAGGCCACTCTGAAAATCTCATTCGACATTTTACCATTGTAGGTTTTTTCGTAAATTATGTTGCTTGTTAGTTGGTACCTGTATAATAAAAAAGTCACTTAAACGAAAAATATTTCGTATTTCCGGAACTGTCCATTTGCAGGTCCACACTCATTTCTGTATATTTTCGGTCATACTATCCTCTCTCATAGCTTGTGACCTATTTTTTAATACTCTATAGAACCCCATCCAAGAAGTAGTCTTAAAGAAGAGCAGCACATTTATTCTTTAGATAGCAATGCTACATTTTTCTGCATACGTGGGAATACTGTGGGAAAGAGAAGCGAAAATTTAGACACAGTCATGGAAATTTAGCAAACAGATGGGAACAAGCGATTAGACATATTTATCTATTCCAAGACAGATATGTCTTAAGGAAGCAAAATAAATATATTTGGTTTGTAGATATAGAAAAGTGTTACGGTAAAGTTAATAGAGTCTAGACTATATTAGTAGAACATGACTGATTAGATTATTAAAAAAATTGTGTGAAAACACAATAGGCATGGCCACTTATATTATTAGTATTTTGACACATATTAAATGTCAATTTCTTCCACTGAAGATGTCTCATTAATGAAAACGTAATATTATATGTTCTGGAATAAATTGGTATTTAATTAATTGTTGTTTTATTGACCTACAAGTGGAAATATTTCAGGAATTGAAAGATGAAAGAGTCGAGAAGAGTCAAGAAATTCATTATCGACAAATTTTAGCAGTAGAAGAGGCTTGAGCTACTGTGCTTTAATTTGATTCTTGATCAAGCAGACACCACATACAAAAGTATATATTTAACGCACTGAAAAGTTAGGAAAACCAACATGATTATGATTATTTAGAAAAGCAAAATATTGATAATGGAATAAACTGTTATTAGTACCTACTTATGATTCACTTTGCTAGTACAAAAGAAACATATGAAAACTTTAAATTTATAATGGAAAAGCTTCACTATGCAGAGGATGAAGTTTTTTAAAAATTCGAAAGCCGGAAAATCGCCGTGATATAAAAATTTGGGTTGTAATTTAGGTTGTTCTTTTAAAAGTACACTTCCTGCAGTGCCATCTAGATTTTTTTCCAGAAAATCTAGACGGAGTGAGTGATAAGCATGGGAATCATTTTCTCAGGAAATTTCAGTTATGCAAGGCTATCAAGACAAATGGAGCCTAGTTATAAATTAGTTGTCACAATGTTTACCCAGTTGCGGGTAAAGAAAACATAATTGTGTTTTTTTTTAAATCTGTGGTGGGTGCTAGTTGCTGTGACCTTTTAAGCTGTATCGCTTGTACGATTACTACTGCAACTTGCGATTATTTCGCAGTGCTGTCCAGTTTCAATCTCAGGAACTGTGCATGGTAAAGGCAATAGATATTTTTCATTCTTTCGTAAGGAAGAGGACCACTCTAGCAATAACTGAAATCAAAGCAATTGCCCTATGATTATCTATTTGATATTTTTACGCTTTTTTATAAATAGGCTTTATATGTGTATATAACTTTTAAGCGATCATGAAAAATGCGTGTTTTAAAGTAAAGGTTTATAATTATTGATAACGTTGGCTATGTTTTTTCCGGATTACAAACATTTTAGTGCATTAACTAATTAACACATAATTGTTGTAGTTCTGTTAAGCAAATTGTACAACATACATGCGGACAATGAAATTTAAGATTATGTATGTATTGTGTGACGTACTTAAAAAATTCCGTCTTATGTATACGAAGCAGAAAATCAGCATAGTGTATGGCTTATAAAAATATGTGAATATTCGTTTGCCATTAAACTTAATTATATTCTTCCTACCAACATTCAAGAAAATATAATTTATGAAAGAAAATAACTTCCCTGTGGGTGCATAATTTGCGTTGTGGACCCTTCTCCGTTGTTGAGGTTATCCCGCCGTTCTGAGAAACCCATGAATAATGAAAAAGAGAACATTAGATTTCATATGCCACCGCAAGACCTAGCGGATATTCATTAGACCCTAAAAGTTGCGGTGGTCGGTTTGTGGTATGGTACTGTTGTGTTGTTGTTATAGTGGTAGATATGAAGCGGATGAATGTGTATTTATTAAAAGCAGAGGATATCAGTCTTCGGTAATCGTTTTTCATTTGTCAACAAGTGTAATGAGATGCGGGCACGCGGCGCGCCCAGGGCGGGGCTCCTAAGCAATTATCGTCGCTGTGGGGGAGCACCACCCCCGACACCGCAATCAGGCCACGGCTGCTTCCCGACAGATTTTCACACCGTTCTCTCAGCTTGGTATCTGTTTTGGTAACTAAGGTTTTTGCCTGCTAGTAGCATATTGAATGATCTATACGTTGTTAAGTAGAATTTCATTGCTGCGATTAAAATAGTAATTTTCTACATCAATATTATAAAACAAATGATTATTTAATTTACGTGTTATTTATAACGGTTTTGAATTGTTTAGAGTATTAGAAAGTAATATAGTACCTACATTATTGAAAATAGATTCAAGCAGTTCCTTTGTTTATTTATGGTGGGTGCTAGTTGCACGGCTTCTTAAACTGTATCGCTTGTATGACTACTGCCGCTACTCTTGCTGTGTAGTTGGTGTGTGTGCGCGTTCAAGTGATACTGATATAGAAAATAACACAACTCTAAAAAGTAATTTAATAGATCCAAGATTCAGATGGTCACAAATCCATCATATTTCATCAACTCATTTTTAAAGCTGTGTATTTAATCACTAATCGATATAAAACACTTTACACTAAATTTCTTACACAATTCTTAAACCATCCATTGTTTGTTTCTCTCTTCGTGTAGGTCTAGTATTGTCAGAATTTACATAAAATACAAAAAGTATTGCTTCAGCCATAAAATACTAAATACTTAATATAAAGCTGCGTTTCCACAGCGAAGCGATCATTATATTGAGTTTAAAGTTAACAACAACTTAAGATTTAATCGTTGTATGCCGTTAATTCGTCAGGTCTTATTAATCTTTCGGACTAGGTAAATTATAAGCTATTTGGAGTCGGACCATTGTTACAATTCATTAATCTAGACTTGTTTTGCAAATTTTTAAACATTAAAAAACTTACATTTGATTCCATGATCTTGTGGTTTGCTACAAAAATATATTGTACAATACTGGATTTTAATTCTGTTGTATGTATTTGAGATGAGTCAAATGTTTCTTAAACATTGTTGCGCTGTTAATGAAGTGTGATATATTCAATTTGTTTGATGCGAATTCTCTTTGTCCTAGTGTTCTGATTCCAGTTGCTTGAACCTACAGTCAGATTCAAAATAGCTTGGGCCCATAAGTTTGTGAGTTGGGTGGCGTTGGTCTCCTTTCAAACTTTAGGACCCTGTAACTTTCGATAGGAGAAATATATTCATTTTCTTTTTGCATGCTGCAGACATGCTGCTACTAGTACTTTCAGCATGCCAAAAATTTACGTAATTTGAAAAATGTCATTAAAAAACAAAAAGTTGGTGGCCAAAGCCAGATGACAAAGTTGAGTCACCTTGGCTGTCGTCTATTCTATCGCTTAAAAGTAAAGACCGGTATAGTAATAGGAACTTTGGCCACAAAAAGTGCTTTTAAAAAAAATAGTTTAATAATTTTAGGGCCCATGGTAGTAGTAAAAACAGTATGTGCAACAAAATAGCATTTTTTATTGTTTATACTTAACAAAAGTAATTTGAAGCAAATCTCTTATTTTTATTATAGCTTTTTCTAACCTAACATTTGTATAATTGCAATAGTTTCTATTACCGAGAGTTTTTTGGTAGCGTCCCATGTTCTAAAATTACCACCAAGAGTGCTATGTATTATAAAATTTATATAAATATGTAGGTTTATTACTCACCAATAACAATAAAAGAGTACCACAACGACGTGAATCATCAGTGGCCATCTTTGACCACCCTGTAGCAACTAGGCATAAAAGTTTGACTTAATGGTATATGAACAGAAATCTGCTAGAGAGACCTACGAACGTCTCTTTTCATACCCTGATCGTAGATAGCCGTAGTTTTGTTTGTACAGGCAAAGTTATAACGACTAAAAATTCGCGCATTTTTAACAAGCACATTGTCGAGTGATTTGGGAAAAAAATGAGGGAGCAGGTCTTTTTCATATTCATAGTTTTGAGTTCCTTATAGTATGTATAAAACATATGTACCTTGATATTGGAAAATTTTACGTCACTTTTTTTCTGGTATAGAAGAGAAACAAATTTCAGAAATTGACCAAAGTCACCCAGTTTACGGTATTCGTTTAACTGTCACCTGTATGAATCAAAAATATTTTTCAGTTAAATGAGAATCTTTATGGACAATTAGAAACAACGATAATGATAACTACTTGAAATCCTTCCTAGCTAACCTTTTTATTAAAATTTTCCTTAAATTCGGTTAAAGTATGTGGATGACAAAAATAGTTAATTACCATTTTTAGCTCCGTTAGTTGTAAAAAATAATAATTTTAGAATTTGTGCTTCAGTTTTTCCATCATTGTGTCCAGTACAAGATGCTTGGCTTTAGGTTTTTGGTTCGCAGACTTTACACCTTTTCTTGAACTGGGAGAGGTATGAGAACCAATTAAAAATTTGTTAAAGTCGTAAGTATAATGATTTGCAGACAAACCTTATCAATAAATTAGTTAAAAATTTGCTTATAAGTTTAAAAAAATGTACAGCTTTGTAAAGATCTGTAATCTTTACTGGTTATTTCTTTCTTTTATACTCCTTTTATTACCAAACGCTGTAGTATTTACATATACAGTATACAGCAGAAGTATTCGATTCACGCATATTTAATAAAATATTCAAACATCGATGGGTGTTGTTTAATAATAAAAATATTACTGTAAATCGTATAAATTAAATCGGAAATGTAAATTACAGTGATCAATGTAGATCGTTTAAATTGTAAATAGAGTCATAAAGATTTTACGTTCGATGAGATATAAGGTAGAAGTACAATTCAATAGGTAGCGTATATTGAACTTGTACTCTACATTTAGTATACAATATGCAATCGTACGCTACAACTTCGAAGACCCGTTCATGGTGATTACATTAAAAGATAATTTAAACAAATTAACGTTATGTTACGGTGTCACATAAAGCAGAAACTCGTCTCTTTGACAATGGCGCATTTAATTTCAAGACTTGGTTGATAATCAACGACTTGGAGAGCTCGCGGAGCAACAGTAGAAATTTCTACAGTAAGCGGTTAATTGTGATTTTAGACGTACAGTAGCGGCACGTCGGCGTCACACAAAGAAAGCGTTCATTTCATTTCAATTATACGAAAGAAATATGCAGCAGTTATTCCCATGTAGGTAGGTGGGACCGCATTTGAATACTAACGAAGCCGAAATCTGTCAAAGATACCGCTTCCGTCGTTGTGGAGTACGACGGTTTGTTGTTGGTTGTAGCTGCCTATATTATCCATGCAGCGATTAGTCATCTTCTGAGTCTAGGCAGATGGGCTTATGGGCTTACAGATTCTCATAAGAACACGTGAAACTAAATGAAAATAGAGAGAGATCTATAGACAATACGAATGCATTTAGGTCCCATGAATAATGATGGATGTTTTTGGTAACTAAAGAAAGTATTTCTATAAAAATATTGTCGATATCTTTGTATATATTATAATTAATGGTTTTTGAAATTAATTTGAATACAATAAAATAGTATCTAAATATTTCAATTTTGTTTTAAGACGCTTGAAACAGTCTTGAGCATTAATAAAAAATAAACAGATTTATCAGAACTTTTTACTAAATACTAAAACGCTAAAATATTATTTGGATTCAGTTTGCAGTGAATAATGCTGTAAGAATGTGGTGTAGTTTTAAATGTATCTTACTATAGATATAATTGGATTTGAAACTAAAATGAATATATGTACTTCGACATTTTTTAAAAATAAATAAAAACAACTCTTATAGCTCTTTTTTGCTTCAGTAGTTGATGACGCTGTTCTCTACAGAAGTAGGTATTCCTTTTTTATCTGTGCTGGGTGTTAATTGCAGCGACTTCTTAAGTTGCATTGTTTGCCTGACTTCCGTGCAACTTTTGCGGTGTAAATTGTGTGTGCCAAGTATGTTTAATGGCCTGCCGTTTATAATGCTGCTCTGCATTTGGGCCCAACAGCGAATGGTAGATCGATTGGGATACAATTTTTCGGGAAAAATGTCACTGTTCCTGGGAGAATTCAATCGTAGCCTGCTGGCGTGCTCTCACAACATTGGGTAGCTGCCAAACCACTGCGCCTATCGACCTGTTTTAGAACCTACGATTGAAAATAATAATGAAGTAGCGAAGATGGCAAGACAGTTTTTAATGTGTTTATCTACTAAACTGTTTAATTTCGGATAGAACTTTATTTGATTTAGAGATTAAAACCAGACAGTGTTCGTCCCAGTGTAAAGTTAAAAGTAAAAGTAATGCTTAATAATTTTGCTGTAACTATATTGTCCTGTCCATAATGTGGATGTTGAGATATAGTTTAATTATTTTTTCAAATTGAATGAAATAATAAATTTAGTTTTTTGTAGATATTCAAAGAATATCTTGCTCAGACCCATCCATATGCTTCTTCAAGTACGGAGTTAGTAGCGTTTTCTACTTCATAGGATTCTCTTCTATGAACAATGCAGCGTCATCAGTATTGCATATCACGTAATAACCTACATAAGAATTTTACAGTAATATTAATGAATAAAGAAAATGAGGGGAGATTAAGGTTAAATCCTTTGGGAACTTCAATAGATGGTGGTAAATAGAATGATATAAATTCATGCTGATTATAATTTATTGGAATTTTGGTAACGTTTTCTTTTGTGAAAGATCGCGGGTCCAACACAATAAAACTTTGTTCTCTAAAAACTCATTTTCTAAACTCTCTGAAAATGTTGTTTTCGTAATCTACAAAAATTCTTCTCAATTTTAAATTCGATAATATTAGTAATCGATAACACATTATTTTGATTCAAAAAAATGTGCAGAACTTCTGCAACAATGATTTCAAAATAGTTAGACTCACAATCAGTCGTATAACCTTTCATATATCTAAGCAATAGTACGAGGGTATTTGATTGAGCGTAGGTTTTCACGCCCGTTAACTTGTATAGGAAGACTGGAAGAGTTCAATGGGCAACAGTATTTGTTTTACTACGCTATCTTTTCTTTTTTAATTTATTCTCTATTTTCTTTTCTTTTCCTTTTCAGTGCCTAATTCTAGGGTTTTACTCTACTAACAGGTACATAATTTCCGGCCAAGTACCATTCGTTATTGGGACATAATTAACAACACAACATTATTTACGGCGAGGTAATAGTGTAATAAAGCCTAGAAAATACATTTATATACACAAAAATACATAGCAAGAGCTGCATGGTAGTCCAACAAGAAATACAGTTTGGAAACCATTGCAGCTGCACTCATCTAAGATAAAAATAATCTTTTTTAGAATCGCGGGATATTTTTATATGACGTTTTGGTTCTCTGGTTATATGCTAATTTCTTAAGTGCATCGTATAGGATTTGGGCACTGTCAGAAATATTTTTTTTTGTTTGATTTCAACGCTGTACAACATATTGGCAAAAGTTTTTGAAAAATCTCAATTTTAAACTGTCAAAAATTTCTGAATTTTTTTATTTATTTCTTTTATTAAAGTATCGATTTAGTTAAGCGATTATGGTTTCAAATGAATGATTATGAATACTCCTGTTTTGGAATTTAGATTGGTTTTCAAATTTTTAAAGATCAGATATGAATTTAAAGTTTTCAAAATGCTAATGAACATATTATATTATATTTAGATTCGTTAAAACAACAATTAGTGGCAGGTAAACACATGTAAAACTGATACACTTCAACAGAAATATTAACAGTTTCGTATAAATTGAAACTTATTAGAATAGTAATATTACTTTGTGCCAACTTCGGGGTAAATTCACATCTAAAAATTTATATCTTTTGATTATGTGTGTCTAACTCTCTAGATTCTCGTGTATATGATGTTATGCATTTTTACTATATAAAACTTAAAATTCGGATAAAATGTAATAGTATTTCTTATTATGCAGTAATATTAGGATCATAGATGCTACTTAAGTTTATTACAAGAAAACCGTGTGTCTAAAACCCATAACAAAAGGAAAATTGAAATCAACTCGATTTATCATAACCGAGGTCTTTTTTATTACGTTTTCGTTTCATGAATTAGTCTTCTAGTTTCCGGTGCGCCATATATCAACCGGAGTTTTCCGAAAGTCCTTATATGGACAGCCATAAATAATACAACGTCCGAACAAGACAACTGTACAGAAAATAAGAAGCAACGATGGAATAGCTAGAAGTTTTTCGAACTGCTTATGACAAATTGTAAGTTAACGCCCCCTAGAAATATACTATCTATTATGTGACAAAAACACATGCACTTCATAACCTCTGACCATAACGCCCTCTTGTGATCATTATTTCATCTAATGATTAAATATTCGGCCGATATAGAAAAATTAAAATGTGCGGATTATAGCTTATATTCATGTATGTATGTATACTATATACAACATATCATTTTATCTAGTTAGTGAAAAATTAAAAATTCATTACCATTGAAACTTCGTACTTTTGATGTGTGACTATAAGCCGATGAGTGGTCACTTACTTCGCTTTTTTTCAGAATTCAATTAATATTACAAATGAGTACGCTTACGAGATTTATTGTATATTTCTGACAGTCCTTACGATGGGTACAAAATTTTATCGTTTATTATCTTGATTTAAAAGCTTTGTTTTACGTTACTTGTGTATTATAATAGCTCTTATAAATTTTTTAACGCAAAACTTTGTTATACTGATTTTTATTAATTTTGTGTGTTATTATATTATTATATATTTTTAAAAGTAGGTTAGAAGATAAGAGAAACTGAAGAATGTATTTATGTAATCCTAAATTTCAAAGACGGCCTCTTATATACGATTATCAATCTTTACACAACGGCTTAAACGGGTCGATAGCCGGCTAAGCGGTTGGGCGGCTGACTACCGTTGTGGGTGCACGATAGGAGCCGGGTTACAATTCTCTGGAAGAACTGTGACATTTTTTCAGAGGGTTGAAATTCCGATCGACTTACCATTCGCTGTTGGGAGCAAAGTGATTAACAGCGCGGCATTATAAAAGGCGATATGTTGCTGTCACAAAGCTATTTGAACACAATTTACACACACAAAACTACACCGCGAGAGTTGGAGTCATAGCTAGACAAGTAATAAGGCTTACGGAGTCACTGAAACTAAGAACCCATCACAATTAAAAAAAACACCTCACGGAATGATTAAATAGTTATGAATTTGTGAAGAGCTTTTGTAGTAGGAATTCTAGAGAGTACTGAGTTACTATATTTGTATTTTGTGCCTTGGATGCCCGTTCACGTGGTTATAGTTGCGTGTACTTCAAAAAACCAAATATGTTATTATTTATTTTTAGGTACAGATTATCAAGTGGTGGAGTTTTTCCTGAAAGGTTGTTTGTGGTGTTGGATAAAGTATGTGCAGCGAGTGCTGGTATAGTTGTTTGTGAAGATTTCAACGTAAATTTTAATGAAGCTTACTTTTGTCAAAACATTTGAAACACAGATAAGTTGATAATATTTTTGCTGATAATGGGAGTAAGGATATCTATCATTGCTCAGAAATATTATATATAACATACAGCAAGACAAAACTAAAACATGCTAGTTCAACAGAAAAAAGAAATAAATATTTCTAATCGAGGCAGTCTGATATTGCGTGATGAGCCAGGTGACATAGTAGTAGACCCACAGCGAATAGTGGAATTGCTCAAAAAACAATTGTTTTCAAGCATGCTTTTAAAATAGAATTGATATTTCTTTCTTCTGTTTATGGATAGATACTAAATCTAGCGAATAATTAGCAACGTTTCCGAAAAGCTATCTGCCGGAATCAGCGAGGTTCCGAATTTTATTACGCGTCATGCTTCATGTATAATTTAACTACTAGTACTTCTTGCAATATTTTGCTTAGTGGAAGGTTCTTTTCCTGAAAGTCTGAACATAAATAGAGCAGTACCTGTGCATAAAAAGACGAGAGAAAATTATTAGAATCCGTTTAATGACCTATCTAAGTCAAATAAAGTTAATACCTGAAATATAACTTGGTTTTCTTCATGGAAAGTCCACTGCTGGTGCCATCACCATGAATTAAAGCCTGTATGTCAGTCTCTTGATGTGAAAATTGTTGTTTTGTAGTGTCTTTTTCGATTTGTTTAAAGTGTTTGATATTCCACATCATAACATATTAGTGAAAAAATTATGTATGCTGGGTATGCATGGGGTTGCCTACGATTTAATTTTTTGGTATTTGTCAAGACGGAAAACTAACTAACTAGCTATAAACTAACTGTAAATGCTGAAGTTGCTAATGCAAAGATCATAGATATTTTCTAAAACTCGCGATGTCATCCACCAGTGATTAGTTAACGCTGATGGACTCATGAGTGCTAGTGCAGTAAGTATGTAGATGATATGAATTTCATTGATACTGGTTATTCACAATCTATGAAACCTCGAATTCGAGGTGTGCAGTCATAGAACATATGATATGTTGGAGTGATTGTAATAGTTTAATGTTACATACTGATAAAACAGGATTCTTACGTTTTAACTCATCACGTTCATCATCATGTTCTTAAATAAATCTGTACCAGGGAAGGAATCTGCCGCTTTACTGGGTTTCTAGTTGGATAGTGGATTAGAATTTGAGAAACATTGCGATAGTATTGCCAAACGATTAAGTTCAGCAATGCGATTAAATTAAAAATCTTAAAGCTCTAGATTCAGTCAAAGAATTTTAGAGTTTTCGGGGGTTTGTTGTAAATAAACCTTAAAGTAACTATTCTATATACATATTTGAATGCGGTTTTCACCATCTTTCTCCTAAAGCATAATACTACTGCTTTTATGCAGCCACTTTTTTAAAATTAATTTTGTTTGCAATAATACTTTCGAAAATTCGCTATTTTTTAGTGCCCTGTTTAGATTTGACATTAACAATATAGCACCACCTATAGATTAACATTTCAAGTATAAAATAAATCGTAAATAATAGTCCTATCTGTAAAAATAAACTCATAATTTTATTACTACCAAACCCTTATGTCGGTAATTTAATCTTAACCAAAAGCAAAATTACAAATACAATGTGCAAGGCGTAGCTTAAGTATTTTTGACCAAGAATAAAGCGATAATTTACAACGTATATTTGAATTTTCTGATCATCGTAAAAAGAACCTATAGTATAATCTATAAAAATGAATAAATAGAGATAGCTAGTAGCCGGTGATAGATAAAAAAAAGTTTCTGCTGTAGGATTATCATAAATTAGACAGATTCTTAGTAGTCTTTTCCATCACGTCAGGATTTTGAGAAGTTTTTGTAAATAGCTTTTTCAAAAAGTACATTTTTATACAATTTTAGAGAATTTGAAAGTGACTTTTATACAACAAACATATTACAAGATATATTGTAGTGCCGAGCATTGAGCGGAGATGTCCGAACATGTCCTTGCCTGTTTCCCACGTCACAGTATTTAAACCACGTCCCTTTGTGCTCTGAAGCCAATGAAATTAGGAATTCGTATAGTTTTGGCTGTGTTGCTATGTAAGGAGCTACGTATGGTTCGTTAGATTCAATTTAAGACTGTTTGTGATAGCTGAACGTCTTTTATTTCATAATGTCCCGTACTTGTACAAATAATGCCAACAGCTTCTGGTATGTATGTGGAGAATTCATTACCCAACGACATAAACGGAATAATACGCTTATAATAGAAAATTTATATTTTCACTATTTTGGTCTAAAAATTAATTATCAGCACAAGGAATGGACTCACTTACTGCCCACGGTGTGCTGTTACTCTGAGGGACTGGTCAAACGGTAAGAACAGCGCTATGCCATTTGCAAGACCTATGATTTGGCGTGAACAAACGGACCATTTTTCTGATTGTTACTTTTGCTGCACGAAAAGTTTCGGGTTGTCCAATAAAAATAAGAACAACATTGTTACGCCAGTGTGTCTTCTGTTATTCATCAATTATCTTATTTAGAAGCCTTGCCAGTACCAAGACCTATAGGTGTTTCAAGTGAAGAATATGTCATTTCAGATGCAGAGAAAGAAATTTCTCTGTTACTATCGACCAACGGTGATGAATATTTGCCATCTCTAGAGGACGGACCTCATTTAGTAAATCAGTCAGAATTAAATGACCTTATTGGAGATCTGAACTTGTCAAAAACTGTTAGCTTCGGGTACACATATTTCTGTGTATAGTAAGCGCCAAAAAGAACTGTCACAGTACTTCAACCGAGAATAGTCTTTCATTCTACAATAATGTCGATGATTTGGTACTGACATTAGATCATCAACACAACCCAAAAGAATGGCTTCCTTTAATCGATGCTTTGAAATTGTGTTTGAAAGCTGCCCTTCGTCACATAGGAAACGTTTTTCTATCCATCCCGGTTGGCTGCGCCTGGTCCATATGAATGCGACTTTTGCAATATGACTAGTCTTCTCGACAAAGTTAATTACAACGTGATAAATGGCATCGCAAAGTTCTAGTAATTCTACTCGGTTTACAATTGAGGTACACCAAGCACTGTTGTTATCTTTGAGAGTGGGACAGCCAAGGCGGAGTATATTCCTGGACGAAAGATTATACTTCATAAGGCACTAGTGGAGGTTAGGTTAGGTTAGGAGTGGGGTGGCATGCGGGCCTGTTTCACCGCGACCTTTACAGGTCTATTGTGATCCCCTTTACCTTAGAGAACGCTCTCTAGTTTCGCCTTCTTAATCAGACTTATCATTTTTGAGAGCGGCTCTTTTGTGTAGCCGTTGGCTGTGGGGTTCTCTCCCCCATTACTAGAAACCTTGTCCTCGCTAGGCCGTCACAGTGGCACAAAACATGAACTGGGGTTTCTTCTTCCTCTTGACAGAATCTGCAAAGAGCATTTTCTGCCAGGCCTATGTTAAATATATGCCTATTCAGTCTGCAATGACCGGTCATCAGACTTACTATCATTTTGACAGTCTTCCTGTCTTTACTCAGTAGGTCTTCAGTAAACTTAGGCCTCTGTTCCCTTAGGAACTCCTTAGCCTGTCTTTGTCCTGGCGATCTTTCCCACCATTCCTTGGACTTGTTTTGTGACCATTCGTAGATGGACCTATTAATTTGTGATTTGGTAGTGCCGAAGGAAGGGGCCGCTCCTATGAAAGGCCTTGACGAGTCTCGTCTGGCCAGCTCATCGGCCACCTCGTTTCATATTCCCAGTCCTTCTTATCTGGTATTATAATCTGATATTTTCTATCTAGGTTAAATTTCTGAACCATGGCGTCGCTTGGCGTCCCCGTTAGGAGCCCCGCCTTGAGTTCATCTAGTAGTTTTTGATGTTCTGCACCGTGCGATTTACTTATCGGTGCCTGACTGTGCATGAGTCTGTAAGCTGCAGATCTAGCGCTTCTTTGTATAACGATTTGTAGCGGTGGCAGGTTTAGTATGACTTCCATTGCGGCTGTGGGGGTCGATCTCATTGCCCCTGTGGCGCACAGACAAGCTAGTCTTTGTACGCCACCCAGCGTTCGCCCCCGCCTGTCGCACCTTTGGCCACCAAGCTATAGCTCCGTATGCTATCATGGGTCTGATTACCCTGGTATATAGCCACAGAGTCATTTTGGTGCTAAGGCCCCAGTTTTTTCACATAACCTCCTGCACCTGCCCAAGGCAATAGTAGCTTTGTTGGTTATTTTTTGGATATGCGTATTCCACGTGAGCCTTTGATCCAGCCATACCCCTAGGTATTTCGTCTCTTTGGCCTGTGGTATTCTTTCCCCACCTATTACTAGTGGTTGCAGACCCTCTAACGATCTTTTTCTTGTAAACGTGACAACTTGTGTTTTCTGAGCATTGACTACTAGCCGCTCTTGTTTGCACCAGCTGTCCACCGTGTTTAGAGCTCTTTGCATCTGTTCCATCAGAACTTTCGGAAATCGCCCTCTAACGACTATTGTTAGGTCGTCAGCATATCCCAGGCAGTAAAAGCCCTTTCTGGTCAGTTTTCGGATTAGGTCGTCAACAAGAGCGGCCCACAGAAGAGGAGATAACACCCCACCCTGCGGGCAGCCTCCTCCCGCCTCCGCTTCGATGGTAGCCTCGTCAATCGTGGATGTAATTATCCTCCTTTCCAGGCTGGCTCTTATCCACTGTAGAAGCTTCGGCGCAACTCTTTGAGTTTGTGGTGGCATTGTTAAATGCTCTTTGAAGCCTCATCTAAAGCAGCCTCTGTAGATTTTCCTGGTTGGTAGGCGTACTGTCTGTCACTGAGTGGCTGTTCTCTCAGCGTGGTGTCTCTAATATGCCTGTCCACCAACCCTTCAAGAGTTTTGAGTAAGAAGGAGGACAGGCTTATCGGTCTGTATGACCTTGGCGTTTGATCAGATATCTTACCCACCTTAGGTAGGTACACTACCCTGACCTTTTGCCATGCCTTTGGAACCCATCCCCAGGCTATATAAGCTTTGAAGATTTTTGTGAGATGTGGTATCAGTATCTCCATCCCTTTCTGAAGTAGGGCCGGAAATATCCCATCTGTGCCCGCGGATTTGAATGGTGCAAATCTGCTAACCGCCCACCTAATTCTTGCAGGTCTCGTGATCTCTGTGGCCAGCCTCCAGTCGTCTCGCTTCGGCCTGTTCGGCCTTTGGTCTGGTTCGGCCGACCCATCAGTACCGTTCAAGATTGTAGCGGACGGAAAGTGAACCTTTATCAGTTCTTCAATGCTCTCTTTATGAGTGGTTGTGTAGGTTCCATTCGTTCGTTTGATGAAACCTACTTCGGTCGCAGTACTACCCTCTTTGGCTAAGACTTTGTGGATGCGCGAGCATGCAGGGGTATCTTACAGCTCCCCACAGAATTTCCTCCACGAGTCTCTTTTCGCCTTACGTATCTCTTTATTGTACTGCGTTAGTTTAGTTTTGTATGTCTCCCATGTGTGGTCGGATTTGGCTTTGTTAAATAACCTGCGGACCTCGGCTCGTAATTGCTCTAGGTTCCTTTTCCACCACACTGTCTTGGCGCCCTTGTACCGCCTCGTTCTTTCTGGGCAGTTTTCCTTGTATGCTGCTATAATAGCTTCGTGCACTTGGTCTACTGCCAGTTCTAACCCCTCGATTCTGTCCACCGGCGCTGTCCCTCCCTCGAGAGACACCTGGAGGGACGTTAAATATCCTTGCCAGTTTGTCTCCCTAGGGTTTCTGTACCTGGCCTCGGTGAGACTGACGTTCAGGTTGAATCTTATGTGTCGGTGATCCGAACACGAAGGTTCCTCCGATACATGCCATCTGTTTATGGTATTAACTACCTTGCACGAGCATAGCGTAACATCAAGTACCTCTGCTCGTGCTCTTGTGACAAATGTGGGTTCCCTGCCTATATTGACTACTTCCAACCCCTCTGAAAATATGAATTGCATAAGTGACTCACCTCGTGCGTTGGTGTTCGTGCTTCCCCATGCTGTATAGTGAGCGTTTGCATCATACAGCATGGGTGAGGCACTAGTGGAACCCGATAAAATATTTTTACCGCCACTGCACATCAAATTAGGTTTGATGAAGAATTTCGTCAAAGCTGGATGGATAAGAATGGTCGTAGATTCCAATACCCCTTCAACATAATTTTCCTAATATTTCAAATGCAAAACTTACAGAGGGAATTTTTGTAGCACCGCAGATCAAACGCCTACAACAAGATACACAATTTGGAATGCTTTTAAGAGTGTGACCCAAAATTTTCTAGGAAACACACGGCAACTAGAACAATGAAATGTTGACTGATTATTCTAGGAGTTAGATATCAGAAAGTACTGTAGAACAGTATAAAGGGAAAGTAAAAAGAAAAACATTATAAGACAGAACGTTTGTACCAAACTTGACTTGCCAAAATAAATTTGTTTTATTGTTATTATTAGCACTGTAGGAGGAAGTATTGTAACATATACATATTCACAAACGTTTATAAATCATTAAAAAATTGTAAAGTAATTGTTTTCTTGTATCATATATGTAGTAGAAATACATTCTAGTTCAGATACATTAAGAACAGTTTTATGTAAAATAATACAAGCATGTAGCACAACAACTATTTGAAAAATAATGTAAAAATATTGAAATTTTAAGAAAAGAAAAAGAAACAATAATCACAGACTGAGGCACATAAGAATAAAGTCAAAAGTGTTGATCATATTGGCTGATTTTACAAAAGTCGTTTTTTTCTAATCATTTACATTTGCTGTAAAGTGAATTATATCAAAATAATAGGTTTGTTAAACACTTAAATTGTAAATGATGTTCAAAATTTGATATAAATGCAGACAAATAATGAAATAAATGATTCATGACGGACATCGAGGGTGAAATGATCGTTACAGTTTATGTTTATTTCATAGACTTACAAAAAGGGAAGATTATACATAGAACGTAATTATATAATTCCATTGTTTGTGCTTTTTGTAATTGATTAGTGAGAGGAAGTTCAAACGGTCGTTAGGACACAATTAATATGTAGGGTTACTAGTCTAAAGACAAAATAATTTCAATAATTATTTATTTGAAAATTTAAATATTTTCTTTTTAGTTACAGACAATTGTGTTAGTGCTCAGTGTATACCATTGAAGTATTGAATCTCGTTAAGTGAAAGTATCATATAATATCGATTATCCTAGTTGTTTGTTTGAGTACTTGAAGTAAAACATTACTGTACATGGGAACAGGAAATATTGTAACAATTTACAAAACTTAATTCACTTATTTATTGCAACGCGAATTTAAAATAGGGGAAGTAATGGGAAGTAGAAGATTAATATTGTAGTTGTACTATAAATAATTCAAGTTTTACTTTATATAAATTCTTTCAACAAGCTATCTACGTTTTGTTAAATCTATGATAAGGGCGAAAACAGTGCTTGAGTAGGAACGCTCAAGCCGTCACATTTACATAATTTGACATAGAAATTTACTCCCTGACTAATTTATGACACTCGGGGGTGAGTTTATATAACGGGCCTCCGCTAAATGTGCCATAATGCCTGTGAGGCTGCAAATTAAAATTAGATCGCGTTTAAGACATGTTTAAATGCGACTGAAGCTTCTCATTGTTTGCTGTTAGTTACACCACTTAACTGAGCGAGCTATTCTTCTTAAATATTTAATAATGTTGCTGACTTAATTTGAATTGTACAATCTTTCGAATTTTGCTAAAGAAGAATAGAAATAATAGTAATTGGTGTACTAGAGGGCTAACCATCAACTACTAAATATTATACAACAATCGAAAATTGTGTTAATAATTTTAAAGAAATATTTATTACAAAAATTAAGTGACTATTTTGTGAACAAATTTTACTTTTTAGTGTTTAATAGCATTATTTGAATGAATTCGATGGGCTACTTATAGTGTTAGATCCTCTATTCAAAATAACTTCAAACATCCAGGTCTCTTCATATTGTCTATCAATTTGGACAATGTTGAAATAGGAATATCATTCCAACACCTCGTTATCGCAGATTTTAGTTCTTGGACGCTGTCGTACTGTTTGTTATTAGTATACACCTCTCCTGCCAATACTCCCCAAAGATTTTCGATGAGGTTCAAATTGAGCGAGTGAGCAGGCCGCTGCAATAAATTGAGTTGCTTTTGAAGAAACCACTGCTTTATTTGAGCGGAATTATGAATAGCTGTATTATTTTGCTAAAATATCCAGTCTTGCGTTGGTATTTTCACACCAAAGGCTATTCGAATCATTCCCAGAAGTTATATATAAAAATTAGAGTTCATTCGCGTAGAAATAAAACTTACAGGGGTTTTATTGTTATTGGTAAAAGTTGCCCAATCCATTGTACTACCACCACTAAAATTTCATCGCAACTTCAGTGTTCTTGCGCAAATCGTGCAAATTTTATTTGAAAACCTTCAGGGTCGTCCAAGTTAAATGTCATCTCGTCAGAAAATATGACGTTCCACTCATGAGCCCATCTCATATGATCTTGCGTCAACTTCAGTCTTGCTTGTTTATGTGGCTCTTTTAAGGCTGGTTTCGAAACCTTTTTAGCCACCAAAAATGTTTACGGCCGGATAAAATTTGTTGTACAAGTCTGTTAGTTAGTGGTAAATTTAAATTAAATTTTATTTGTTGCGTAGTTACATTACCGAAGAGCCTAACTGAAATATTGAAGAGAGTTACCTTCGAGTTAGTTTTTGATTACTCCTCTTATCGCGATTTTTACCGTAGGAATTATCTAACATTATAAAATTGTTGATGAGATGGTTTGATCCTCCTATTTTCTTAGCTACAGCTCGATTTGAAAACTCTACCTCAATTTATTTTTGTTATTTCCTCCTCGGATAATAATTTACCTCTAGACATTTTTTATGAACTAATATGTGTACTGCGGTAATATATAATAATAATAATAATAATAATAATCTTTATTACTGAAAATACAGCATGTCAAGAATAGGTAATGAATATAATATGTACATACATGTGTATACAGGTTTAGTGCCATGGTAGTGACTCCATAAAATCTTGCATTGTAGGTATAGCAAACCTTTTCGAGCAGGTGATTCTTCAGAGTTCTTATGAATATGGCCAAGGGTAGCTCCTTCCACTCAGATGGTAGTCTGTTGAAGACACGGATACCCATTGTTGTCCATTCGCTTGTTTTTAATCTTACATAAGGGATAGAGAGTTGTTTGTTGATTCTTGTATTGTGTTCATGCTTATCTCTGACACACGGATACGATGCTAGATTTGCTTTGGTAAATTTGAGGATCTGAAGAATGTATATTGAATGAATGTATATATTCAACAATAAATAAACGTTTGAAGATCTTTAGAGGCTTTTTTACACTGGAAGGTAATGCTTGACCTTGTAGGATGTCTGTCTAACATTGCGGTATTATAAAAATTTTGCTCTTATTTATACGTTTATACGGCAGATACTTCCCCTACATATCTAACAGTTGTGATATTAACAAAATAATGTCCCTACTATTTCGTTACGTTCGCAGTAATGTAATTCTAGGTAATTCCCAACTCATACCGTAGCTAAATGTTTACAGGGGAAATACAAAATTAGCCAATTTATTAAGTCAATTAATATGAGAATGAAAAATATTTTGAAATAAGAACTGATACAATTACTACTGTATATACTACATGAATAGATCAAAATAAATTACTTTTCGTTCAATTATTGGAATTATCCAAGGGCGCAATTGAATGGCAGGAAAATACGAAGAATATTATAACGTACCATAGCGGAAAAAGTTGGTGACATTACAAAATCCGTTTTTCTGTCTAAATTGGAGGGTCGTAAAAAAACGAAGTAGCGAGGAGACTGCGGTCGCACTGCCGCAATTTAGAACGGACACGCCCATCTACAAGGACCAGGGAAACAGGACCGACATCAGGAGAGAATTGTGTCCGGCAATTTATAAACCACACATTTCAGTTTCATACTAAGAGAAAACATAATTACTAAAACGTCAATTTAGTGCGGTGCTGTCTGACAGGAGGTTCTGAACATTATGAATTAATTAAAATTATGTATATGTGGAAGTTGTGAGTACGAAACTTATGCTTATACGTTTGCCATAACTATTTACTACTACACACACGAGCTAGGTGTTGTTGTCCTAATTTTTGTATTTTATATACTGATAAATATAATCATAGAAAAGGGGCATATAATTTGAGAATTCGGAAATATAGTCTAATTTCAGTAAAAGTCATATTTTGCGAAACATTCTATTTTGTTTTGCGTAATTGTGATCTTTCTTCTGGAATTGATTTTCCTGACAAATTATAAATATTCTTCAGTTCATTTATTTAGATACACTACCAATTCCATAAAAGTTTATCTGGTTGAAAATTTATATTTTCGAGTAATAAATGTGAAATTCATCTTTTAGGTATATGAAACACAAACTACACTTGAAAACGTATTAGCATTGATCACATAAGTGAACTTCCTTTGTTCATATTTATAAAGTGTTTCATCCATTGATTTAGCAGTCTTTAACGTCCTTAAGGAATAACGTCTTATTGCTGACTTTGAGCTTTGAGTAAATTGAGCAGGCTCAATCATATTGGAAACTGTTTATTAATTGGTGGAGGTGCAGCTGCAGCGACTTCCTAAGTTCTTGTCAAGACTATCACAGCGAACTATCGCTCTTAGATTATCGAATTGGGTTTTGCCATCTTGACAATCTTCACAGATTAGACAATTTAGTAATTCCTCATTAAGTTATTTGAAGGCATATTGCCAGCAGGCAAGGAATTCCTAGTTGGTTGGTCAATTGCAGGTTATTATCATTCTTGAAATTTGACGCCTTTTTTAAAGTTGATCTATTTTCTAATCTGAAAATGCTAATTTGCTTATTTCTAATTCTTTATCAAAAGAAGATTTTCCTAAAGCTTCAGCACTACTATCTACGAAATTTCTATACTATCATTTTAGTTTAACGAATATTAGAAAACTAATTAATACGTGACCACAATAACATTCGTCACACATAGAGACTTCTCTGTTTAATCTAAACTTACTGGAGCAGAGATTAAATTAATTTGCCATAATCGTTTACGTGTTCAACGAAGATGGTCATCAATCTTAGACGATCTAATATATTTGTTTATTTTTCCTGAACATTGTTGCATATCATTTTTGAAAGGGAAGAGAAAACACCCCGAGAGGTAACATTTTTGCGATGAGTCATGCCTGTATTTATTGCTTGATTGCTTGATTTTAGGTAAAATAATTTTAAAATTATGCAATTATGAAGCACCCTTTAGGATCTTGTAAATATTATTTAGTCCAGATACAAATGATGAGGTCTATGTGATATTTAGTAGTCCCGAGTAAAGTTAGATTTCATATAATTAGCCCTGTAATGTAAATTATGAACTAAGTGAATTGAAATGGTGACAAAAACATTAAAGTGGATATGTCGTTTGGAAAAATGATACTGCTTTTCTGAATGTAATAATTCCACAGATGCTTTATTTTGGGATGATGATATGATTTGGAGTTCTAAAGTATGTACCGAGCGAGCTAACAAAACTTCTACATACCTAATAACAAATTCTAGAGATTGCAAACGCAAAATGTGAGTTACCTTACAATATCTTTTATTGATATGTCGCTATAGAAAGTAATAAGCATGTAGGTATATATTTTGTATCTATTCTATACTAACAATAAATAGTAATACTTACGATAAAAAAAATAAAAAACGAAAATTCATCACCTATTTTATGAAACTCATTTCCTAGGAGACGTTGCGAACTAGTAATAGCATAATTCAAGATAATTTTCTCGAGCTTATCTAAAATCTGCTCAATCGACAGTCGCATCTCACACAGAACGAAGGTTTCATATAAATTACATTACTGGCCTGGCACTGCAAGTAACTGTGTAAGCGATTTGTGTCCTTTGCGGATCACCGAGGGACTAGCCATTATCATAAAATCAAAGTTCATTCGTAGCGTCGGAGTGTGCTCCATCGTTTAGCTAAATTCGCTTGGAGATTTAATGGATTTGCGGACAAGCAACTTTCACGATCTTTACTTAAACTAATTTACTTCTACGACGGTTTTCTTTCCTTTCGTGTAAGGTTATGTCCTAATGTTTGCGAGAAAACTACTATTCTATTATACAAATATAAAGCATTAACATACGATTTATTATTTACTAGTGTGCACTACTATAGAGACATTAAAATGATGTAATAAATGGATGTTTGGTAATTTTATGTAACAAATTGTTTCTGTCCAGTGTTGTGAGAAATCGCTGGGAGTCGAGGTTCAATCCCCCAAGGGGAAGGTGACATTTTTCTCGGAAAATTGTATTTCTGTTGTTGGAAGCAAAGTAATTAATAACACAGCATTATAAGTGGTAAAATAGTGCTGTAACAAGGCCATCGAACACATTTAACACTCACATAGCAATAGTTGCTTCGGTAAGCACACAAGTAATACAATTTAAGAAGCCGCGGCAACTAGCACCCGCTACAGTTAAAAATTTGTATTTTGCCAACGCAATAATAACGATTTTCAGCAATTTGCTCCTAATTACACAAGTCAGATTATTTGCATATCTGTACTTTGTAATTTCTCACAATTGAAGTTAATGTTCGAATATTTCGTAAACTTTATAAGGAAATAATTAACCTTTGCAATATTTTGTATTAAAAATTTCTGATTTGTTTTGGTCTATAATATTGGAGAAAGTTCCCATAGCATAAATAGTATTATAGATAATTAGTAAGTAAACTATAGGCGCATCAGACCAGTCAGTCGACGTGGACACGCTGTATAAACTGTAGTTTTGACAGCTAAAACCTGTGTAATACCAGCAAATTGTCATAATTATGACAGTTTGACAGGTTTTAGCTGTCAAAACTACAGCTTATACAGCTTATACAGCTTATACAGCGTGTCCACGTCGATTGACTGGTCTGATGCGCCTATAGTTTACCTACTATAATTCTTTCTAATCAAGTTAACCTCTTTTGAAATTTCAAATAATATCTATGGAAACAATTTACATTGGAATGCGGAAGCACCCATAAATTGCTTAGTACTTTTAACAAATTGCCTAGGAAACAACAAATTCATAAAAGTCTAAGTATTCCTTCTTTCTGAAACTACAGCATGAGTGAATCTTTATCTATCACTATCATTAGCTGGGCTAGTAGTCTAGTGGCTACTACACACGTATTCCGGCAGTACCGGGTTCGAACCCCGGTAATTTCCCTAGAATCAATTTAACACACCATCATTGAAAAGTTTTAAAGAGATGTGCCGTATCATCTCCGAAAGAAACAAAAGAGGATACAGATTCCAGTTAGCAACGATGCTAATATTCAGAATAGTGTATGTTAAAGTACACACAATAAATGTGGTGAGTTAATCATAGAATCATTTACAGAAAATAATCTAGAATAATAATATCTATGTCAAGCCATGCTTCATCTGGACAAAGAAGGGCAAAATATGTAAACTTTTTAATAAAGCAAACAAGACAGGAGACTGAGCACTTAGAGAACAAATTAGAGCATTACAATACCATCAGAAAGGCCAAACAATAATAATACAGGAGACATTGCAAACCAATCAAAACGACTCTTGAAGGTGCCAGATTCCAGAAAGTCTGGACTGGAAACTCTCAAGCTGTTTTAGAATTTTGTCTTCCCATGTATATTATAAGGGCTGGTTTGGTTCTAGTTCCTGTTCCAAGAGTACAGTCAGAAGTAACTGCCTGGATGATCCATATAGGAAGTCGCTGCAGTCACTCACCGCAAAAAGAGAGAGTTGGAAATTATGCTTGAGAGGAAATAATTCGGTTTGGTAGCATTTATGGATATCAAAGGAGCGTTTGCGAACAGGCTCCGGGTGGGTATTTAACGTGCAGTTGAGATCACAGTGAACCACTATACTATACGTGAATGGATCTGTAACAGCGAAATAAATGTCTGCGGGCTGAATAGGCTACCGTCAAGGAGGCGTATTCTCTCAATGTTTTGTAGTATCTCTGTAATGGAGTTACTAATAGACTTTCAGGAACCGGGATATACGGTTGTTGACCCAAGCAACAATTTGTGACTGAAGTTACAATACCACTGAAGTTAATTTTGTAACGTCCTTGTAACGTAATATTGTAGTGAACATGGTAACCGAGGTCATAAAAAAACTAGATGGTTATATAATATTAGCATCAAATGAGTGTCATTGGTAACCGGTGTAATTTTAGTTAGAAGCAAAGCTAATAGTATCAAGCACGTGTTCAAATGGTTTATTTTTTAACCAACGAGTAACTTATTTCGCTTTTTGTGTAGGAAATGGGTTAATTTTGTAACTGCAGTTCAGTCGCGTAATAAGGCTTTTTATATAAGTTAAATATCATACACGTATGTGTGTGCTCAAAGTATCAGTAAATTGTTCAATTGGTCACATTAATACTTGGTCGTGCTTGGCTTGTTTGTAAAGTGTGGATCTGTTTCTAACTGTTGTTTATGCTGTGGTCAGTGGTTCCCCAATGTGATAATTATTTCTAAAATCTTCAAACGTATTTATTCTGCGGGCAGTTAAATCTTTTATTTAGATTTAAACCTTCATATAATGTCTTAGCGTTGATGTATGATCCATCATCTGTTTCTATCGGATATAAGAAAATGGTTCTGATTCTATGTATTTCATGTGGTGGCTCTGTATGTGAATATAGTGTGCTCAACGATTACTCAGTACATCTGGTGTTCGTGCATAACGGAACTGATGAATGTAACATGAACAGTTACGATAGAGGTACAACTTAATATGGCCCTGTCCGTCTGCGAGTACAGGGAGAAGCATTAAAAGCAGGATTCGGATTGGAAGTTACACAAGATGTACGATCAGTCCATAAACAATATCTTTCAATTCCTGCATTTCCCTTTTGTCATCTTGTATTAAGCATGGTGATGAACAACTTTCTGATTCATCAAATCTTTTGGCTGCGAGACAGAGATGGACGGATTGATAATTTATAGAGATTTAGAACACTAAACACTTTAACCCACTGAACACCAAACAAGTTTTAACTAAAACACCGACGCGTTTCAACAGCAAAGCTGTCATTATCAAGGCGATAATAAAACTGTTTTATTATCGCCTTGATAATGACAGCTTTGCTGTTGAAACGCGTCGGTGTTTTAGTTAAAACTTGTTTGGTGTTCAGTGGGTTAAAGTGTTTAGTGTTCTACTTCTGCACCAAGAGATCCAGTGAAGAACTATAGAGATTTAGTTTTAGATTATGAAGAGCGCAGTATCGTAGATTCTAGATTGCTTCAGTCTCTGTTGGAGCACAGTGTATAAAATATTGTTAGAACAGGTAAACAATTTGATAATTCTGAAAGATTTCATATACAGAGGATGTGAGAAGGATATAGAATCATTTCTTTACATGCAAGAAATTATTATTACTTAATATTAATGTCGTCTTTATATAATTTTGAATTATATTCAACGACGATGTACAAAAATATTTTTCAATATTTTGAATTATAAACCGAATTTGTGTATAGATATTTTTTTCTTTTTGAATAACAAATCTCCTAAAATTAAAATCAAAATATTGTGTGAATAAGAAATTGCAGACATGCTGTTAGCATCTGATAATTCTTTGAAGTGCACCTATTGCAATTTAGATTAATGCTCGCCGCCACATTTACAATTCATTCCTGTACACATTCATGCATGCAAATATTGCAATATGAGAACCACATTAAAATATGTATGCATTTACTGAATGTGGGAAGTGACGAAAGAAAAAGCAGACAACACGGTGGCATCTTATCGCCTAGACAAATTCCATATAAAAAGTACAGTGGAATTACCTATTTATTCCATGTACGAAGGACAGATTTGTTCTTGTAATTTATGTTCAATTATAATACTACGGATCACTGGATTCTATTAGACTATCGGTTAATCAAATAAAAGCTATGAATAATCAATGAGAAATTCATATCAGTGATCACGAAGGCTTTGGAAACAATCGCCACACTCGACATTGCCACGTCATGTAAGAATTGTTAAGAAATGATGTTCGCTCCCTTCGCAACTGAGATCCACATACGTTTTTCTAATACAATAAGCTTCTCTCTCTTTCTTCGGTGAAAGGAATGATTGAAAATAGGGTCACTGTTTATAGTCAGAATAATGAACTGTTTTCTTTATTTAGAAAACAAATAATAATTCTTCACTGACATTACATTTTTTTAATATGTGATTCTCGTATGAGTATGAGATAAATAATTTCAAATACTACTGCAAATGGTAAGCTGCACCCAGTCAATACACAAGTAAAAGATAAAATTTAGTTCATAGTATGTTTTAAGTATTATTCAACAAACAGTGTTTTCTTCGTATCTAATGGTGGGCAAAGCGATGAGAAAATTGATAACAATGCTTTCAGTCAAAAAAGTCTGTATTTTTCCAATTTCATCCAAGATATTTTAAACCATTCTGAAAATTTAGGTATTTCTTAAAATGGCGCTTCAGCAAAGCTTACGTAAAATTGTACTACAGCAGTATAGATAAGGAAAACGCTTTACATTGTATAAACGATTTAAATATGGCAGCGTATTTTAATAATAATTGTGCGCAGTCCTTCAATCCCTCTCATCATCTTCTGCTTCTTAAAAAACAAAGTACTTGATGGGGAGGGAGGGGAGGGAGTTAGGTGTCTCATTTTCAATATATTTCAGTCGCACTAAACGGGAACGATTTGTAAAAATAAATTACATGAATAATTTCAGTAATTACAGCTCATCTTCATCGGATTATTTAAGCTACAATTTTTTAAATTAATTATTACAGTTGCAGTACTACAGTTTCCCAAGATATTTCATATACATATTTGATGTCTATTGGCTATCTATTTTGTGGAGGTATGTTGTCAGTAGAAGAATTAGTTTTCTACACATAAATAGAATTTATAGCGACATCATTTGTATCATCTAATATCTTTATACATACATACATGACTTTAAATCAACGAATTGAACATAGAGTGGAAGAATCGTGTTCGAGTAGTGTTCCAGCAATGTCTGGAAAACTCCAAAATTTGCAGGCACCCGTGTGTCTGAACACATTGCATGATCAACAGAGAAGTTGCGGTTTGCATACAGATGATTGCTGGTCTTAGTTGCGACGGTTCTAACCGTAGTAACTTATATTAAATAGTACCGTTAAATCAAGAATCTTTGCTGTACTTTGTAAAGACATGGTTGCAGTACATCCAGCGTTAGTTTTATAGCAATGCAAGATGGTTATCACATGGGAAAGTATAAATTGTTTAACAGAAGAAATCATTTTTCTGTGTAGCAGAAAAGAACAGACTCTCGGACTCTTGTATTAAAATTGAGCTTTATGGCTAACACACTCAAGAAATGAAATACATTAAATCTTCAATTCCAAGGAGTAAACACATGGAAAATAATATCGGCAAATTAGAACTCTTTTAGCGTATTGGTTTCCAATAGATAAACTCATAATTAATATTAAAAAGCCCAGTCGTGGTTTTTGAATGTACTAGATATCAAATGAATATTCATGGTATCTTATAGTAAATTTAATAGAGCATTTGACTGAATGCAAAATTAGTAAATTAGATTTTGAATGAATGCAGTTGCTAATAGAATGATTTAAGAGAACAATGAGGTGGAGATGAATTGATTGGGAATTACAATTTGGGCTCGGGCCTGCAGACTGCAATGCCAAATCCTTATTGTTCTCCTAAGTGGGCAACAGCCGTATGTTTTCTTTCAAATAGACTGATTTAACTTCTTTATAACATCTAACATATTACATGCACAGGTTGTTTCAAATTCGCCTTATATCTATCTCGTTTATTAGACAAAAATATAGTATAGATTGATTGAACCTTGGATAGGTTCACAGCTTATCTAGTTATACCGGAAAAAAATTTGAATTTCCCTATACTAATTCTTGCACTATTTATACCTTATATAGTTTTGAAAATTTTATTAAATGGAACGCGCTAACTTCGTAAATGTGCTGGAAATGCAAAATGTTTTTATTTCAAGACTTCGGAAACGCTGAACCGTCTTTAAATTAATTTTTCTAAATAGAAACTTCTTTCTTTTATTATCTCCTTAAACAGATTCACTACTTTTGATTTCAGCCATAAGTATTGAAAAGAAAATTTAATATGTTTAGTAAAAGTTTATAGAACTTGTATGAATCTGCAGAATTTAAGTCAAGGTTTCCTGTGTACCATCTTCTATCATATATATTTATATGCTGAAAGCATATTACAACGTAATAGATATTCAAAATGGAATAAATTTCGCAAAAAAGTCCAGGTTTGTGGATATGTTTTGTGAAGCGTCATCAAAAGCTCGGACTATGTGGTTGTTTTGAGAAATCATAAATACGGTAATAGATTGAGGGAAGTAATGAAAATATAATTTATGAAAAACACCTCATTTAGCACAATCTTATAAATTTTTCGCAGAAGCGTTTTAAAGAGCAAGTGAACTGCATAATACAAACAGTGAACATCATTGAGCGATTGAAAACTCATATAAATCGACAGGCACGGAGTCAGGCAAGACAATAGGTTAGTGTCTGGGTTAGCACCTTATATAATATATCATATATTATATTTTTAAGAACAAAATTGTAAAATCATGTAATTGATGTTCATCTAAATATAAAAAAATGCTGCGGTGATAACAATACGGTGCTCTAACTTATAGCATGTGTTTTCTACATAATTTGAATGATTTTCTTATGGGGAAAGCGATTGGAGATAAGGGAGTCAACAAATGATCTGCTAGAAATCCTGATTTAAAGTCTCTTGCTTTATTTTGGTGGAAATACGAAAAAGAAAGTGATTTAAATGAGAACAATATAATTTAAATAACAGATTTATACATACAAAACTACACAGTAAAGCGGCCCCTACAAACGGTCAATATCATTGTACAATATCAGTTATTGTGCGACATATTTGACGAAAATATTGATAGTCTCGGGGTCGCTTTACAGTCGTACAGTGCACATCAATCTATTATTTGAGATGGCTACAAACAAAGAAAAGGCAAATAAAGAGGAAGAAGGAAAACTCATTGTAGAATGGCTAGAGCTATATGAAACTTTACCAGCTTTGTGGAATATAAAAAACAAAGATTATAGTAATAACAAATTTTCATGAGTGTATTCGTTTCTTTTTTAAACCAATCCTTCATCCATCTACGTTTCTTTTTCTCCCTTTTTTTTCAAAGTTATAATTAAAGCAACAGCTACACAAGTTGTTTTATTTTTATTCCACCTGTTGGCGGCAAAAGTGTCTGTCGTAAATTAACTTATTGGGCAATAATAATGCACCGTGTGGGTCCTCCTAGGTAAAATATTGTGCAATACATTGTGCAATATATTGACGAAAATATTGATCGTCTAGGGGCCGCTTAAGAGTTGCAGTAGTATTCAGAGAAGCAATAAAGCTGAAAAAGCTGCGGAAACTCGCCGTAGATAAAAAAAAAACTAAATCAAACGCAGATTGCACAATATAAAACGGGTCGATAGCCGCGGTGATTAGGCGGCTGACTATCGTTATGGCGGAACGATAGAAGTCGGGCTTCAGTTCTCCGGAAAAACGGTGACATAGATATGTATATCCCTAAATACAGAAAATTCGTATTTTCCAGGATAATTCGACAAATCTATCTGAGATTTCTTGTTAGATTATTATTCAGACCAACAATTTTTCCTATAAATCTATAATGTATTTTTATAATTAGCAAGATCCTTATGTATAGTGTATGCCTTGCAAATTTGAAACAGTCTGCATACAGCTGGTTGAATCAACTGTTGCTCGTTTCAAATATCAGCAATGGTTTTTTTTTGTTTTAGTTGGGTTAACAATTTAAATAGATTAGCATTTCATTTTTTGGTGCAACTTATTCTATTGATGAAACAATCAAACTAAATCATTACTTGCATTTGAAATGAACTATTGTTAATCCAACCATTTTTTTCTCTCAGTGTGTGTTTTACTAAAGAATACTTTTCGATTCATATCAATAGGGATACGAATTTGAAGTACTTTCAATTTTTTGCCAAAAATGCGTATTCTACCATTTGAAAATTATTTGGACTCTGTAGGAAGTTCTTTACGAAGTGCTTCACTCGATCTCTTGGTGCAGAAGTAGAACATTAAACAACACAAGCTGTCATTATCAAGGCAATAATAAAACTCTCGTATTATCGCCTTGATAAATAATGACAGCTTTGCTGTCGAACCGCGTTGGTGTTTAGTTAAAAGATTTTGGTGTTTAGTGGGTTGAAGTGTTTTGAGGATTATTTTTGCTTAAAATTTTACTTAGGTACTATTTTTTAGTTATTAAGATTATTATTTTTAGCTATATTTATTACGTGTTTCTCCGACACCGGATTTAATATTGTTTTTAGTTCAATTTCAGTGTAATTCCCTGTACTTTATCGTTCAATTAAAAAAAAAACTAAATAACAGACAATACAATTTAAGAAAATAAATTTATTCTTAGTTGTAAAAATAATTTGGTTATTACTTAATTTACTTTTTTTGATAATATAATAGTACTACATTTGTGTTGAACATTTTATGTAGTATAAAACACTTTAAAGTTATGCTTTTAATCAGTGTACACGCAGGCATGCGATGAGGTTTGAAGATATATTTTCGTCTCCTTTCTAAACATCTGAGGATTATTGGTGAATCGGTCTATATGCATGCCCTTCAATAATATTACGAGAAACATCATGAAGAAAACAAGAAAAAATTTTGAAACAGGTAGAGAGATAGAAGAAGCTACGCGAAATTCTAAACGCGTCCTTCCCAATGCATAATTAGACAATCCAGATTACGAAATCATAATCGTCTCACAATGGGAGTAACACCCCGTGGCGGGATACTTAGCAAACTAATGAGATAAACATGACTTGCATAAATAACACTTAAGGCTTATAGTTGACACTCCGTGATACGTTCCAGCTTATGTTCTTCCTTTTTGTCTTCTCTCTACTCGAACTCTTTCCATATTCAACGGTCGTCGGTGTTGAAATAGAAATCGATGCCTATCTGATTTTCTGATATATCTTGAATGGTGTATTAAACGTTAGGTATATAATTTCTAATCCGGGCGTATATTAAGGTTGGATGTGCGCTCAAAGAATTATAGAAAAGTTTTTATAAGTATTAGGACGGATAGATATGAAAGTTTACATCTACGTATATACATGTATATTTATTGACTAATAAAATTGTAATCTTGGCTACTGTACAGTTTGGTATGTGTTTAAAGAGCTTTCTACAAATTTTCTCTCAAATGTATTTATATATAATGTCGATATTATCAAATTAGAAGTGATTATAGTAATCCAGTGGATTCTACTTCGGTTATATGATGAAGAATTTTACATCTTTTTTTGGTTTAGTATTTTTACGGATAATTAACATTTCGTTATTCACTTTTGTGACATACTTGATTTTCTAAACTAAAGTTCTGACGGTCGGGATGTATTTCTTGAAAACTTGAAATAATTTTCAGTATTTTAGTATCTCTTTAATCATGATAAACACTATTATTAAGCGATTAAAATCGATAACTAATAGAATGAGAACCAATGGGAAACTGGGAACACACAATATTTGCAAAAAAGTATATTTATTACTGGGTAACAGAGCCTGTTTTATACAATTGAAAATTCTAGGAATGGATATTACTATGCCTCTAGCAAAAGTCTGATATAAACGGATTCTATATTTCCTCAAAACTTTGCTTCTAAGGAATTCTTCTAACAGAATATTGTTGCATCTCTTACATTACACAGTTACAGAGGTAAGAAGAGTATCTATTAGAAATTCATTTCATAAGGGGCATGTTGTCGTAGTTTAAAGTTTAGCATGTTGTGCTGTTGTTTTCGGACAGAAAATCTAGCCTTCATGTCAAATATTGCTCTATGATCGCGTTTCCTTATAGGTGACATAACCACCCAAGTCATAACCGGCGCAGAAAATTTTAGCTGTCTGTTGAAACAATCAGAATGGCACATCTCTTGTTTTTTGCGAATAATGTTACTTCTTATATTATTTTGACCATCTCAGCAGTAAGTTGTACTCTCTTCTTGATGTTAAACATGTTTTTTTGCCCAAATTATGTATTATCTCAGTTTTAAGAAGAGTTACATAAAAAAATGTTTCTGTTTTATATTTTCAACTTAAAATACTACTCCGTAAGTACTGAATCTTCAGTTTACGGGCCTTTTTGTCACATAAAACATTGAAATTTTCGTTCGTTATATTGTGATAATTAGTTCATAATAAATTTGCAACTCGAGTTTTGTTTGAGTTTCTGAAATGCGAAATTTGATAAACAGTGAACGAATTTTTTTATGGAGAATTTTTCTCCTGTCAATTTAGCTTTAAAACGTTTAAAATGCTATTTTAACAATGATCTACGTCAAAACCACCTGTAAATAAGCTATGAGCTAATATAAAAACGCATTGATATGGATGATGCCTGGGTTTTGTAAAGCCAGATTTAAATCATTTAATATAGAAAAAAATGTCGAATAAATATAGATGTTTTTGTAGCCAAAGAATGTTGAATATACAAGAGGACAAATGAAATGATTTGTTAAGACAAGATGCTTGTACTTTCGACTTCAATCCATACAAGCGTGTCAAAATCTTGCTACGTGTAACTGTTATACAGGGTGTTAATAGAAAAACTTTACACACATTGGTAGGCGATAGTAGAGATGAAAACAAGAAAAAAATTCTAATACACTTAGGTCCAATACTCATTGGAGAACTGACTCGGATACGCAAGAGGAATGTAGATGCACCAGCTTGGGATGCAGCTCTAATGGCCTATCGGAGTAGCAGAAAAGCTCTAAGTAAACTCATCAAGCTGTCTAAGAGGAAGTGTTGGGAAGAACTCTGTGCTGAGGTCGACAATGATGTTTGGGGCGGCGCGTACAAAATTGTCATGAAGAAAACTGGATACCTAACCCCTTACGAAGTTGGTATCGACAGAAAACGGCAAATTGTAGAGGATCTTTTTCCGCCTGGAGTCGGTATATGTGTGAATGAGCTGGGACCTACGAGCGGCACCCCTTTAGTGAAGCGGAAGTAATGGGCGCTGTAACGTGCCTCAAAGAAGGCAAGTCCCCTGGACTTGACAAAATCCCACCAGAGGCCATCAGGATTGCTGCTGATTGCGCACCAGCACTAATAATGGCAATCATGAATAACCTGCTACAATCTAATGAATTCCCCGATGAATGGAAAGTGGCGAGGGTGGTCTTGCTATTGAAGAGCGGTAAACCCCCGGACATCTCTAGCTCGTACCGACCTATATGCCTGCTCAACACGGTAAGCAAAGTGTTTGAGACTTTGATCAAGAATAGACTTTTATCAGAAATAGAGCAGAAGGGAGGACTCCACAGACTACAATTTGGCTTCCGCAAGAACATGTCAACCATCGATGCGATCCAGACTGTAATGCAAACCGCGCGGGACTTTAATAGTAGATGGTGTGTGCTAGTAACCATAGACGTTAAAAACGCTTTCAATACAGCCAGCCATGACCTGATCGTCCAAGAATTGCGCAAGAGGAACATATCTGCCTACCTCATACACCTGATAACGAGCTACCTCTCTAACAGAAAGATCGATATTGGGAAGGGTGCCACTGTCAATATTACTGCTGGTGTACCCCAGGGATCCGTATTGGGACCGCTTCTATGGAACATCTTGTACGACAGTGTGCTGAGCCTGGACCTGGTCGTGGACGCGGTGTGCGTTGGCTTTGCTGACGACCTCGCCCTGGTGGTGGGCGCGGACAACGAACTTTCCCTTATGAGAAACACGGACCTGTGCCTAGAAATGATCAGCACATGGATGAAGGACCACAGGCTTAAACTGGCTTCTAGTAAGACCGAGGTGCTGCTGATGAAGGGCAAGAGGAGAAGGGAACACATCGTCTTTTCCCTCGATGGGGTATTGTTACATCCGGCCAAAACCGTTAGGTACCTTGGTGTTACCCTCGATGAGAGAGGATCCTTTGGACCGCACGTGGTTAACGCTGTCAGCAAAGCCGAACAGAAGGGAGCCGTACTAACCAGACTTATGCCTAACATCAGAGGCCCAAGCAGTGGCAAGAGAGTGGTCCTCTCCAGCGCGATTCATAACTTGCTGCTCTACGGTGCGCCAGTCTGGGGAAAGGTTATCGAAATCGATAAGTACAGGCGTATGCTGGAGAAAGCACAGAGGGGAATGCTGCTGCGCCCGGTTTCGGCCTTTAGAACAGTCTCCCTGGAGGCGGTACAAGTGATCGCGGCCGTCACGCCGATTGACCTAATGGTCAGGGAGCGGGCTTTCATCTACGAACGAAGATGCGAGGATCGGCAGCAAGTAACTAACCAGGCCAAAAGTAATACTCTCGCTCAATGGCAGAGGAGGTGGGATACTTTAAGGGAGAAGGCACAGTGGACCAAGCGGCTTATCGAACATCTAGACTCCTGGATAGCATGCAAGCATCGCCAGATAGATTATTATCTTTGCCAGGCGCTGACAGGACACGGTATCTTCCGAGAATTCGCCAAACGCATAAATAGGGACTCCAACGATGCATGTATCTACTGCGGGAGGCCTGACACGACAGAGCACACAATCTTTGCCTGTTGTAGGTGGCAAGAGCAGAGAATTGGTGTTTTAAGAACTATGGGACGCACTCTAACACCGGAGACCCTGGTACCGACCATGCTGGAGTCACCCTCCATGTGGAAGTTAGTACACAACATGATTAAGGAGATTATGTCCAGGAAAGAGGCGGATGAGTTCCGCAGGCAAAGACACCGACCGTAGTAGATGACGTAAAACCGTAAGAAACGCACGCTAACTTTTGAGACTGCCGGCAGTACCTGATGTTTTATAACCAATAGTTCCGGGTACTGTAGAGGGTATTAGGGTGGTTTTAGTGGGTATACCAGTTATTGCACACACCGACTGGGAGTCCCACACTACCGTGTGCGATAGATCCAAGCACACGGTGTCCATCAAGGATTTCCACCGACAAAAAAAAAAAAAAAAAAAAAAAAAAAAAACTCATTGGTTTACGAGATAGAGCTTTTACAAAAAAATTTACAATAAATAACTTAGATCGAGTTTTTTTATTAAAATACAACAAACAACACATTTAGCGCACTCTAAAGTTATCGTAGAAGTTGTTCAAACTGTCGTCCTTGTTCTTATAAACAAAGTTGCAGCCGTCGTCGAAGAGACTCACGAACTTGATGGTAAACATCTAGAGTCTTTAGTGGTTGGCAGGCGTCTACAATTCGCTGCCAAAGTTCAGTGGCGTAAACAACATCTTTTAAGCACCCCCAAACAAAAAAATCTAAGGGTGTTAGATCAGGAGATCTTGGTGGCCATGCGACAGGTCATCCCCGACCAATCCATCTGTTTTCAAACCGTTCATTTAAATAGTTTCTTACTATATGCGACAAGTGGTCTGGAGCTCCATCATGCACATCCACAATGGCACATCCTTCAGTAGCTCGTTCAAATTGTCACGTAAAATGTTTAGGAAGGATTGACCATACCACCGATTCGGCAAACGAAATGGTCCAATTAAACAATCACCCACCATACCTACCCAAACATTTATCGAAAATCCAAATTGATGATTTCTAACATGAATTGCATATCTCGAAAACCAATGAGTATTGGACCTAAGTGTATTAGAATTTTTTGTTTGTTTTCATCTCTACTATCGCCTACCAAAGTGTGTAAAGTTTTTTTATTAACACCCTGTATAAAGTAGCAAATAAGTGTGAAAGTTTCTAATGCTCTCACAAAATGCCATGCAATTCACAATGTTTATAACTTTACTAACAGTACTAGCTCATTCTGGAATATGCTCATATGCATGTCTTTATAGTAACGAGTCCATTCATTTTTCTCATTGATCTTTTTTGCTCGCATGTCTTTATAATAATGACTTCATTCATTTTTCCCGTTGATCTTTTTTGCTCGCTCCACAAGGCCAGAACATGTTCCGATTATTGTTATTTCAGCATCTGTACACACCAAATAAAAAGTGCAGTTTATTTCGTTTTCTAACTATTGATTTTATAGAAAAGTGCTTCTCCTGTCGCCTAGGCTTTCAGAGACTTTGAATATAAACACAAGAAGATGGTATCCTTAGCATACATTTCGTGATATTTTGTGTACGCAGTCCAGCCTCTGCGTGTCCTTATTCAAATATTACAATTCTGTAACTTACTTGTAATGATGCTTAACGAGCCACTTTATTATCTTCGCTCGACACTAAGAGGAAAAACGAAACACCACAGTTTTTACATCAATTTCCTCTTAAAATACTCCCGTCGGATGTTTTGTTTTAATGGATATATCTATAAAATGATGATTTTAAATTGCTACTGAGACTCTATTCATTCAAGCGATTTTTCGTACTCTTCTCAGGTAAAACTCATTTGTAAATAGGCGCGGTCATATTATTGTCTCTTTCCTTTGTTTAGTTTGATGAGGCGGTGGTTTTCTACCTTCAGTACAGCCATCTGGTATTGGTTCCAAGTCACGAACTGAAATGCAAGAAGGAGCAATTAATTCTCCAGCTTTTTATCAGACTTGACGAAACGACCAGTGTTCAACTATCCGCCCATAATACAATTACGAAATAATAATTATTACAATTATTTACATGCGTGTGCGATTCGACAACTTTACTGAACCCTCCCGCTTCAGTTGCAATGTGTCGAAAAACTAATATTCATGAATTTCATATGTAATTTTTTACTACAATGTCTCAGGTTTTTCTTGATATTTATTTTAGGGCATCGAGATGTCACTATTTTTATATCAAGTCAATCGAATTATTAAAAAAAAATCTAAAATGTTGAATTATTATTATTTGTTTTTTATTATTAATTGTCTACGCATTAGTATTAAAAATACCAGTAGTGTGCGAATTTAATCAACTTCATAGCATTTATAATACTGAAAATAGGAAGCATTTACTTCGGATTACTTTGCAGATCATTATATTTGTGCTTGTTGGTGCGCTGTAAGTTTATCGTAAAGTGTATAAGCTTAATTCTTCCTCAATTCTGCCTCAATTTCTTTAGATGTAACTAATTCAATACGGAGAATTTGTTTTAATAAAGAATGTTTTATATATTATTTACTATCACAATTATATAGATATTTTTTCTGTTATTGCATTATAATATATTCATCGTATTATGTTACAACTGAAGCGTAACGTAGCATCATATCTTCGACCCGGTGTATCACCGGCGGTAAAGTGTTTACTATTCTCAGTCTGCATCAAGGAATAATATCGGTTGAGCGGCAGCAGCGGGTCGTGGGACAATAAGGGTGATATATTGCCGGGACCTCCCACCGAACAATTTGCCAAACATTATAGCAGGACTAATGGTGTCATTGTGTCCCCCTAGGTCCCTAACATGTTGAAATATATACGCTGATGATGTTCAACTATCAGTAGGATAAATGTTTTTGCTGTGGTAAGATTTTTTTTAGAGATTTTATTTATTATTTTAGATGCTATTAGATAAATTAGTGCCGCTATCTATCTATACATACATATGTATGTATCTAGGCACCATATATTAAATTACAGAACTTTACTTTATAGGTAAATAGAATTCCACTATTTCAGCTGAATTAATTGAATTTAAATTTTTTACGTAATTAAACTTTTTCATTTAAAGAAGCAGAGATTTTTAATTTCTATTTTTTAAAAGCAGCATATTAAATAGCCCAAGATCTTCATCAAACTTATGATGATTAAGACTGTGTCCTACCTAGGTATTCGATTGAATAGTATATTTAATTGTCATAAACTTTTAGAACACATTTTTAACGTAATAATTACAGTATAATGATAATACATATATAAAGGGTAAACTTGCTCAAATCGTACTACTTTGTTTTAATTTTTTACTCAAAAGATTGTGTCATGTTATAGCCAACAACTTTTAGATTTATGTTTTATTTTCGGAGAGTATGATTGAGTATGATGGGGATCTAAATCAAGTTCTTAAATTGTACCTCTACATAAAATAAGTTTCAAAATGGGTATATAAATACATTATAAATAAGTACAGGTAGAATTAATTGGATTGTTTTAGAGCTGACCCAGAAATATTGATATAAAAACAATAACAAGTCAAAGGTTATATACGTAGATTTTTTTGGATTGTATACCTGCATACTGCATACACGTGGCCAGTTTCCACAACAGTTTTGTCGTAAAGAAAGCAAAATCAGTCCTTTTCATCTGCTTCGATAACCATTGTTGAAAAAGTATTATTTTCACAAAAACATTTTTCTTTCAACGTTGTTTTTCTTGTTTTAAATTCTTATACTCTGAGGTTCCATTCTTGTGAGCAGATTTGTTTTTCTTATTTTCTTTTAAATTTTGAAGTTATTTTACGATTTCGAGGGTATTCTTTTATGATTTCACGTGAATATTTCTGCGTTGTGACCTCGTTTTTGTAACACATGTATACAAGTTTTTTCTTCTTAACAGATTGGAGGAATTATTGCTGAAGACTCAGGATCACCTTTCCGCTCGCATGGAAATATATCTATGTCTTTTACTGCCTCTTAAACTTTTTTTATTTGCAACCATTTCTATTAAGTTTTCACTTGCCACAATATTTGAACTAGGAAAAACTGTCCTGTCAGCTGACCACTCACCTATACAACCAGGAACACCACTCCTTATAGGCTCTCGTAAGTAATTGGGTATCCTTAAACTGCGTGAGTTTCTGATAGAAATTACTACATAAACATTTAGTAACAGCATGACTCGTTATTCCTTGCTACAAATATAACTTTTGGATTTTACGAGTGGGTAATGTGACTATATAATAAAAGCATTACTTTAGACTTTTTAGATGGCTTTACATAATCAATCAAGTGACAAAATCACTGTACGAAGGGTTTTGAATTGATATAACCCGATTCGTTACCTTCAACCAAACTACCAGGAAACGTTTCATTCCTCCAGCCAGTGTGCACCGCTGTCATGGATTGCAAGTAAATACAAATATTATGTTGACTGTTTGACAAAAATCTTATTTTGTTTTCTCCATTGTGTTAAAACTCGAGGTGACTTCTTCTGTACAATTAAGAAACCTGATTTGTCTACATTGTAAATGTGATTTGTATCAACATTGTTTTCATTAATTAATTTTTCCAGAATATTAAAGAATTGATTTGGAAGATGATAATTTAATTCAATTATATGTATAATACGCAAGTTTTCTAACATCGGTGAGAATTTACGCAGAGATATCCTACAAACCCCAAAATGTGTTCAACTGAATCTTTTTGTATTCTAGCAGGTACAGTGTCCCTGGCATTAAAACATCTTTTCTTTAATAATTATATTATACAAGTGCCTTCTGAATGTGGGGATCGATGAATTTCATATTTACGGTAGAAATCATTTAAAGTAATATTCCACTTTTTCTCTTATATTAATAAAGTACATAACAGATAATACAAGCTAAAATGTTGATTAAACTCTATGATGCTTAAATCATACTAGTATGATGGAAACGGTAATGTGGTGATGTAGAAAACCAGACGCAAATATGGGAATGACTTTCTATAATCTAGAATTTTAAGTATACATTTACCAAACCTACTGCAGAATAATCCTTACTAGATGTACTCTCTAAGCATCAATATAAGGTGTATCAAACTCTTCTATAATATTAAGTATTATGTTGGGTGTATGGGAAAAATCTATAAAAAATTACATCACTTTAAGCAAATTTCTTAAATGCCATTTTTTGTCTAATAATCACAAACCAAATCATGGACGTGTATTCTGTGTACATTGCGGTTACTTGAAACGTTCACAGAATGCAACATAAGTGGCTACTCTTTACAGAAATAGTGATGGTACAATTTACCAACTGAATGTTAGCATCTTTACCCTACTTTCAGTTTATCGTATCTGATTACCGCCTAAGAAGTAGGACAACAAGCCTCACTCTAGATCACTCTAGGTGAAAGTTCTCTTGAAAAAAAAATGGGAAAAGTTAGCACTACTGCTGGAACAGGCCCCTAATTAGAAGTATAAGAATTAATTAGATAGTTTTTTCAAATACAATTTTAGTGATTTACGGATTGGAAATATGTAGTTCAGCAAAAATATTGACTTGGACAGGAAAAGATCTAGTGCGCTAGGTTACAACCAATTACCAGTATGGGAAAGGATTTGGTTATCTATTCTTGGAACTCCGCTAATCGAATATGATGGAATTAATGGATATATGTACTTAAAACATTCTTAATAATAAAAAAACATTTAGTTAATGTATGGAGATATAAAATGAAATGATTTGGGAATCGTTGTATTTCAATCACAGCCTGGAACAGTAAGTTTTTGTATAAAAGCTGAAGACACAAAATATACTGAGTTAGACGTTCCAGCTACAAATGAAAATTGTACTAACAAGGTGCAAAAATAATAAACAATTAAATAAATTCTTAAAATTCTGTAAGGAATATATTGCAATAAACAGAAGCAAAAACTTTTAGTTTAAAATTGAAAAATACAAACATCAAAATGCTGGATTTAAGCTTAAAATGAATTTAAAAGTGTAATTTAAGTATTGTAGAAATGTTTTCATTTACAATAGTGCTGACAATTGCATATTTACTCACAAGACTTTCAGTGTGCGGTTGAATTAGAATTTTTACATTATATTGTATAGTATACCCTTTGCTTTGTTTCACAATTTTTGTTACAGTAAAAGCATTGTAACAACGAGAGTATGTAATTTGTGGAAGCAAAGGGAATATACTAGTACACATACAATACATGTATATAAGACATATGCTTACATAATACATATACATACGTATATATAATAGATATTGCTTGTACATATTTAAAAAAATTAATAGTCTTGTACAATATTTGTAAGGGAATGTTTTGTTTTATTAATGCGCAGTATGCCCAAATAAGAAGGAAGTGTAACTAGTTTCTACCTAAACAGTAATCTGCATTTGTAAACAATTAATTTATTATGCAGTATATTAGGCTACAAAAATCTGTACTACGTATAAATAATTTATTAAAGAATATTAATTTCAAGACTATGTGTGATAAAAGTAACTAATGCGTTACAATACAAGTATATATGTTCTAAGTACAGTGTTATAAATTATTTATATATTTTCAGTCAGATCAGATTACATAAATGTTTTTCTATCAGTTATTCTTCTGGAGTTATTACAAATTACGTTTTAAATTCACTTGTGTGACACTTTGATATTTGATTATGTATTTATTTATTTACATTATCAAAGGATCACGGAATAGTTATTGTAGGTAGATATAATTTACAGATTGCAGAGTGATTTATAAGTATTTATACAGTGTATATTATTTCTCTTCTATATCTGTTGGAAAAAACTCCAGTCTTGTCAGTATTATTACCGAATACCTTCATAAGACAACATAGGTTCGACAACAAGATTATCGATATAACCTATCTCAGCTGAAGTTGTTCAGGAAAATTTATGAACAATCTATCTGAGACTCGAGAAATTCAAATGCTAATAGTACGTTTTCTAGGAATGACAGCTTAATGAGTCGGAATTTGCTGCAGGAATTGGATGCTATTGAAGTTTTTGTATGATAAGAACTCTCTTCCCGTAAAAATATTTTTAAGATCTATTATGTGATATGCTTGTTTTGAACGTGTCCAAGTTGGGCATCATCAAGCATACCATTGCTCCTGTGAAATACCCAATTGAGGTAAGATTATTTACAACCAACCTGGTCAAAAAGACAATTGAAAGCAGTCAGACATCCAGAAATCCTTCAACAGCCCAACTTACTGACCTCGACTCGAACAGATCATCGCCCAGAGTCAGTACAAGAAAAGACTTTAGTTATTGATGACGACCTGGTTTCTAACTCGCCTATCCAGAAATCGTGACTGGTTTGATTTTCTTCATTTAATTCCATCCATTCTACAGCCCTTAGATTCGACCTCAGAAAGAGAAAAGAGAGACCGTAGGATTGTTGCTTGTTCAATAGAATGCAACTACTACTACTTTTGTGTTTACAGTTTTCAACATATTTTATGTTTATATTGTTAATTTGGTTATTCGGTTATTTACGCCGCAAAGTGAACGGAAGTTCAAAATTGGCTAATGCTTATAAACTGAAGCAGTGAGAACTTTAGTATAATATACGAGTATGTTGGCTATAACACTGATAATAGACAAATAAATAGTAACTTTTTTTAAGGATGTTTAAGCATTTGCAAAATTTAATTCCATCCTAAGAACAACTTTGAAAAACAATAGTGTTGAGAATCATTGAATAGCACTTTAATTAAATATGAAACGATGGTCGAAATGTTAGCATCGTGGTGTTTCTTTCTATATGGCTTTATAGTTAATGTGTGGAATAATACGCCCAGTATATACTTTTCTTGACTGGCGATTTAATAATATTCCCAGATCCATTTCTGTGCGCACTGATGTTTAGTTTTCTTTTTAATTTTATATTCGTCTTTATAACCATATAAAAGTATTAATAAGGGTTGGTTTAATTTAACAGATTAACAGTAAGGTTATGTAATAGTTGTATGTCGAAACTACTAAAACCATTTGTAAATAAGATATATTTTTAATTTAAATTTAATATTATTTAATCTAATTTCGGAAGTATCAATGTAAGATGTAGTAGTATTTAAGAAAATCACAGCTCCTTAATTACGGAGAGTTTTATTTTAATTTTTACTTGATTTTGTGACAGAATTTGGTGGTGGACGTGCATTTAAATTGTAATTTTATAAATAGTAATAATAATCGTTACTAAATAAACTTCTCATAAATCATCATAATTATTATGAACAAAAACTGTATCACGCCGAGAAAACGCTGAAGTTTTATATTGCCACTCCGGTAAATTTTACCAGCAATGTTTATGTATTTTTGAAAACGAAAATTGTTTGAGAAAATATCTATCCTATGCTTATCATACCCTCGTTTACCAATTCGATGACTCATCTAATGTAGGTACATAAGTACAACAAGTATGCTTGACAAACATCTTCTTAAATACTGAATCGAAGTTCTCGCGGCGCTGTCTGCTCACCCTCAAAGCTCTGGTTCAAAGAAATACAATTATACTGATACGGATACCAGGTCATTGGATATGTGAGGGCAATGAGACTGTCGATAGTCTTCCAAAGAAAGGCATGAATCCTCAATGCATTGGATCAAAGCCATTCTGTGGCCTTACTAAAAGTCACATAAAGGCTGATAGATATTTAACAGTGGGAGACTAACAAAAAAACTTCCACTAGAGCAGCATTCCGAAACTGACACAACCAAAACAGTTCGTTTCTTTTTCAGTCACTAAGTCTGCTGGACCCCCACAAAAGAGATCTATATCATTTTTTGTATAGAAAAACGTGTTCCAGTTAATAATCACTTTCTTAAACATTTCTGAAGAGTTACTTATTTTTAGTTACACGAATTGAAAGTATTACCTAGATTATACACATTAAAAAAAGAAAAATGTAATTTTGTTTTTGGCTTAGCCTGTATACAGATGTTCACAAATGACTTTTGTTTCAGTTAATTTGAAGATTAGATAATTACTTTAATTTGTTATGTAAAAGAAATCATTATTTATTTACTATTATTTAAAGATAGTGATTACATATCTACTTACATAATAGTGGTACCGATATAAAAATGATCCTAACTCTTTAGATATTCTGTACAACTTAGTAGAGATCGATATTGTAAGTATCTTGACTATGAGATCAATCTAGATATAAGAAAAATATTTGGGGCTTGTTTAAACACGTAGTTATGAATCATTCTGTATAGACCAGACCAGCATATTTTTAAAGGAACGAGCATTAGATACACACAGTTTTTGAAAACAACTTGTTCGATATGCTACAATACACTAGAGTTAAAAACTGTTGCCATACTCAAAATTCATCCTGTATACCCCACTATCCAGGTTAAACCAACCAATACGAAACGCCCGACTTTGGTATATACATACCTATTAATGTATAATGTTGCCATATTTGTACCACATACATAACAGGAGATATTTTGAGCGTTATCAAGCTTGCGATCGGTAGTTAGCCGTGCGAATGAAATGAATCTTGAAGTTCAAATTAGTATGCAGTCGTGTGGTGTATAAATATGCCACGGTCGGTTAACTCGCTTAACTGTCCATAAAATGCGTAATTTTTTCTTTATAGTTTAAATTAAACGCAAAATTGCAAGCGCATGCTGCTCGCATGTGTATCGAATTTGCCACGTCTATTGATATGTACGAACTTTATGCAAAATGTCATCGATTAATGTTGTATGCTTATCAAGTTATTTTTATTTATTTTTTTCACCAAAAAAATTGCTTAAGCCATTTGTAAATAAAATATAACTTTACAATTACAGAAGGTACAATGATTATAGTTAATTTTTCTATATTTTTCCAACATTTTTTAATGTGTTTCTGAATCATAATTATGTACTTTAAATCAGTTTAGCAAAAATCTAAAACGCCAAAATAATAAGGCAGCAGTACCAGGGTAACAGCTGTCGGGAAAAGCGCAGCACCTGGCCATTGACGTAAGGGTGACAAATTTCTCCACGCCCACTTAATTCTTTACGCCGTGACTTTTCAAGCCGTATCGGATTTAACTCGGCGTTGTATTGTGTACGTGTTAGTGTTTGTTGCAAATAATATCCGATAATCTTACCCAAATCTCTTTGTAAACAACAGTTGTACTATCCAGATCTCACGAGGCATGGAATATATTTTCTAGATTTCACCCCTTACATTTTAAATGAATTCAATTATGTAGGTATCTGCAATGTTTAGGTATACTCTAACTTCCGTATTTAATTAGAACAGCAAATATCCATGCCCCTCTAAATACTGTAATAGTATAGTAGAATTTGAATGGCATTTACATCCGCAATAATTTCTAAAATAATCATTAATCTATTAGTTTTATATCCGATAATGTAATATACACAAGAAGTCGAAACCTTTTATAAATCAAAAAAGAAGGAAACCTTACTTTGATGTGTATTTATTATAAAATGTACAATCGAACGATTTGAAAATTATCTCTATCGAAAAGAATGATTACATGTGATATCTTCTTTAAGACAATAACTGTGTTGATCGTATTTTCATACATACCGCAGCATAAGAAATGATCAAATATCATGTCTAATTAAGAAAATTGATCATTGTCAAAATGTAAACACAAAAGAAAAACCAAAAACATGCTGTAGAGATTGAAAAGACTACTTTTATTGTGTTTGCTAGTAGAGTAATTGCTGTAATTGTACAATGAGCGCTTATTACATGCAATTTTTGTTATTTTTAGCTAATGTATACTATTTGTATATACTTTAGTTCGTAGAAATAAAATGACAACGAATATCTCAAATATGACAAATAATGTTTTTTTGCTTGATAATAATTATACCCAATTGGAAAGCAAAATGTACACAGTATATGGAAGCCACGGCAATATAAATAACTTCATAATAAGTGTATCACTGTTGCCAAGTTGCTATAGTCACACCTTCTTATCGTAAATAAGCACTGTCGTTTGGTTTGCTCTATCTCTAAGTAAGTAATACTTACGTCAATCTCTTTCGTTCTCACACAGGTTCTCTAAATGGGATACTTACTCTGATGCGATACATAAATGCCACAATGTAATAATGTGTTTGATAGTTATGCCATGCTTCAGAAATTTGTTTTTTAAAGTGCATAAATCGATAAAACTCTAGACAATCATTGTTTAGGAAACAAATTTCCGTTATTTTTTAAAATTGCTTATGTATACGTTTATCGTCCTGCTAGTGAAAAACCATTGAAGAGGAGGACACTAAGATTTTCTTGAAGAAATCATCTAGCGACACGACCAGGTCTTACCTTAAGTAGGAAGAATCTGAAGAGAGTAATTGGAACAACAACAGAACAACGCCATCTGAAAAAAATGTTTATTACTCGTATATTATAGTTTTTATTATTTGTTTGAAATTCAGTGTATAACTTGAAAATTCAATCATGTTTAAATTATGATATTTTGCTATTTGTTCTACGTCAAAAATATTTGTAGCACAAAAGAATATTGTGAACTGTGTGATCTGAAAATACTGAGTCTTCCATGTATATATATATTTGGAAAATGGGATGTGGTTTATGCAATATATCCACCATAATAGAGCACTATTTAAAACTGCTGAACTTAGACTAGAATTTATTGGTATGAAGGTATACAATAAAATGCGTTGGCCATAAAGCATGTCAAGAATTTCAGAAATGCATACAAAGAGTATTTACTAAATAGTGATTTATACATATATGTACATATATGAATTTTTAAATACACTAGTGGTTTTCTTACCATTATGCTACTGAGACGTGTTGTTTGATTATTACTATAATTTAGCAAATAACAGTTTGATCGAATTCGCGCCAGTTATTAGCAGGTGGTTATAAATAATTTCGGGTGTACTAGAGTAAGATGTGTTCTTAAACGGCAAGATATCGTAAGTATGTGGTGCTTAACTTATTTATTTCATATTGTTTGAAGCAGTTCTAAGTAGTTATGGGAGTGAAAAGCTTAACTTAACGTGGTCTTCTTTGTATAGCAATAACAATAACAATAACAAAAGCCAGATAATGAAACAAATTTTATTACACAATATATCTTATAAGGTTACTTATTTATTATGTCTACATTTGTTCTAAGGCTTGATTAGCTTATGAATACCATTAGAAAGAAACTAAAATTTTTAGGTTGTCTGAGTATAGACAATTTTGTACCGTTTCCGTCGCTTCCTCTTTCGACTTGAACTTCCGACTCTGTCTAAATAGATAATAGCCACAATATGATAAGTCTGAACTGCTTAGTAGCTAGTAGTAGGTAATACTTCCCATCCTAATGGTTCTTGTGCTATACCTTTATTAAATAGTCCGCGTCATTTTTTCTTATAGAATAGTTATTTAAAAATATGTATGGCCGAATTGTTCGGCCGAAAAATACACTCTGATTAGTCTCAGCTGCCACCTTGCTATTAAGATATATCTTCTGGTGGCCTTGTGATTTTAATATTTTCTACTATGGATAATGTTAATTATACTGGTAGATTTACTCCCTGGAATGAAATGATGCATCGAAGTTTGGCTCGCAATAACTTTTAGGGTCTTCACTATAATTTTGAATCTTTGACGAAGTTGTTGGGAAATTGAAATATATTTCTGGCTGACTTACATCTTAGCAGCTACTACGCCGTACTAATTTGCGATAATCCAGTTTTTCGCTATTCAAACCATTCGAACATTTATTTTTACCAAACCAATTTGCGTGTGTGGATCTAGTTTTGTTGAATGCAGGGTTTATTTTTATATTTACAAGAATTATGTTATAGTTGACAGTTTAACTCAGGGTCGCAGGGAAGATGTTTATCGATAACAACTGATATCTAAGTATTGACATTGATGGGTGTTTTGATTATTGAATGATTTGATCATTTAGTTGTCTTAAAGAAAACTGTTTGTATAAATAGTAAATATATTGGTATAATTACTACAGATTTGATTTTATGTACATAATTAGAATTTATTGCATATTTGTTTACATAATTACATGGATGTAATTGCTTAATAGTCCTTTATGTGTTTCGATAGAATAGCTCAATTTTTCTTGCAAACTAATAACATGTTCAAAAGAATAGATAAAATAATAGCAAATAATAAAAATACAAGAAAACAGCTCGTCAGTGCGTTATAGTATATTATTATTCTAAATACTTTAAAAAGTAAGATTCTAAGCATTATAAATAAATGTCGCGATTATACCGGCGCCTCCACCAAAATTTTCGAAGTGAACAAATCCTCTATTTTCAAGATATATATTTTGATTTAAGTTGTCTATGAAACTCATCACCTGAGGTGTGCACTTCTTGTTAGATTTTGAAAATGCCTGTAATTGGCTAAAATATGTTCATTATTGGATTTTATTTAAAACTAGGCTACTATAAGCAAGAATTTTAATTGCAAGCATGGTATTTATATTATTTCATAAAGTATTTTTCAATAGGGAGTTTTACATCAATTTTTCACATTTTTGTTTAACTGTATTGCAGAAAATCTATTAGTGCTGGCAACACATGGCAACTTTCAAGCATTGTGCCAGTTTGTGAGTTTAGGGAGTTTAATCCCGGATCGACTTGCCATTCGCTGTTGGGAGAACAGCGCGGCATCATAAAAGGCGATATGATGCTGTCACAAAGCCAATTGAACACAACTTACACACACAAAACTACACCGTGAGAGTTGCAGTGATAGCCAGACAAGCGATACAGCTTACGGAGTCACTGTAACTAAGCGCCCACCACACATAAAATAAAATTATACGGCGAAACTACTATAGCATAAAAATACCGTTGTAGTAAGAAATGTTTTTACTATACTTGCTGTATTCATCTGAACTTTTCTAAGTTAATTATTTTTTATCGAAAACGACTAAGATTTTATAAGATAGATTTTTTATTTTTTAAAATTCGGTAGTTTTGGCACTTATGGAGTAACGGTTATGAAACCTCAAAAAATTTTCAAAAATGAATAAATAGAGCTAGACAGATTGATTTAACACTTCCAGAATTGAGTATTTCATGATAAACACCTGCGATGTCTTGATAATAATAAAACTAATCTTTCAGATAATGAGACTAGCCTGACAATAATAAAACAATATGTAATTTAATTAAAATATTATAATTATATTACAGAAGAAAATTATAATACTCATGATTTATTATATTGCACACGGTTAACTCAAACATTGTCTGATTAAAATAATATATTAAAAAATTGTCTTTGTATAGCTTGTATTTATATTAGGTAGTGTTTAAGTTCGTAATACTAATTAAAGTAATAACAAACACCAAATACGTTTGCTTTTCTTAACACTACTGAATCACATAACGCATTGTTTTCGTTCATTCACATTTTCAACAATATTTAAGCGAATCACTGTTTAAGAAGGGGGTCAATGTGGAGGGCCTGGCGGAAATCCATGCAAATCTAGACCGGCTCTTAATGCAGCATGACTCGCTAAAACTCTGCCTGCCAAATCTCCTAGGGCCCTTTCCAATTGTTGATGTTGGCTTCTTACAGCGAATCTGTTAACATGGACAGGTATAGGTACTACCAATTTATTCTTGTTAGATTGAGCGCCTTTGTGTTGATGCGGACCAGCTCCCAAGCCGGCTTTTACCCTTTTCCATTTAGCTCGTCTGTTCTGGAACCAAATTTTTACTTGAACTTCGCTTAACCGTAACGCTGATGCTATTTGACTCCGTTCTGTAAGTGACAGGTATTTTTTAGCATGAAATTCTCTCTCTAGTTCTAGTAATTGTTCGCTAGTAAAAGCAGTACGCCGACGACGAGCTTTAGTTGAAACTGAGTTTTCGCTGTGTCCTTCTGACGATTGAGATTCTTCTATGTCTTCGTCTAAATCTGAACCTGTAACGAAAAAATAAGATTATATATTTTAGCTTTAATTATTTCCAATATAATAATATCCATAAGCCTAATACAAGCTTTTATATCGATATAAATTAAATAATTGGATTTTGGATTATATCTGAAAAATTTATTTATTTATAATGAAAAAAGTTGTTCTTATAGTAGAATAAAATCTTTCTTCATTTCAAAATTATTTTCCAATCTAACCGAACATTCAAATATAATTATATCAAGGGGGATGAAAATAAACGACAATGTAATTTCCTGTAATAAAGAAAAATATTCATGCTTATTTGCAGGAAGTTCTACAAATCGAAATGATTAGCTTAAAATATCGTCGGCCTATTGGCTGATATATTATTAACGAAAATTGATTTTATAATAATAAGTTTACTTGTCAGTAGTAAAAAGTTTTTATACAAAAGGACGTATAATTTCGGATGGAATACTTGCTTCGTAAACCCTTCAAAGAATTAATTAAGATTATAAAGTACAGTGCTCCGATACTACCCCAAAAGTGCGTTAACATTTTATTAAATTAAAACGTAGATAATATATAAATGTGCACTTCAAAAAGAAATCATATAAACCATTCTTATTAGAAAATCGATGTCTGTGGTCTTTTTTCTGTTAGAAATAATAAAAACAACTTTTCAAAACTTTAATTTACACGGAACTTAAATACTTGAGACTACAAGCGTTATTTTTGAAGTTCGGTTGTTTGTTGAAATTATTTTATAAAAGACAATAGCAATTCAAGATATTTAAAAAGGAAGTGTAATTAAGTACACTAAAGAAATTCTCTTCGCATATATTAACCATTTTGCTAAAATGTAAGTTTAGTGCTTTCTTGCAACTGCACAAAAGTAGAAAAATATATAACGTATCATCGTCGATTAATTAAATAATAACACTCGAGTATAACCGTACTTTATTGTCAGAGTCTAAACAGTATCTGATTAGAAAATATTTATAACTTATAAAATGTGTTTCTAATACAATCACAATCGCAGATATATTAAACTATGGTTTATATTAATGATGCATATATCTACATAGAATGGATAATACGTAATATTATATAATAAAATAAAAGCATACATATTAGACAAATTATTTATCGCAAACTGTTTTTACTGTATATAGTTATTCTAGTGGTACTCCTCGTAAACACGTTGAAAACACAGAAATTGTTTGAACCATGCTTAGCAAATAAATACAGCTTTGGCACAAATGTCGTACTGTAGTGTACTTTGTACTTCATTTGCAAAGCAGAAGTTTATAAGACGTACAAAACGAACTGCCATCACGTTCACCGCTTTTATGCCATGCATATTTAAATAAATCGAAGAATCTTGGAAATGAGAGTTTATTATGGGTAAAAAATTGTAATTGCATAATACTATTTCTTTCAATCAGGTTTATATTATGATTCATAATAACCACTTCATCTACATACATATGTACATCTAAATGTTGTGTCATAGACACTGTTTTCTGGGGAGTTGTAAAAATATAATTTTTTGTTTGTTTGCGTGTGCTAAATTTGGAACATTGTTGGAGCAATGACAAGTCAAAGAATATAGTAAAAATACGCTCTTAGGTTTAGCGCTTTCCTGGGTTTGAAGCAATAATATATAGGCAGGTTAAGAGGCCGAAGAAGTTGGAAGTGTAGTGTAGACTGTTCCATTGTATCTTTTAACACAAGTAGAAGAACTAACACAGACGTCGACTTGCCGAAATTTTGAACAAGATTGTATAACTATGTATGTCATGTAAGAAAAAATTTAAACAATAGATTCTACCACCGCTTGTCTCATCACCGATAAAGTTCTCTCGGAATGTATTTCTAAACTGAACACTCATCTGCATTATAAATGTTGCTTGTCCAATGTTATTAACCTGAGATTTGGCGCATCTGACGCTTGTCATATCCACAATGACTTTCCCTGAAGCCTAATTTCGCAGATCTTTGTCGTGGATAATATTTCCACGATTCAGAGAATTTTTGAAGTTTATGAAAATATATTCTGGTATTTATCTGGATTTATCTATATTATGACCACCTCGACTGAAGATAGCTAAATTTATGTTGCACATTTTTCAACCGCGTTTCGTTTTTCACTTGTCCAATAGTGCGTCAGTTTTGTATCCTAAATCGCTGACACTGACTCCATACTTGAATTACTATTCAAACAAGCCAACAAGTCAAATTCAAGTGCTACTTCTGTTTAGAATGCAAAGAGTTAGCTAGAAGGAAGTGATCTCTCTTAGAATGTTATTGTTTTTTCCGTATTATAGGCGTGATGGTGATATTTGCAGCAAAGAGTTTCAGTTTCCTGCATTATCCGGGTATTTGTGTTTACTTGTGAATAATAAGGTACGCATATGTTTAAAAACAAAGGGTGCAAGAATTGTAGTACTGTAATCATATTCAGTCTGCTTTTGTTATACATACATTTCAAGATTGATTGATATACTATTTGATAATAATAATTGTATCTACACTATGTCTAAAAATTCACGTGAGCCACCAGTCGTAATTTAAACGGTTACATTATTATATTATTAATCAATAGGACAAAAGGACATCAAAGTTGAAAAAATACGGTTGAAAAAAATTTAGATTTTTTAAAAGCTTTACGGAAAACCATTTGATGCTTACAGACAAATAGAATGACGGAATTGATATATCGAATCCACTAATACCATTAGTTTGCAATTATATAGGAGTACATATGAATATGAAGATATGGGGATGGTACTCGGATTTTGCAACGGGAGTACATATATGGCGAAGCACGAATACGATACATGGTATCTGCATCGACGATACCCATCAATTAACACAAGATTAAACTAGCGCCTACGCGAAACAGGTACGTCTGTCTATAATCATTATGACGTGGACCTCTTAGCTAATTATTTCAAATAAAAGGACAGTTCAGTTAGTGCTAATATAAAATCTTTTAATATATTTCATGCAAGAAACGTGCAATCATTGTACGCAAATGATAATGTGAATATAATCATGTTCTATAAAACAATTTTAAACATAATTCAGCTTTAATCGAAATTGTTATTTTTGTTCATAAGAACAAGAGAAGTAATAATTTCCATTCTTGGTGGATAAGAAAACTACAGCATTCAGAGAATTTGAACACTAGAGAGAGTCCTCAATAGATGTATGATTAGGCATCTTAAATTTTCGTGCTGCTGGACCAAAACATCCTCAATCGTCTAGGTGTAATTAAGTATGTGAATGTGGCAGTATTGAATCGAAGGCTTAGCAGCTCACAATGCTCGACTTTCAAGAGCGTGGTTAGACGAAAATTTTTAGGTGTAATGCACTGATTTAGTGGCTGGCAAGATCTTTTATTAATCTTCTTGATCTTTTTGCATGGAGAAAAGTATAAAGCACTTTTCTAACAAACAAACCGTTACGTTGCAACGCGTGCTAAATTCTATTCCACAAAGGCTACAGCTCTGTCTGGAAACTAACTACTCCACAATTAGGTATGGCTTATTAAAAAACTTGATTTTCAAATATGAATAAAAGTCGCATGTATATTTTGTATAATTGTACGAAATGTATGTGCTAAGCCAGATTTTAGGAAACTCGTCTTGATTAACGAAGCATCCTACAACGTTTTTGAATTTTGATTGTTAACCCGAAGTAAATTATTTATTCGAAGTTTATTGCAGAATTTCTGGATGTGCTGTTTATGAAATAGTATAAGATGAAAGTAGACTTTTGTGCTTACAAACATTTTTGAGGATTACCAAAATTGGAAGAAATCAAATATTTTGTTGTCTTCAGAATGTCACCAATTGCATTACGCTAAAATATTTATAAAACACACTAACCAAATTAATCCAAATTTTAAAATTTGAAATCAGAAAGTTTAATTTCACTGTTACATATCGTAGCATTATTCCATGGACGTGAATGTTGCGTTAGATTGCTAGGCGGAAACGCTTGAATTATTTTCAAATTGAGAAATATAAGTTTGGCCACATTGCACATTGTTCTCGGTAATCTTGATTGTTGAGCATGCACTGATTCTAACAAAAATTCGCTCTTTGCCAATTTGAATGCAGCGAATGCGCTAGAATAGTATTAGTGACGGAGTGTTTGTTGTTTTGTCCTGTGATAAAATATTAGTACTTACAGGCATACAAATTCGACTTTCGTTGCCTGAATGTAGCTACTCAGAAAAAATGTCGTAACTTCAATAATAATTTATAATAAAAATATTACAGATTTCTTATACTAAGTACTCCACAACAGAATTGTAGAATAGATACATTCGCGATAACATACGTTTTTTTGTAATACATTCTTTTAATTTTCCTTTTAAAATAAGGTGGAACACGTTGTCAATACATTTGGAAAAACAGTAAACAACCTACACTCGATCTAGTTTTTCTTTAAAGAAGCCTCCATAAGGGAAGTTGCTAAAAGTAATATTACGGATATTATAATTCTGTGACAAGCTAAAGTCAAAGTTTTCATGATATCATAGAAAAAACATAGTATTCCTAGTTTGAAGAACCTCTTTAGGAATCACGCTTTTGCAGATTATATCCTAGTTTTAATGGATTCTTTTTGTAATAAAAATATACGAAACACATCACTAACCATGATATGGTAGAATGCCATAAGACATTGTTGAATAAAAGTTATGGTAATACAATATTTTAAAAACAAAGAAATTACATGATTTTCGCAGCTGAGCACAACTGGTGGTGTTGAAGATACTTTAAGTTTTCATCAATCTCCAATCCAGCAATCTAGATGTTCTAATCAATCAATATGACAGTTAACTAAGTAAACATTAGAAATGTAACGATTCTTGCATTATCTATTAGTGATCAATAGAAAATTTACTTAAAGTTTCTTTGTGGGGTACAAACTAGATTGATATGATGAGATGTGGCTATTAGCAAACCTCAATGACGATCTGATCATTTGTATGAAATAAATTATTCAATGGACTTATTATCTTCATCAATATAACTTCTGATCGGAATGTTTGTGATTTTTGGTGATCTCCGTCGCTTTCGTTTTCCTTGTATCGATAAACTTCCTTCTATTAGTTAGCTGGTTAGATATGTACAGTGGGTGTTCTAAAATGGGAGCTTTGTTAAAAACTTCTGGATAAACAGCGTTTTCCTCTCTAAGATTTTGAACTTTTAACTTAGGACATTTGATTATGTGATAAACAGTTATTACCATTCATATCAGTTTACACTCCGAGGTAGTCTAGGTACCATGTACCAACAAAGGCCAGAGCGGCACTATTCTTCTCACACACTTGAAATTCAACTGCAGTAAAAAAAAGCTAGAGGAAAATATGCGGCTTTACTTTCTAGTTTATCCTTTAATAATTTACAATCAGAGAGAGCATAAGTTAATTCACATTCATATTTTTAATTTTTATATGGCATTGCAAGATGATTCTAAATTGCTCATAAGTCTTCGAAAGTTAGAGTTTGCAAAAACAAGATGTAGATATTTGTCAGTTAGTTCTTAAATGCGGGTTTCAATCCGATGCCCACTGTGTGAACATTGTTGTATTTTTTATTCTATAAATACAGAATAATCTATATAATTAATTTCTTTAATAATTATATCTCTTGTGGAATAAATAAATGTAGTATTATTATGCCTAACTAACAAAAGTTCCTTAAGAACGAATAAATTATCGACATATGCGATTAATTGTGTGGCATTTGTATGATAAGATCAATAATGTTAGCAATAACATTTTATAGCATGCATAATAGATAACGATTTTTCAAATTTATAATTGCTAACAATAATTATTTATTTAGTTGCAATCTGCAATTACATTAAAAAGTCCATCATTGAAAGTAATTCACGGCGATGCTCAGAATGAGATTGAAAGGTTACTTCCTTGTTTAATTGAAACGTTTATTTAGAAAATGGCTAATTTAAAAGCAGCATACGATATTTGGAATGACTATAAAACAAAATCAAAATCATTCAAAACTAAATATTATTTTACGTAACAATGACAAAAAATTGTTTTCTTCCTTGCGTAATTCGTCATCTTAATTACATATAAATGCTTACATTCATGTTTAGAATCGATTCTAGACTCGAGTGATCAACGAATGAAGCAATTTATATTCAATTTGTTGATTTAATCCATGCTGGAAGCAATTAAAATTGTACTTTTCGAATGTGGTACCATACTTTGATTTATTCAAGAGGTTTCTGTATTGACTACAAATGATATTATTGTTTTGTTATTATCCCTAATCGCCTCTTCCTCTGTATAATAGAGCGATAAAGACGGCAATTTGTAGGTGAACAAGATGTGAATATTGCATTGTTTTCGTATGCACCAATGTTTTTCTCCCATAAATTAGTAGATCATGGTCTCTGAATTGTAACATTGAATTAATGAATAAGTACTTGCTTTTCGGTAAATATAATACTTACTACTTACTATTATATAAAATGTAATATAGTGTGTACATTTTCTCCTGACATACATTAAGTTGTTTCGGCCGATGTTTTTTCTGTTTTACAGCATAAGAAATGGTATCTGAATTCATTGTTGATAATACATTTAAGTAAACTCAATGTAGAACACAACAGATGATGTTTTAGACAACCTTTCCTTGACACAAAGACTATTAGAGTGTACTTATATGGAGCTTTTGAACATAGCTGGGTGGCACCGGTACCTTGCTCTGAAATATCGTTTGATTCAGTAGAAGTCATATTTATAGTTCATAGGTTCTAAAAAAAGTAACAATAGACCTCGTCAACAAAATACAATATGTAAATAAGTATATATAACACTATAAAAAAAAACAAATTAAAATCTTATTAAATAATATATAAGAATATAGCATTGTTTATTAGAAATCTATGATGACTCTTAAACTTCTGCAACTCTTACCACTTCTGCAACAGAAAAGTACGCTCAACACCAATGGACAAGCTCCAGATAGATTTTAATCCTATAACGATCCACACTATGGAAATTACCAAAGTATGTTAATCCTGCGGCTTTGTAAGTTGTTCTAGATTTCAACCAGTAATTGCAGCTATATATGATGACCAATTGAGGTTACCCTTCTCTATAACTCTCAAAAATGTGATAGTCTTATTTTATTTGTTTGTTCCTCTTGCAAATTGAGTCTTTTCTGTTTTTCTTCTCTTGATAACTAAATTGTTTCTTGAGAACTATTCGACAGTTTCATGTATCACCACTTGTCTTTAGTACTCTCTATCTAGTTTTAAGGATGCTTTTATAATTACAACAGTGTCATTTGCATATAAGCAGAAGCAATCTGCTGTGATATATGTCATGAATAATAGTGGTTCAAGAATAGACGCCTACGGCATTCCTTCCGCAACATTGTATAGGCATTGTTTTATCCGCAGAACTTCACTCCTATTCTTGAGATAAGAGTCCAAAAACCTATGTTCAATCCATCAAACTCCATAGCGATGTTTTTTTTAAATAATATATGATTCACAGTATCAGATCACAGGATATTAATGCAGGATATTCCGGGTTATTTAAGGCTTCCTACACGTAATTAGCTACTTATGTCTATTTTATCTGTATTACTCGATTCCGTTTCTCTGTATCGATGTTGATTATTGTAATGTGCTTCATTTTGTTTTCGAAGTATTGGACCTGTTTAATGGCAACTTGTTGTAATATTTTTGATATTGCTGGTACTATTGACTTCCTCCGATCTTTACATCACCTTTTTCTGTGTAGGGAACAAGTTTAGAAATTATTAATTCATTGACAAATTCTCCGTGTAGGAGCCATCTACTTATCAAGTTGGTTATCGATTCTATACTATCCATCCATCCATTTATTGACCTTGTAGACATCCAATAGTCCAGTGTAGTTTTTGATGAAAGCTAAAGGCCAATGATTTATTTTTTCGACATCTTTGAAAACTTTAGTATCGAATCCGAACCAATGTGACAGTTTTAGAAAAAGATATCGGAGATTTTAGCGACACAGATGACTTTTGTCTTTATTATTTGTTCATAAATTAGTTTGTTTGTACATAATTAAGAAGTGATCTAAACCCAAAACCTATTTTTGCAACTTGAAGTTGGAGGACTTATGACCATTAGTACTTTTCTGTACTTATATTTTTCGTCGTTAATTTGTAAAAAGTATTTGCATCAATATTTTAAAAGAACAGATGGTTCTGCTTCTCAGCATTCCTAACAATACATCGACTGTCTGAGAATATCACCGAGTCTCTATGAACACAGAGATTTCCTATTATACCATACAGGTGAAATTTTATGGTTTAAGATGCAACCATGTTTCATCGTCGAAGAAAGTTACATCTAGCATACCTTCATTCATTAAGAATTCAGCTATTAGTGAGCCAATCGAAGAACTAGATATGGCGAAGAAAATTAAGGGTCAGCACTTTGTGTGTTACAGTTGCCTCATTAGAGGTAAATAAAAACTTATTTTAGAAGTCATTTGATAAATTAATGAATTAAGAAATTTATTTGGCGTAATATATATCTTTCTTCCTTGAATTGTTGATGGATATCATTTTATATATATATGATGGAAAAAACATAAGTCACACCAATAAATTTGCTAAAGCAAGACGTTAAAATTGAACCATACGAACCTAAAAGCGAATTGAATACATCAATACAATCAAATAACAGCAAGCAATTGGTTACTTATTCAAGTGTACTTATAATATTAATTTTATACATTCATCAAATGTATCAAGTGCAAACAAATGATAGATTTGAATGTTATTCATTTCCGACTAATAAATAAATTGCATTTCCGCTCGTATTATTGCTGTCAGGTAGTATTGTTTCAATGAAGGAAACCTATAGTGCATTATAACCGCTACTGCAATTAGTCAGCTACCATTTAAGGATACAAAGATAAGTTTCATCATTGTTAAGTGATATTAATAAATTGCCACTCATATAAGCATGTAATTAACACTGAATTAAAAACACATTATCAACAGATCATTTCAAATTATGACTCAACTATTGGAGCTTAAATATAAACTATTTACTTAAACTAGAGTCGTTCGTAACATACAAATAACGTGGCGTGTAATGTATGTGCAAGATTTCCTAAGCTAATTTTCGGCTCGTTTGAACGACGGATGGTAGATATGTACTGTTTTCAGTACCGGTTCCGTTGAAACGCGTTTATTAATTACGCCGCAGTCGTCATTAGAAATAAATCAACGTAATGTGTCGCTTTGTCCTAGCCTTTACGATAGTAAAGCGACTATTTTAACGGAATATCAATGAGTTTGGTTCGTACCTTTTATTTATTTGAACGGTTTCAACGCCATTCAAAAATTCTTTTTATTGTTTGGGTTGTATTTCGGCTTTAAGAAGACGGTATAAACAGCGTGATGGAGTAATTATTTTGATGGAACGTGTAAATATGCGGATGCAGGTACATTTTAGAATTGATTGGATATGCAAGACGAACTTACCTGTTCTTTTGTTTAAAGAAGGTTTAAGTGATTGTACAATAAATATAAGCAATGTCATAAACCGGAAAATGGGTATTCTGTCTAATATAATCTCAAGAAAATGATAAATGTTGAATTTTGTTAACTCCTGTCACCTTTGGACTTTGATATTATTTGAATTATTGAAAGCTATTATTGTGAATTGATACATTTCAAATAAAAAAGAGATGTTAACGTTTAGGATATACTATTCATTATTAATGTATAGTATCTCGTATTAGATTACGCAATTGAAAATAATAGTATACGGCGTATAAAAGATTGGTTTAAAAGGTGTCTTTTGTCGCTGCTTTATAAGCGAACAAGCAAATCGTCTTCGAAGTTAATCACTGATGTTATCGTTTAAAGTTCTCTTTTATTTACTAGCATATAAGTTGGAGTTTGTAGTTTACTGTGTGCACTATACACACTGAAAATAAACAGCAAAAACTGATTTTTTCAAAATTCAGTTCGTTTACGAAACGATAGAAAACATTGTTTCTCACAAATATTTGGTAAAAAATATAGCTAGTATATGTCCATTTTTGCATAAATACAACTTGTGAACACATAATGGAGATCCCCGGATTTGCCTGATAAACTGGAACAAAATAATATTTGCAACATTATACTTTATTCAAAAAACTCCAAGACAAAACAAAAAACGTAAAATATCTTACTTATATTAACACTTATTTGCTATCCTCAGCGTAATCATAGGTTTTATTGTGTCTAATTTTTGGCCTGTTCTTTTCCTATCAAAATGCACGATATCTGCTATAAGATATTACAAAAGCTGCATTAAATTACCATTACTTTATCATTTAATATCTCGTTTATTAAATTGTTTTATTAGAAGTATCAAAACATGTTTCTGTTTTTTTCTGTTACAAGTAAGTTACTTACTGGCAGTCGTTTTAGTTGGTTATTTTATTGGTATGCTCTTTATAAGAAAAAGTAACAACCCTTACATTTTATTATAGTATCTTTTTTAGGAATGAATTTCTTTATATTCCTTTAAGTTCCTTAATTCATGTGACTGTACTTCCAATCTTTACCCAACTCTCGAGCTATCTCAATTTCAGAATACGTACTGTCGTATTTCTGAGAATTGTGAGTTGTGACGTGTTTGTTAGCAGTTTTTCAGCATAACACCACCTCCTGATAAGTATGCATGACAATGAACTGGAATACATAGTTTCTTAAACGTGTTGTGGAGTTTAAATTGTCAGCCACTATGCAAATAGATGCATGATGTATTGATCTCCACAGCCCTCAGAAAAAGCTACATCTTGAGTTAGATCAAAACAAAAAAAAACTCAAATGAGCTGTTAGAATTAATCAAACTCTTGATGAACCGTGACTAGCTTGGTTTTCAGAACAAGTGTAGAAAATCCACATTCCAATTCGTTTGGATCAAAGTCGACGCTAAAAGGGGTATATAAACTGATTTGTCTTAAATAAAATGCATGCTGGGTTAGCGTTATTCGTAAAAGCTGCATTTGTTGTAGGACAGACAGATTCGGATTTTTTGGCGTTATTTTGTATGAACACGTAATTTGTATTAAAGCTACACGACACATAAACGCGGCAAGGTCTAATACCGTTATAATTGGTTTTACTTTGCGGAATTGTGCGTAAAAATATACAGATCTTTGCTTTGCCTCAACGTTTTTATTGTTGTAACCATTACGTTCCCGTTTTTCCTATGACACATTACTTAATAATGTTTTTTTTTAATTTCACACACTGACAAAAAATTCTGCAGATTATCACCGGTTTAGTTTTATCCTCCCTGTATACTCAAATCGTTTTGGTTTTCGTTTTTTCGGTTAATATCCCTTAGGTTGACATTTCTTTGGCTGGAAAATATGTACGGATCAAATGACGCAACTTTTGATTTTGCACTATGTTGGATGATTCCTGAGAAAAATTGTTTATGAATTCTTTTAGTTTGGTAGTTTAAACTATACCTAGGTGGTAGGTCTTCGTATTGTGGTAGCACGGTTGCAGAAAAAGTCAAGATCAATATTCTTGTTCTTATAATAGTATAGCAGTTGAAGTATAACATACAGACATGATCTGTGAACTCATTTTTTACTTCTTCTTTTTGTCCAGTTCTCGTCTTAATATTGTCGGATTTTTTTTCTTCTATTGTCAGTAGTAGTAATATTAGTCGGCAAAACAAGAAACTTAATGTTGATATTAATACTATACGCTCAAGAACACGTGAAAAGGGATGGTATTGTAAAATAAGTATATGAGATTTGCATGTGTCAGCTTGAAAGAGTAGATGATTTTAAATTTTTTACTGAAATTAAATTCCTTGCAAGTTTAATAAGTTTCTCAAACTGCAAATGGCTAAGTTGCAATTTTTACTTCAGTTATATTTTAATTATATTGTTATTTGTACGTGTGGCTAACTGTGAAAAGCATAGATTTATACGCTCGCATGATCGAGTATATTCGGAAAAATTGGCTGCTCTTTTCACACCGGTCTACAGAACATTATTGATGTTTAGCGTCCATTACAGCAATGTATTTTCTTGTTTGTTCTGTTTGTGATGGCTGAACGTCTTTTCATTTCATAATGTCCCGTGCGTGTACAAATAAACTCAATAGCTTCCGTTATGTACCATCTATCCCAAAATAAATGTCATACGGATATAGCTTATAAAGGCAGCCCATCGCTGTATCCGTATGACATTTATTTTGGGATAGATGGTACGTAGAAAATTTCATTATTCTACGATACAAACGAAATATTACGCCTTTAGTAGAAAATTTATATTTTTACTATTTTGGTCTAAAAATTAAATATCAGGACAAGAATGGGCTCTTCACATTTGCTGTGCACGGTATGCTGTTACTCTGCTGCGTAAGCGGTAAGAACAGCGCTATGCCATTTGTAAGACCTATGCTTTGGCGTGAACAAAAGAACCATTTGTCTGATTACAACTTTTGCTGTACGAATACTTTCGGGTTCTCCACTAAAAATAAGAACAAGATTAGTTACTCTAGTGTATCTTCTGTTACTCGCCCAGTACTTTATTCAGAAGCCTTGCCCGTACCAAGACCTACAGGTATTTCGAGTGAAGAATATGCCTTTGCAGATGCAGAGGAAGAAATTTCAGAGTTATTATCGACCAGCGATGACGAATATTTGCCATCTGTAGAGGACACACCTCACTTAGTGAATCAGTCAGAATTAAACGACCTTATTCGAGATATGAATTTGTCAAAAACTCAGAAATACTAGGATCTAGACGTTAAGGATGGAAGCTGTTAGCCACGGGTACACATATTTTTGTGTATTGTAAACGCCAGAAAGAATTTTCACAGTATTTGTCAACCGAAGAAGGTTTTCATTCTGCAATAATGTCGATGATTTGATGATATCATTAGGTCATCAACACAACCCAAAAGAATGGCGTCTTTTTATCGATGCTTCGATATTGAGTTTGAAAGCTCCTCTTCGTCACATAGGAAACCTTTATCCATCTATTCCGGTTGGCTACGCAGTTCATATGAAGAGAACTTATGAAAACATGACTATACAGTCTTCTTGATAAAGTTAACTATAAAGTGACAAATGCCATCTCAGGGCTGATCTCAAAGTTGCAGTAAATCTACTCGGTTTATAATTGAGTTACACAAAGCACTGTTGTTTCCTTTATGGGTGGGGCAGTCGATCGAGAAATTCCCACTACGTTGTTAAAGATTGGCCAGTCAGGGCTCAGTATGTTCCTGGACAAAAGAATATACTTCATAAGGCACTAGCGGAACCTGATAAAATATTTTTACCGCCACTGCACATCAAATTAGGTTTGATGAAGAATTTCGTCAAAGCTATGGATAAGGATAGTCGTGGATTCCAATACCCCTTTAACAAAAATTTCCTAATATTTCAAATGCAAAACTTAAAGATTAAATTTTTGTAGGACCCCAAATTAAACGTTTACAACAAGCTGTACAATTTGAAGAGACTTGGAATTGTGGTACTTGGAATGTTTTTAAGGGTGTGACCCAAAATTTTCTAGAAAACACAAAATCTGACAATTACATAGCAATTGTTAATGGACTTTTTAGGAGTTACCATTAACTAGGCTCTAGCATAGGCCTTAAAATACATTTTTTACACTCACACCTGGATTTCTTTCTCCCGAACCTCAGCGATTTCAGTGATGAACACGCTACAGATTTCATCGAGACATTATCAGGGCAATTGGAACAGTGAAATGGTAGCTGATTATTCTTGGAGTTTGATATCAGAAAATACCATAGTATAAAACAAAGTAAAACGAAAAACATTTTAAGATGGAACGTTTGTACCAAAACCTAACGTCCCAGAATAAATTTTTCTTTATTGTTATTATTCCGACTGTATGATAAAGTAGAACTGTACATAGTTATTAAGGAAAAATAATAAAATTAAAATTTCTTGCGTAGTGTAATTTAATCGACTCTATAACCTTAGTATACAACAAAGTTAGAAGTTTAGCCAAATTAACTTTAACCTGTATAATAAATATTTTAAGTAATAGTCTCATTAGTGTTGTAGCTTATCATATAGGGTATAGAAATTCGATAAATTATTAAAAAATACTATTATTTAATTTAAAATTACATCTGAACTTATACCGACGACAATGTTCGCTTCAGAAAGAATATAAAACATTATATCCCCAGTTTTTGTGATGCCTAGATAGTTTTTGCACGATAAAGTTCATATTAGTACAAACGATGATACAATAGCAGATGTTGGGAGTCTTGTATTGAGTATCGATATGTAAGGTAGCGCACTTATTTCTCCCAGAGTGTGTTGTTTTGTTATTATTAAATATATGTTTGTAGTGTTCGCGTTTTGCTACATTTATATTAAATATTGAGTTATACGAAAGTGATTACACAGTGTAATAAAATAGTTGTGTTAGTAAGTGGGTTGATCAAACAACAAAAGATTATATAAGAAGTGAATCATCATCATGTTTGTCTTTGCCTTCGGCAGTGTTGTCCAGCAATTCAAATTTCAAGGATAGGAGAAGAAAAAGAAGAAAATAAAGGCAGGGATTCGTGAAATAAGTAAGTTACATGCACATATATAATTTCTTTGTCTAATTATACGGGTATAAAGCGTTATATTGAAAGCTAATTACAACCATCGTTGTTTTTGTCAAAGCCTTTATTGTTTTCTGTTATTACTCCTTTAACAATGAGAAACTAAGTTGTTACTTAAGAACGGTTTTAGTAAGTGAATATTGATAGCAGCAAAACTGTACACACAGAGAACAAATTACTAGATTTAAGTAAGAATAACTTAATTCAAGTCATTCTCATTCTCATATATAAGCGAATACTTATTTCCTTCGAGCAAGAAATTTAATATCTTGGAATTTCAAGAAATTATATACTTACTGAATTTTAGAAATCATTTTCTTGTTTAAAGAAAATAATACTTAATGCGAGAAATGTTAAATACTATATTCAAGTAATTAACTTTCTTATATAAAGTTTATTGGGTTACAGTAAGAAAAAGTAGTATTTAAATTAAAGCACTATTTGATTTGGATTAAATATATCATTATATTCAAATAAGTATATATTAATCTTGATTGATAATTCTAATTTCTTGAAATAAATATGCAAGAATATAGCTAAAATAAGTACAGAAATAAGCTGGTTTACGATTCTCGCGTTCTCTGTCGTGTAGAAAATTTCTGGTTCTGACTTCACTTCTGAAAAAATTATGTATAATAATGTAACATATATAAATGAATACAACTATATATCTATATACGAGTAATTCCGGTCAGTTTCTATTATATTGGAGGCCTTTATCGCAAAATCTTTTATTGAACGCTTCTTAATATTTATTTAAATGTAGCTTAATTTAAAATTCAGGTTCGGTAATTTGTTTCCATTTACTTACTTTACAAAATTATATGTGTAATAGTAAGTAGAGAGTATGAGTACTTTGTGAATGCGTTTGTTTTGTAAATAATTTACGTTTTCATTAATCCTAATGAATTTTATACAGGGTGAGTTTTTTTGAATGTTTAGCATTGGAATCTCAGAAACTACTGGAGATAGAAAAACGCTTAAATGTGGAAAGATGCGCAGTTTTACGAGTTTGATTTAAAATTGCTTTTGTTTCATCGATAACTTTCATGGCTTATTAGATATTCAAAGAAAACTAAATGTTACGATATTCTTTAAACATGCTTAGCATCGTTAATAGACTTTTTCTCTAAAATTACTATTAACGATGCTAAGCATGTTTAAAGAAAATCGTAACATTTAGTTTTCTTTAAATATCTAATATGCCATGAAAGTTATCGGAGAAAGAAAAGCAGTTTTAAATGAAACTCGAGAAAAACTGCGCATCTTTCCCCATTTAAGCGTTTTTCTATCTCTAGTAGTTTCTGAGATTCCAATGCTAAACATTAAAAAAAACTCACTCTGTATAAAGAGAATTACTACATTGTATTTAGTTTTCTCTCATAAAATGTAATTGCAGGGACTTTACTACTAACTAATTGAGAAACTCTGTATAGTATTTCATTAAACATTAATATTCCAGTATTTTTTTTAATTTGTAAAATATGTATTTTTCTCCTACTTATTCTTGGGAATACAAATGCAAAAGCGGTTTTTTTCTATGAGTACATATGTATACAGTTACTCACATAAGTAGTCATACCCTACATATTATTGCATGTCAGATCGTATTTACGCTTTTTACAATTGAAGAATTCTCTTTAATATTGTGCACAGTATTTTTCTTTACAATCAAAAGATCTTTCATAGCAAAGTTAAAAAATATAGATATATTCGACATACTAAACATTTTTATAAATATTAACTTAAATAGGGACTCCACAAAAGGATTGATATGTTACCTATATTTTACCTTATGCAAGGTAACTCGAGGAAGATTCCCTACTCAAATTATTATTTTTGTTGTTTGTAAGGAAATTTCAGTACCGTGGTAACTTTATTCGTTGTAAGTCCGACACATAAGTACTTATTACATTTACACTGTATTTAGTTGAAAACACAACAGCTGTTTCGTTACACTGTAGCTTCTTCAGGTGTAACTGTAAAAATTTTTATAGTTATTGGTTAATTTTGTCATTATATTTGTCTATATAAGTATAATAGAGTTGTTCCCTGATTGTAATAATTCAGAATATGTTATCACCTGAAGAAGCTACAGTGTAGCGAAACAGCTGTTGTGTTTCCAACTAAATACAGTGTAAATCTTGAAACTATTGTTTGTGTTTTATTTCTATTGGAATATGGATTTACATTAAATAAAGGCCGAATCTATTGAATTTTTTAAGTACTTATTGGCAAAATGAGATGAAGAAATAAGGAAACAAGTATTCTTGAAAGGAGCAAAGGAAAATCTTACATAGAAATAGCTAAATTAATTAAACCCACATCTTAGTGCTCCAAAGTTGAGACAAATCATTAGTATCATGTAGAAGAACGTTAAGAAATTACGGGTTCCATGGTCAAGTAGCTAGAAATAAACCGTGAATTAATAAGTAGAATCGACGACACGACTAAATTTTGCTAGGGAGTATTTAAAGGACGAAACTTATTGGAAGCATGTTATATTCTCGGATGAGAGTAAATTTAATATTTTTCGGTCAGATGGTAGAGGTAATACGTGGTGACAATGAAATACAGAGGTCCATTTAAGAAACCTGAGAGCGACAGTAACGCGTGGAGGCGGCTCGATAATCGTGTGGAGCTGCATGGCGGCTGGTAGTGTGGGTTAGTTTTTATAGAATAGAATAGAATAAAATAGAATAGAATATATTTATTGCCAATAAACAAATACATGTTGTCTGACAGTAGCACTTAAAATACAGGTAGTATAATAAATAACGTTCACAACGTGGAGACGTGTCAAAACTTGAACTTGATAAATTCATCAAATGAATGTTCTAGTAAAATGTTCCTTAATTTGCGTCTCAATGTAGTTAAATTTGGGGAATCCAATATAAACCGAGGCAATTTATTGAAGAAAGAAAAACCCATAAATTATAGAGAATTTTTGCAGAGAGAGGTGTCAGTTTTTGGATAGTTAAGCAGTGGATCACTTTTAAGACCCCCGATTATTTAGGAACCTCACTCCAAAGTCCGGACACTAACCCTCAACGACAGCTGCAAAAGTTCGATATTCGAAATGCAAAAAATTTCAAGAGCAAAATATAGGAGATATGGAATAATTTTGACCCTAGTGCTACTAAATAGATTGCGTGCCATATCATTCATATACGGCCTGCAATGCAAAAATTACATATAATTTTTCCGTTTGAGCCACATTATTCATATATGAATGACAATAAAAAATCGCAAAATGATGTGCTAAATTTTTCTAAAACCAAACATAATAAACTAATATTCCTCAAATGTTAAAATAATGCAAAATATGAACAATAACGAAAAAGTCGTTTCGACGTCTTGTATTCTATTTACCGTGGAACGCAATTTTAATGTCTAACGGTGGACCAACCGAATATTAGGTACGCAGATAGCATTTTCTTGTTTTCTAAAAATTAAACATGTTGTGTAAACGTAGTAATCCTTGGTAATTAAGAAGTTAGTTGGTAAGAAGTCAACATATTATTGCAAGAAGAGAATTTTGTCATCTTCGGCGATTATATAAGTAAAATAAAACAACATATTTTCAGAATATATTTCAGAAAAGCTGCATTTATATTTCTTTGGCAGCAATGCAACTTACGTCATATAACTTAATCTCTAACTATATATCATTCCACTAAATTTAAGTAGTAAATATTTTAATTTACACTGAATGGAAAATTACCTCAACTTCCCTGGCGTAAAATAATCTGCGATCATTATTTTATAAGAAAATTTCTTGCAATGTGTGTATGTGGACTATACATTACAAGCTTACTTAAGAAGTATTAAGTGAAGATAGTAAAATAATTGTTTAATTAGTGCCATAGAAGAAAGTAAAACATATTGAAAAAATAATGTAACTCAAATAGTTAGTAACTTAATGTTAAATAAACTTAACTGAATGAGATCAATCAATCACATTTTTAGATAGTTTTTCTTTTCTCTGTGCACATCATACAGTAATAAAATTCTATCACGACGAATCTTCTTACAAAGGGCTTCTGTTAGTTCTAAGGCTGGACATATTATCCTTTAGCCTTTTAAGCTCTTTGAACGCGGCTTTGCATCTAACCGCCCGGATTCGATTGATATCACGGAAATTATAACCTCTGCAAGTGGACGGCCAAGTCGCGGCCGGACATTAGTTCCTCATCTCCAGGATCTTGCGCGCCAGGACACGAGGTGGCGGCCTGTCGGGATCTAATCCCCTCAAGTGCCGGATCAGCGCATTCTCCGACAGATCACCGTGCAGATCACTACATTCGTAACAAACCAGGGTGCGACTATGATACGCAGCACCCCGTTATGCAGAATCTTAAGTTTCTTAACTTGAGATTTGCTGGCACTGGACCAGATCAGCACACCATAAGTTAGAATAGGTCGGAGAAACACCTTGTAGATTAGTAACTTAATACTTAAGCTCAGCGAGCTTTTCCGGCACCAAAGAGCAGACAGGGCTGCACGCGCACACTGGAATTTTGGGGCAACTGTTTGTCAACCGCTACTTGGACACCCACTCGCAAACTTCGTTAACGGCTCTTTGGAGACGTCGACAGACCAAAGCATCGTTTCTGGAAGATGAATAAATAGCGGTGTCATCGGCGTACATCGCCAGTCTTGTGGAGACAGATCTGGGTATATCGCTAGTATATAGAATGAAAAGTTCTGCTCTTAGTAGCGATCCTTGCGGGACACCGGCATAAATATATCTCCGGTCGGAAAGCTCGCCGCCCATTTTTATTGAAAAGGTCCTCCCAAAAAGATAGGACCGTATGAGGTCTATCATATTTGCCTTAATACCAAAACTGCCCATTTTGAAAAGTAGACCACCGTGCCACACCAAGTCAAACGCATGGGCGAAATCAAGGAACACAGCGCCTGTGGACTGCCTCAGCTCCAATGCGTTACAGAACTCCTTCGTAAGTCGGCCGACAAGCCCTCCCGGAACCCAAATTGCTCATCGGCTAAAAGATTACCCTCGATGATAAATTCGCGCAATCTTGCTAAGATAACTGACTCTGCATATTTCGATAAGTTCGAGAGGAGACTTATCGGCCTATAACTTGACGGAAAACAAGGGTTCTTGTCTCGCTTACGGAACATGAGGACATTCGCTGCTTCCAGATGTTAGGAAAGGTTCGATGACTCAGCATGATACTCAGAATTCGGACCAAGATATCGATGGCGCTGGTTGGTAATCTCTTTAGGGTAGTATTGGCTATGCCGTCCTCGCCGGGAGCCTTCTCGTTACGAAGGGCTATTGATTTTACGACCTTCTCCTGTCCGACCGAAGGGAGTGGATCGGCATGCACACTAGCGATATCCTCTAGGCAGAGGTCAACCTCACGGTGTAGAGCGCCGTATTGAGGTTGACCTTCGCCACTACGAAAAAACTGTCTCCAGATGCTCGGCAAAAACGTTCGCCCTATTCTCGGCGGAATATACAGGACCCGCCTGACCTTGAACCGGAGCGCCCGTACCATCCCTAGCTTTTTGATACTACATTGCCCCCTGTCGTCAATCTTTGAAACTAAATAGAAATTTTACTCCAAGAATGTAGTATAATATATATAATATTTCATATTAATGACCCAAACTGGAACCTCTCTATTAAACCGATCAAAAGTTAGCAGGGGGAAAGACACTTTAGAACCGCACTGTATAATAGGCGATGTTAAGAGATTTTGGTCAGTAGCGTTAGTTGTTTGTACTCGCAAATTATCCACAGCCAGTGAGAAGCAATCTAATGGCGTGATTTAATTAAATTTATGTAGTAATTTTACACTTTACACACACGTTTATAAAATTTTAGATAGCAAGTTAAAATAGAAATCATAAGCATCAAGTGCATTTAGGGAAATTAAACGAAGGAAATATGTTAGTTTTACATCGAACTTTGACTTTATAACAGCAGTATACATGTATGTACTATCTGCTTCAAAAGAAACGACTCACTCTTTCTGTGGCGAGCAGGGGGAACAGTATATTCTTTACGTAACCTATTAGTACGGGGATAAAGTTTAATGGTTTTTTGATGCAGTTCTTTTGAAACAGATAGTACATATTAGCCGGATGGATATGACTGCTGAAACGCGTTATAAAAAATTAAGATACAATAATCAGATTCGTAAAAGTTTACAATAACATTTTCCAAGTCATCAATGGTGAAGAATATATCGTCCAGTATTACTGCAGTATTGTATTACCAAAATGATCAACAAATACCCGGGTACTTGGAATTGAAGCCTATCGTTAATGAAAAAAGAACACGTGCAAATATACATAAATTAACTTTAATTTATAAATTTCATTCATTATTGTTTTAGTAAAATCTAGGAGGCATTTTTCTATTATAATTTCGCATAGGATCACATTATTACAATTAGCATTGATAGAATTTAAACAGAAAGTTGTAGGCTCTACTATAATTTTGTATTATCATTTAACTAAGTTTATAAAATTTTGTAAGGATTTCTTTGTCTTATTAATTTTGAGTTCATTATTTGTATGCGTTAAAACGATATTTTTTTAGCTCATTTTTGTTTGAATTTTCGCAGCAATATATTTTAAATTCTTATTATTAGGAATGTGAAGAAATATTCCATAGCAAATAATACAAGATTTCATTTGCTTTGGTAGCATTTCTGTATTTCCAAAATATCTTTGTGAAATACTTTTTTAAAATGTTTCTCCTTTTTGGAAATTTTTTCTCGAAGGTTGTTTTACGTTTGGAGGTGGTATTATGATCTGTTCTGTTTCCAAGACTGTAGTAATTGTAGTAACTTAAAATTGGTATATACAGGGTGTAACAATAGTGCGATATTCTTCCATATCTCCTTTGTTATGCAAAATACAGCAAATATTTACATACGAAAGTTGTTTAGTTTTATTTTTATTATGTTGTTTATTTTTATTTTTTACTATAATCGAGAAATCATGTTCATACTTTATCTATTCTAACAACTTTTTTAGGTTTTGGTAAGTTTTTGACTTGATATTGTCTTTACATGATCAAGTTTTCTCTTCTATATTTTATCACCGTAAAAATAGCAATCTTTAACACACTTCCTTTGTTCGATCCAGCAAATAGGAATGGAGAAAGGAAAAGAATTTTATGGCTCAGATAAGCAATTCTTAAAACATTTGGCATAATATTATGTGTGGAATTCACGGTTTTTCTTGATAGTAGGGCCCAAATAGAGTTTATAAGTTCTACAAGCACATACTTGACATGAACTTGTCACTCTACACATATTACATTACAACAAATACTTGAATATCTTGTACATATATAAGTGAGATATGATTGTGTTTAAAAAGTTAGATTAAAATCTCAATACAAGTTTTGATGCCTTTCCATTATTAAAACTTACTAAAGTCAGATAAATAGTCGACACGGCTTTCGTCGACGGCTTTTGTTCATTTTCCTAATTTGTGTGTTGCACTATTTACATGCTTTTTTAATATGATTGTATATTGTAACATAAACTTTCCTCACAAACTAAGTACACCACTTTTTTGTAATTATTTTGTAAGTCTGTGAATATCATAAAATCCCTTTTACGTCGTTAACGATCAACGAACAAAGTTGATGACTTTTTACTTGCTTTCCACATTATACTTATGTATTCATGAGTAAGTTATTTATGACTTAACTTGAATGACTAAACCTGAAGATGTTAAAAGAGTGAAATAATTTTTTATTAATAAATTCATCAACGATTTTTACATATCGAAACTTATACATTTTAATGCCGCTTCTATAACTATATTAATTCTCTGGAACTAGTTTATCGATTAGTTACTGTTAACAATTTATCTAAATTACGCTATGACATTTCCTATTAATGTTCGTAATTGAATTAGTTCGAACTTTCCCAACTCTGTCTGCGTGTGTTGGTATAATTCGATTTTCCGATTTCTGGTCATAATTGTATGATTAGTGGGAGTGTTGCTAACGTTTTCTCCCTGTAAACAGCATCGGATTCGTAGCGTTACGATCCCGTCTTTCTGCCGGATTTGCTACTATGGAGAGGAAGGGGACCGAAGCCAGACTAATTCACTAGGACGCCGTTTCTGTTTCGAGCGACAACAAATTCGATATTCCGACAGCGTGCTCTTGTTAAATTTAAACGCAACACAAATCGTTATCCAAATGTGCGATGATAATTCGATTCCTCTTCACAGACAGCGCCTCTAGTGTTGGAAATGGATGGTTAGTTTATGCATATAATTCAAGGACAATTTACATGGAAAGAATTCTAATAATTCTAGTGAAATGTTTGAACTGATTACAATAACGAATTACCACATCTTAATAAATGCATAACGGCGAATATAATTTTTGGTATTTTTTTGTTTAATTTTCATGATGTTCTCTGAGAGGTGCTTTTATAACGTTGTTACTTACAACATTCTTTTGCCTTACTTTAAGCAATGTTTATAACAATTTTTGTTCTTAGCTTCGTTGAAAATTGCTCTAGATAGACAAGTGAAGAAAATGGATCAGAATAATCAAAGTGGTATACGTTTTTAATTACAATGCTATGGAAAGGATAATTGTCACATCATTATTAGATTAAATAAACGTTAGCATCCATATACTTTGTTATGTGATACGTTAGTCCAATTCCGTGCCATGAAAAACAAGCCAAAATCATATACAGGATAACAACTTCACACAAATCACATCAAATCAAATCACATAAAGGATATTCTAATTTTATGGCCTCAATCTGTCTTTTTTTGGACTACTTCCCTAAGGTTTAATGGATTCCTTTTTATCATTTATATAAGCAGCTATGTTGCGTTTATTGGGCAATTTCTGTGCCTTTTAATTCGGGTTGATGATGTAAACTTATCACCAAACTTGAAGCATTTAATACAAATTAGTGGATCCTGAGTTTCTTATTATCCTTTCCTTTCTAAAATAAATTTTGTTTTCTAAATCTTTGCATTGGCTATTATTTTCGCCGAACTTTTTAATGTTTCCTGTATGAACCTTTATGCTCCTTCAGTAATCTTAGTCATTTATTAGAGTGATGATTAGTAAGCTATATTGTTGACAATTCCTGAAGTTGTTCATAACGTTTTATATTGACATGGATCCAATACGACTGTAATTTCGTATACTCTTAATATTCTATTTTTCGTACTTATTGTTTCAATATTTATCGGTCCTGAATATTTAAGAACAATCTAATATAATATACACATTTTTTATTGTTGAGTACAAAGATTAAAAATAACATGAGATATATGGATTTTAATGTGGTTGAATTGAGCGTTAAATTGTACAATATCCTAATCCACAGGTATTTTTTTGCGACGGTGCCAGTAAATTTCGCAATAGCTTGGTATTTTGAAAAAGTAACTCATATTGATTGTCATGAATACAGCGTTATAAATGATAATTATCGAATACTGCTTTGTAGGTACAAAGGTAATGAGTACTTGGGCTGTTGGAATTCATCCAAAGTTCATTGTGTTGTACCGAGTGTTGTTTATGCAAGTGTCAATTTTATAATTTTCAAACTTCAATAATAATTTTTTTATTCACGTTTTTCTATATACACATATTTTTGTGCGACTCCACGGGCGGAACGATCTCGCAAGGCCAACTCGACCAAAAGTAAGAACTATTGTGGACCTACGCCGTTTTAGTCCTCTCAACTAGGTTGCGCCCGGACAAAGAAGTCCGCAAGCTGATCAAGAGTTAATTGACTTTCTCCGGAGTCAATTAATCGATCGACCTCAAAGTATATCCGCCTCTCCTTGTCCGCTGCTGTTTACAACTCATTTCAAATTAAGGACTTGCAGTATGCACTTTATTTTGCCAACCAGAACGCCAGGGGCAAATGGGCTGTTTAAAGGATTCCATAACGGCGTCCTTCTATGTTGAGAAAGCCTTACAATCGCCTCTTAAAATTTTCCATCTCTCTTATGTATAATAATGAATTTTGTTTATTTACGATTTGTTCGATTTATTTAATGGAACAGTATTTTAATTGTGTTACGTCTCGGAGTGTTTGTATTTTTCCATTTTCAAACAATTATATAAAGGGCAAGGTACAATTTAGTTTGGTTATAAAGTTATTTTCGAAAGAAACTTGCATTACAGATTCTTTTTTATATGTCCAGATACATATGTAGCTACTGGCTTTAATTTTTAATGTAAGTAAAATTGACAAAAGTCAGTGGCTATGGATATGAACATATAAAAAAGTATTTGTAATGTAAACTTGTTTTGAAAGTATCTTTACAACCAAATTAACCTTACCTTTTATGGAATTGTTTAATTGAAATTCCGAAAGGTAACGCAATTAAAACAGATTTAATCATGATTTGTCATTTAGTAATGATTAAATAAATCGAAGAAATCGTAAACCAGAAACAAAATTTGAGACAGAGTATAATAATGAGGTAAAGATATATCCAGTGTTTTAGTCAAAATAATTAACCTTTATGCAGGCTCCTCTTAATTCAACATTCTGAAATAGTATTCATTTTTGAAAGTTTTACTCTATAGGTATGTTCATAATACCAGTTACTAAAGGTTAGATGCACATATTTGAATGAATTTTTTGTTTAGTTATATGTACATCAATTAAAAATATAGATATTACTTATACAGATATTGCAGATAGCGTAGCTCATCGAGGTTATTTTTTTAATTAAACTTTTTACATTTTATTGAATGCAAGGATAGAAAAAAGATCGAAAATTTGAGATGTCAAATATTTAATTTACATACGTAGTTTTCAGTTCCGTCATAATAGTAAGGTGTAATAAGCTACCGTATATCCAGAAGGCTCCCTTTTCCAGGAAACTATTTTGAGAAATTACATACATACGTAAATCTATACATACATATAATATCTGCAAATTAACGGTATTTTATTTCTTTTACTCAAAACGGATTTAGAATCATATTTTTCTCCGTAATTATATTTGATATTTCTTTCGAAATGCGCAATAAAAATCAAGTATCAGAATCTACTTCAATTGTTAGAAAAAATATATAGAACGAAAATTGTCGGAATAAATTTCTTTGCGCGTCTCTATTTATCGTTCCTTCAAAATGGAACTAGCCTGTTAGGCAGATAATTTGGTTTTGTCAAAATTACCTTCAGATTTTCTGTGTTTTATAGTATAGTAGGTAGTATGTATACACTTTTGCAGTATACAAAAGCCGCGAAAAACAACATAGCAAATGAAACATAAAATAAATACAGAAAAATCGTTTTTAAAATATGCTTCTAGAATAGAACGTATTTCTGTACGAAATCTACTAGCTATATGATAAACCGCTTAGCAGCGTGAATAAATTATCCAAGACAAAGTGGATTATTTGTTTCTCCCGTCAAATTTCCTTTTTAATCAACAACTTTCTTAGTTTTCATGTTATACAACTAACTAATCTAATATATCATCGGCCATTTTAGCATAGTGATGCACGTTTCCTATATATTTTGCTTTGACTGGTTAATTAAAATATTCGTGCACTTTTGACACTTCCTGTTATACAAATAATTTAAATGTCACAGTGGTTTAATAAGTTTATTTTTTCTGTAGGATTTAAAATGAATAGATTCAATAAGGTTTCTATTATAATAGTAATCTCATTATTACATTAGGCCCAAGAACAAATATATTACAATTTCAATAAGTTAGCTACTATTTTATTGTTACTAAATTTCTATGTTTTACAATTTGGTTCGATATAATTTTCGTATTAATAACACTGTTCTGGATTTTCACACTCTTTGTCACTGCCTATGCAATGTTGCAATGTTAAATTTCTATTTTATTGCCTTTTTCGTCAGTATTTGCTGGGATCGGTTTCATGTTTGGGGTCAACAATAAGTCTGCTGATATACATATCTATGTAAAATCCATTTTCTTTCATACCGCCTTCCCATTTGATCAATATGCTGGTTAAATGTTTCTCCGTATTAGTCTGAAACCGTACTTAAAGTTTTCGGGAAAGAATTCTAAGTGCCAGTGAAGAAAATGTAGCTTAAGAGACATGTTGGAATCTAATTCCTCGTAAGATTGGATATGTTCTTCAACTAGTGCTTTATAATTCTCCAATTTCTTGTTTCTTAGGGAGTTGCTACGCATGCATTTGAAAGCAGTTCACGCATATTTGGTATTCTCAAAAGTGCAGCTTCAAAATTGTTGTCTTTGAAAAGTGTGAGTTTGCCTCACTTATGTGCCAAAATTTCTCTTTCAAGAAAATTGATTTGCGATTTAGGTTGCAATTTGAGCATCAAAAATCACTTTTTGCGTACTCATCTTGATTTTTTGTCTCAAAATTTTGGATGAATCAGCGAAGAACGACATAAAGAAGTGGAGTAGAGGCACCAGGGAAGATGGAATACGAATATGATGACCTATTACTGTTGGTGTTCAAATTCTTGCGTTTGTGCATAAAAGAAACGCGATTTAACGGTCTTTTGAAACAGAGAATTATTAATAAAAGTTTCAGAATTTCTGTTAATACTATTTTTTTTTACAAAAATTGAACTAATTGAAAATATGCCAATTTCTGAGACAAACTATATTAGACAAAAAGTCCTAGAATTGGCTCTCAATAAAAAATTGGTAAAGCTATTTCAAACAAAAAAGTTGATATACATTTCTGGTGCAACCGGAAGAAACTGAAATCTAAAACTGTTTTAAATTGAAAGCAGGTAGCACAAAATTATTACTTGCAAAATTTCTAATCGCAATGTTTACTAGTTCCTTATATTTTTTTAACCGAATCGCGTCATTACAGCTTGTTGTACGTTCGTAAAAAGCAATACATTTTTATTTCGTAATTCGTATTGTATCTGGATGATTGATTTAAATCAAGTTTGAAATCACTTTTGTTACTTTAAATAAAATACGCAATATATTTCTTATAAGGTGATTTGTGTGGCTTTTAGGGTATATATTCTAGCACTAAAAATAACTAGGATAAACAATCCTCAATAGGTGACAGCAGTTTGCCGTTTCAAGCATATCTTAAATATGATCTTCCAAAATTATTGTTCCGTTGTTTATATTTAGCATGAATGGTGTTTTTAAAGAAGCCTCACAGGAAATTTCCTCGCCAGAGATAAACCGTGGAAGAAAACAAGAATAAAGAGTCTTTTGTCTCCACGTTTTGTTTATTTTTATTTCTGCTCACTATTGTCATTACTTTTTTCACTGTACTTCCTTTTGTACTTCCTTTTCAATTTTCTTGATATCTCGGATTTCTTTACTTTTCTGGTTACGCCACCAACTTTACTGGAAAATTTTTTGAATTAAATAAAATAGTTCGAAAATAGTTTAGAAAGTTTCTGGTAAACCATAGATATGCAGAAGCGGCTGAGAATGCAAAACATACATTACTGTTGTGAGATATAGAAAGAGAAGAACTTGCGTTCCATTGTAGTAGAGAAGATTACTTTAGTTAAGCCAATATTATCACTCGAACGGTAATTTTCTGAATATGAGAGTATTAACGGTTTTTGAAATAGACACTACTTAACCAAGTTTATTAAAAAAATGTAACATATAATTTGGTAAAGCTATTTACTATTCTTAAAGATAGGTAATTACAAATTTCTTTTTGTATCGTTAGGAATAGTAAATTGTGTTATCGAAACATACAACCTGTCTGTACCAATAAGTGCTGGTAACCTAATGTAAGCGCTGTAACACTTGATAATGAAAAATATCAACTATTATCGGCAGATATTGTTATATTTATTCGAATTTTTCATAAATGTACTATCACAAAATGAATTTTATAATAGTTTTTTTGAAACTTAGCTACTATTGTATGTATCTGTGTATATAAGCACAAAACATATACTAGAAAAATATATTTGGTAGTGCCTCGTACATTTCGTATCTTAATAATTAGGCACTTTGAATACAAATTCTGTAAAGCGTGAAAGAGGTGTTTTATGTACGACTAGTCTCACAGTTCTCACAATAAAGCATTAATTTCACATTAATGCGGTTCTTATCCAGGATTCCATTTTGGTAAACACGATAATAAATTTCGTCAAATTGCTCAGGCAAATTCATGTTAGCAAACCGCCGTGAAATGTTAAAAAGACTGTGTGAAGATACAGAAGGTGGTAAATTTATTGTGCGACATGTGCTTGGCGATTTAATTTGGATCCATACCTCAGGAACGATACAGACAACGAGCGAAGGTTTGTCTCTTATTAAATTCTAAATGTAACTGCGGTTGTAATTTAAATTAATGAATTTTCATAGAGTTTGGCTGATTAATAATTTCTTAACGTCTTACTACATTTATTTGTCACTAACTCGTTTTTAATTAGGTTATTTTAGTATTGTTGTAAGATGTAGTTACTACGACAACAAACGTTTGATATTCAATTTTACAAATTATTTATCACTTACTTATAAGAAATCTTGTCGTACAAATTTGAAATTCTTGTTGGTTCTATCCGCTTCTAAAATTCAGAATCGCATAGTGGCATAGCATCCAAGAACAGAAAACAGTTTCAGTCATTAGGCTGCTTAATTTTTTCTTAATTTATATGAAGCATGAAAGCTAATATCAAATTTGTATGTTCATATACAATAATTCTAAGTAGTGTAATGCCACTTATACTGTGTAAATAAGTATATTTAGATACCAGTTCTACCCAATTCCAAAACAGAATATCCGATTGTGGTTTCAGAATCGCAGGTTCAGATTCGGTTTCAAAATTCAGAACAGCATAGTAGAATCAACATAGAATTATTTCTTCAAAACCGGATATAGTATAGGGCATCCAAGACTGGAATTGAATAACGGAAACTAAATAAATACTAAAATTGAAATAGTTTCAATCATTAGGTTACTCGATTTTTGCTGCTTGATCATCGACTATACTGTTAATAAATATTTTGATATTTTTGTATTTATGGTAAACATCCGAATATTAGTGTGTCATTCAAAACCGCATAACTGATATTGAGTTTCCGGAATTAGGTGGATTAGAAATTTCTAGCTTAGCTCTTATAAAAAAGAGTTTGTCTAAGAAAATGCAACGATACTTTGTACATATATAGGTTACTAAAACCTGGTTATGCCACTACACTAAAGATGAGTTTATAAATGGTTTCATCTTACATACTTTTCGTTTAATGTAAAATAGAAAAATAAGGAGTATGACAGTTTTCGAAAATCTTACAACGTCAGAAATATAACATCTGGCGATCATTATTTTGTGGGTTTATGATCTTTATAAAGCCTTACATGAAGAAATACAATACAAACTGTTAACAAAGCAACAATTACAGTTTAATATCCATTATTAAAATTACATTTTGTGTGGAAACAACTTAAGTCAATTTAGAATGTATTTTTAAGTTGCATTTCTATCTTGAATAAAGTTTGTTGTTAAATTTAGACCAATTTTCACATCTTGTCATGGACAAAAACATAGAAAATTGGAGATAAAGCAATTTGGATCTTTTTTTATAATTGATGTTGTTTAAATTTCACGTTTAAGAAGAAACAAATCAATATTGAAAAGAATCTGGAAACGATGATTTACTACCCGCAAAAACATTACAATATGTATTTTACTTGATTGAAACTAATATCTTTGTTAGAACTACAATAATTTACCTCTATAGAATAATCCTACATGTCCCTAAGTAGTTTATCAACTCTCATGTTATATATATCTTATAAAGTAGCCGGTGCGTGATGTGATAATTCTATATTCAGAAAAATATAAACTACCGTAAACATGTGATATTTCACCCACGTTCTGGTAGCTGTCGCACCTATCGCTCTGACATGCTGCCAATCTGATTTTCGGGGTAATTTCGCAAAAATAAAGCACGTTCGTAATAAATATCGCCGGCATTTCACATTTCGATTCGTGATTTAAATAATTCCAACCGGAGAACGAGCGGCATGCTGTAAATGCTTTTGAGGTGTGAGAAATCCCACCAACGTACACCGTTTCTCCTTTTGTGCTGTTTTCTGTAAAAATATGCTGGCGTTGAAGGCTTCAGAATACTAAGTTTGTTGTAATGCAAATTTTGATTTTAATTTAAACATGTCCTGACTTTAGCAAAGTGAAATATTACAGACTACCTAGGGTATGCATAAGATTGTCTTCTTTGATTATAGTTTAATATTTAAGAAAAACTTTATTGAATAAGAATGATTTACGATAACAGCATCACTAATCGTTTGAATGAGATTTAGGTTAGTTGTTACTTCCTATAAGCTGTAATTGCAAATGTTTCTGCATTATATTATATTTGATCAAATTTAAGCCAAAAACGAAATTGTAGAAGATTTGCAGAATTTTACGAAGATAGATACTTTTATGTAATCGAAGATAGTAATGATAATCCTGAAGGCTTCTATATGTTTGTCAACTATTCGTTGATGGATACGTTAACCCACTAATTTGAAAAAATATTTTGATCACACTTATGATATTTGTATACATATGGTATATTTCGTAGGCTGGTGGAGGTCAGTATTTTTTGAGTCGTCGTCTACTGGTCCTACTATTATTACTGCCAGCTTCTCCGTTTTACAAAATAAAATCAAAACAGATGACGAAAGAGGACTATTCTATGGCTTACTAGGCCTTATACGAGATAACTGAAAATAAATCCAAGAAGATTGCTTTTTGCGATTTGCCACCTTCTGTTCAACTTTTAATCTTAGTTCTCGCTCTCCACTAGCATACATGAAGCTTTGATATATCTGTCCAGCAAAGTGACAGACAGTGTCGAGACAAACTATCGGAACAGCAAAGCGTATGTATATTCCCAAATATTATAATTTATTTTGATGTAATTTTTCTCCGAATAGGTGCTTCATTTGCACTGTTTGGAGCTTTCCTTTGAACAAAGTGGACCAAACAAGTTTTCTGAAATTAATATCACATAGTTTTTATTCAGCAGTGAATGTTGCTAGTTTACATGAGTAGGGTAATACTTTCATTATGTCCAGGAAACAAAAAAGTGAAGACGAAAATGAAACATTTTATGATTTTTAATATATTGCTATTTAAGAAACTCAATATTTTATACTGCCTGCTTTAGCTTTCATTACAACTTTCATTCTTTTCGGCATACTAGTTAGTAATTTGTATCAAATATAGCGAGATATCCATTCTTCAATTATCATTTCCTGGAGTGTTTGTATCGAGGTATACATAATTGCGTTTCCCTAGTTTTTCTTTTAAGAAATGCTATAAGTCCTCAATAGAGAAGACTATGGTAGCCAATCTAACAACCTAACGTTGTTTTCGCGGAAGCAATTCATTATATTAACCTCTTTGTGGCAAGGAGGGTTATCCTGTTGAAAATAATAATCTCCTGTCACAGTGTCATAAAATTTTTAATTGTAGATTCCAATACTTCAATACTACAAATATCTACGAGTATTGCGACAGGGTGCGCATAACATATGGTCGCAACTGTAATGTATATCTTACGATAAGTCAAATTGTAAAATGTGTTTTAATAAATTATAACTTGTAATACATTTCATGTTTACATTTATCCTAAAATGTCATCAAAGGCTACCGAATTAACAAAGTTTATTATTATCTTAATATCTTTTTGAAATTTCTCGTTGAATCTTTAGATGTAGGAATTACGTACAAACGTTGGTATGTTTCAAAAGCGGATAATAGGTATTCGTATTAGTATCGTCTTGATGCTGAATGTTTAGTGGGTAAAATAGTGCACAAACTAGAACAAAAAATAAATCACGATCTGCCAGAAATGTTGAGGCTAGATTTTTTTGGCTGTATGTAACGAAGAACACTAAAATATTTGCATCGTGAACATTGCATTTATATTCAGCCATATTCAGAACGTTATTTATTGTTACATTTTACTGGTTCACGTACCAGATAGACTAGATTTGTGTGAAATAGTATTGGACAAGTTGTGCCAATCCAGAAAGCCCTTGAGAAATTCAGGGCTCTCGTTCCCACAAGACCTATTTTTGAAACAAGGAACATCCAAGTTATTGTGGAAAATACCATTTTTACATAATGTCAAAATAAATGTATGAGGAATTTAAACGGAAACATTTAAGAATTGTCAAGACATGACTGCATTATTCGATAAATTCTGGTGCTAATTAAATAAAATTATGTCACTTTAAAAGATAGACTACCGCTTTATATTCAAAACAGCGTTCTGAAACTTTATATTATTTTTCATATTGATTTTATGTTATCTACCACATTTTATCATTATCTTTTGTTATCATATAAATCATCTTTCTTATTTTATTTATATATAAAAATAATTAAGGCGAAGTATCTATGTGTAAACCATACAAACGAGGTATACAGGGTCGCTTGAAGAACGATAGCTGATTGACAGTTCTCCGAATATAACTTTTGTTAAACCCTTTGCACTTATTCAACGCATGAGCTATTCACCGAATGCTTACAGTGTCAATTTTATATACATACAAGGTTATGCTATAAACTCTGTTCTTGGGCAAAAGTTTTGACTTGTATCGTATTTAAATTATGATTGGTAAACTTTTATTTATTTTAGTTTGTGTTTGCAAACAACTTATGTTTGGTCATCATGTGTTAATAAACGGCTGTTTAATAAATTATGTAGAACTTCAGTATCGGTTATTCTACGCCATTCATCTTGTCATAAATAAGATTTTGTTTCTATCTTTGAATATCCACCACAGACATGATCAATTAGAACAAGGTAAACATGGCTGCGACAAAATTCAGAGTCGAAATTTTATGGTTGCATATATGGCGTCAGCTTGGCAAACGTGTTTGCATCATGGAGTCCCATAAAACAGAACACATAAAAAGTATTGCATCTTATATTATAATAATGTTCCGGCAGGGCGGGGCTAGTGGTGGTACAGCAAAAACTAGGCTTACTAGTATAGTTACACAAAAATAAGAGATTTTTTGTAAATATTCCGCATATGTGTAAAAGAATTGTTTCTATTTGTTTGTTGTTGGTTATACTACAGCAATCTTTGTGTATAACGTATAAATATAATCGAATTAGGTACAATTAAATTAATTATGCTTGATTTTTGGTTCACTCACATGATGAGTTAATATGAAACTAATGTATTGAATTCTAAACAAAGTACTACTGAATGGAAGAGGTAACAATTTAAATCGAATTGATTAGCCGCAGTGGTTAGACGGCTGACTATCGTTGTGGCGGGACGATAGGAACCGCGTTTCAATTCTCTGGAGGAACGCTGACAATTTTTCAGAGAGTTGAAATCGGGATTGACTTACCATCCGCTGTTGGGAGCAAAGTCATTAATAGCGCGGCATTATAAAAGGCGATATGATGCTGTCACAAAGACATTTGAAAACAATTTACACACACAAACTACACCGCAAGAGTTGCAGAAATAGCCAGACAAGTAATACAGCTTACGGAGTCACTGCAATTAGGCACCCACCACACATAAAAAAAACTTTTATAAAATTGTTTTCTAGTTATATTGGTTGCTTATGATCTGTTTATTTCTATTATATTCATAGTCTATAACATTATTTAGTTAAAAACAAAATGGGTTGATAGCCACAGTGGTTAGGCGGCTGCCTATCATTGCGGAATCATTGTGGAACGATAGGAGACCTGATTCAATTCTCCGAGAGGACGATGACATTTTGCTCGGAGATTTGAATTCCGATCGAACTATCATTCGCTGTTAGAAGCAAAATGATTAATATTGTGCCATTATAAAGGCGATACAATGCTGCCACAAAGTTATTAGAATACAATTATACATACAAGTGATACAGTTTACGAAGTCACTGCAACTAGCATCAACCACACATAAATAAATTAACTTGTGTATTAGTTTATTTGAATTTTAATTCTATAGAAGGATTTTCATATTATTTCTATAACTATTCTTGAATTTCTTCGTTAAGTACATTGCAAAAATTCATTTTCTAACAGTTCCACAAACTTTCAACATTTTACTGTTTATATTTTTTCTTTTTGGTAGAACAATTGAAGTTACGGATAAGTTTTTCTGAACTTTTTGTATTTATAAGTGGAAAATATTCAATTAAAATGTTTTGACATCTATATTAATTACTCTAAGAGGATACATTAATTTTGAAATCCATAAATATCATGGGGAGTATAATTTACTAGCTACCCAAGCCGTTAGTGTTTCTATTAAAGGCGCAAATACAAAATTATATGTTATGTATATGTGCAGTTGCCCACTATTTATTTATCATTTGACGGAAGACAAATATTTCAGTACGATAAATTACGTACAGACGCACTCTTTTACATACGCAAAACTTCAAACGTAGACGCAGACATATTATTATTGTATGAGAAAATATCTCGTGCAGACATTTTAGAACCAGTTGTTTTCTTTAGAAATGACCCTTGTCGCGAAGCTTTAATTTTCGTTTATAAGAAATAAGCTCAATTTACTCGACTGACACTAGTTATTTTCCGGACGGTTGCATTTATAATAACATAGGTTTATGTGTTTTTCTTGAACGACATTCAAGTTAAAATTATAAGTCTGGCACATTCGAAACTTGTGTCCCTTTGACAAATGCAACTGACATCTAATCGTACTTGCGCGAACATTGTTGCGAATATATGTTGTTACTGTTCAATCTGTGCGTGAAGAGTTACATCGCTAGTGGTATTTTTAAATTAGACAGCTGTTTAGATAAATGGTTATAGTTGCTCTAGAATTACATAAAAGTAGAACAATATAATTTTTTTACATTGTAGTTAAAATATTAATCATACATATTTACAGCATTTCATGTTATAAATTTTTAATGAAATTATCCTGAGACTACAGTTATTATAATGTGTAATGCAATTACAGTAATTCTTCTCTTGGTTTAGTCAATTAGAAGTATTTGGTTTATTTAGTTAAAGCTTTATCGGTGAAGAACTATTGTTTACTACTAAATAATTTTATATGATAGTTTCAAAAAGTGTTCTATAGGTTTTTTCTTCAGAATTTCGTTGCATTACATAAGTTATCACTCAACAATTAGAAATAATTGAAAGTAGAAATCTATATCATCTATATCATCAAGTTTTCGAGATCAAATCACTTTGCCATGTATGCTCATTTCATAATTAATGAATAACCATTTTAAAAAATGGAAACCATAATGGTTTCTTATGATTTTCATGTTTAATGCAGGTATTGGCTTTTAGACTGGTTAATGAACTATATATTTTTTACCGTTTATTCGAGTGGACAGTGGACCATGAGTTTTCTCAATTGAACACTAAATGTTTTACTTTCAAGAAAGAAATATAGCTAGTGATTAAACTACAGCTTTTACATGTAGTTGAAAAATAGAAGATTGTGTGGTTAGCAGTCTGAATGTTGTATAATCGACAAGTGCAGCAATTTTATATTATCTAAGCTTTCTGACCAAAGTAAATTTGTATTTTTCTGCTTGTATGTATGAAATTGATAAAAAATTGTAACTATGTCATATTAGTTTGAACTAATGTAGCCAGTCTGAAATTTCCGCAAAAATGGCATTCTGGTGCCATCTTTGAGTTTAGAAGTTATCATTGTATCCGCTAGATGTAGCCACTTTTGGAATTGTTTTTACATTGCGACAAATGTGCCTTCGTTTACTTTGAAACTTTAACACTGCAAATATTGTTGTTGAAGTTTGTATCTTATTATTGATTGATATTAGACTTTTTACTACTTAACTTTTTCTAATTAGCATACGTAGTAGAGATTTACGAAAAGAACGATTTACACTTAATTCTAAAGACATTAATAATCCTGCTGTTGCATTTAAATAATAATTTTGGAACATTAAATTGGTTTATGATAGCATATAGCAGTATATAACCTAAGGCACACTTAAGGCTTTAATTCTTATTTTTTAAATGTGTTAACTCATTTCTTCTTACATAAAATATTAATTATGTTTTGGCCCTCAGTCGATTATATATGGAACATTGGGAGAATCGACAGTGCATAATTAGTATATACAATGCAAATATTAAAAAAAAATAGGAAGACCCCAAGAAGCACATCTACTGTTAGGATCCTACCAAAGTAGTTGGTATTGTCTGTTATTAAATTTCGAGTAATTCCGGGGAAAGCAAGTAGTGATAATCTATTTATAATTCTAATAAAAATAGTCCATATCAAAAATAAAAATTAAAAACCAACAAGTAATGTCTGCTTCTAAAACGTTCAAGAGGTAAAAAGGATACACTGCCCACCAACATTACAACAAAGCAACGCAATACCTGTTTATCGTAAATTTTGAAATCTTCGGGCTTTTACGGCTGGGCGTCAATGTACTTCCTGCACTTCTTGGTGACTAGCTCCACTTACTAGTCACTTTCTCTTCAACTTAGTTACACTGGAGAGCAGAAGAAATGTTATTTCTTGTCCCAAAAAGAAAATATGTGTGTAATATGATTTTTTCTCTTTAACTCGAATATAATATCGATTTGTTTCCCCATCGCATATGGTTTCCAAGAGAGATAATAATAATTAATACTTTCTATATTCTTAACTACGCAATATTCAAACATTCTAACTCACCTAGAAAGAAGTATCACTTTTGATGGCCTAACATTAATTAGCTAGCATTTATGCTTTAGCATTGATGCTTCTTTTCCATGGCTGAAATCTCCCGATAAAACTATTTTCCCGTGTGCATTGCTTACTGCGTCAAGATTTTTCGGGAAGAAATCTAGGTAGGAGTGCAGGAAGACCTTGACAACATCACGGTAATATTTGCCAAATTGCTTTCTGTAGTGAATTGGGTAGTCTTTACTTTTCATCGTGCATTAGTGATCATTTGTGGAAATAAAATATTTATCCCCTAATTTTTGCACCCCAAATGTTAGAAAATTTCTGAGTTAAACAATATGAAATCCATAACGTTAGATACACACTTTTATTACACAATGCTTCACATTTCACATTTTTCTGTTACGGAAGGAATTATTTGCATTCAGGCCCCTTTTTCAAATGTAGTGATTTTTTGTCCTTAATATTCGATTTATCTCACTACTACTACTTCTTTCATACTAGCAGAGAGCTCTAGAGGTATTAATGAAAATTTCTTGTCGTTATTCAGAATAATACCTTTTAAACCAAAAGTAGAGGAATCGATGAACAAGCGTGTGGGTGATGGAGAAATTCCCATACATATTTGAAAACACGATAACATCTTTATTGGTGCGGTATTCATGAAACAATCATGTTGACCAGAAACCGCATTGTCGTTTCCGTTTATTGTATTAATTTATACATGTCAGAAACTGTAGCAGGTATTGTTTCCTTAGTGCTTTTGTTGTCAATTGTATTTAAAGACGAAGTAGGTGTGAAACAAATTCATACTATACATATATCTTACATACATATTCCTTTCCCCTGCTATAAGATAGTGTAACACGCATCTTTGTAACAACTTCTTTTTATATTTCATAAAAAACTTTTTAATTGTAATTGCGCTATTTTATCTTTATATCTGTTGGTACAACATAATATAATTTCTCTAAAGCTGTTACAACAACATTCTTCGGTCGAGGAACGCTTAACAATTTTCTACTTTAATGGATTTATTCAAACACATTTATGCAGCACTTGAAGTTGAGCAGCTTGATTGACAATGTCATTGTACTTAATCTGACGGTTTGGAAATATAACGTTAATGCCTCCCTCGGTTTCCAGCTGAAATGGAACCTCGCATTCTACATCATTATTCCCCTAAGTGCATTTAGTTTTCATGGGGTGCAAAATAAAAAGTCACTTCATTGTACGCGTTCTATATACTGCAGTCAAATTGTCTTCTAAATATTATTTCTTGGTGAATTGTTTTTATATAGATCGCGTAAGGATTGCAACTTGGATAGATATAGATTAATTAATCAACAGTGAAGGGATTGGCCATTAAATATACAGAACCTGAATACGAGTACATAATATTAAACAACAAAATGATGGGGAGAATGGATGTGAAGGTATATTGACATCATCAAATATCAAATTATTAACTGCAGTTCCTAATATTAATAGTAAACTTCGTTCCGCTATCTGTTCCATAGCGGAGAGTTTTTAACTCTTAAGCATTCTATTCGCGTCCTAAGTACCTAGCATATGTATGTAAATACTAAATAGCAGCTAACCATCCTTTGTCTAAATGCTACGTCCTTGTTTAAACGATCTTTCGGTCTAATATTCTAATACAATTACAGCATTATATTAAATGTTTCAATTGTAGGAAAAAATTTAACAATGATTTCAAATTACATTATTATGTTATACTTGTTTCAATTTTGAATTTTAGTATTTTGGTAGTGTATTCAAGATGCTGCTCAGTAAAGCTCGGAGCTTGTGATTCACTTCTACTGCCATAAGGTCGAATGCGTGTGGCAAAAATCAAGACAAATTTATGGTAGTAGTGACCGGGTAGATACATTAAGCATTTTCACGATAATTTCACTTTGCAAATGTTATATCACCAGTTACCTTTTTCTTTGTATAAAACATTTTTGCATCACGTCAGACATGTTTTAATAAAACTATCGTCACTCCCATGCAAATTTCTAAGATTCACTGGGTATGTGTTTTTCAGTAGTACATACATACATATGTAATATGTACATTCTAATTTAAATTTATTTGATTTCATGTTGTAATACTGACACCCCTAGATATAACCGAACTTCTGAACCTTACTGCCCAAGCATGTAGCATTTTTAATAATGAATTTACCTAAGGTAAATTTAGTTTTGTTATCCTCACTGAAACGGACGCCTAAATAACTAAAACTTAAACATGTACAGTATGTCTCACTAAGTTCGAACCATATGGAAAACTTTTTTATTATTAATTTTAGGGGTTATTTTTGAAAAAAGTTCTGCATGTTCTAAAATATAAAACACAATCATCAGATACTAATTTTGTTCAGTCCTATACGCGATTTGTAAAAAAATATGAATTTTTCTAAAGAGTAAAGTATCTTTATATTTGACAATATTGAAAATTGTTATAAGGAAAAATTGATCAGAACTAAAAACTACGTTCAAATGTGCAATTACATCCATTTACATTGAAAAAAATATTTTTTCTTTTTTGTATACAATATCAATGCAAAATAAAGGCACATACATTAATTACGTGTTTAAATTGCACAAGTGTTAGAAAACATCAGAAGCGAAAAGGTTATCATGTGTTTCATAATCTCAAGAGATAAATGTTCGTTCAAAATAAAAAGATTAGTAAAAAAATAACAAAATCGAATTTTTCAATGCAAATGGATGTAATTGTCTATTTGAACGTAATTTTTAATTCTGATCAATATTTTCTTGTAACAATTTTTAATATTGTCAAATATAAAGGTACTTTACTCTTGAGTAAAATTTTTCTTTTCGACAAACCGCGCATACGACCTAAGAAACTTTCTATAAAGAATAACTTTTTCCCCTAAAATTAATAATAAAAAAGTTTCCATATGGTTCCAACTTAGTGAAACATACTGTATATAAATGTAGATATTGTTACTGATACTAATATACATATTACAATATGAAATTAAAATGTAGTTGTAAAAGTGTTTATGTACCTTCATATATTACACGTGTTTTGAAGTATTTATTAAGTTACAGCTAGCCAAGTCTATGGTCAAAGATTTGTGAAGCAAATAAGAACTTTTGTATTTGAGGCTTTCTCACCAAAATTGTGTGTTATAGACGTCTAATTATTTGATATTTTTTGCAATATTACCTTAAGTCTTTATAAATTTAAAAAAAATAATAATGTGTAAGTTATTGAGGAATCGAAGTAGCAAAGGAGATAAATGCCAAAATTCCAGATTCTGGGTATTGTCAAAGAACACTACATTCCAATAAAATAAAAATTTTATTCACCAAAACAATATAACTTATTTTTCTCTTTACGACTGCTTGCTGCAGCAAAAACATCATAAAATTCAACATGTGGCAGTAACAAAACAAATTAAAATTTGAAAACGGGCCAAATGCCAGTAGTTCATTCCTCTATATTCGCGTAGAATTATTTACATGTATAATTTTGTAGATAAGAAATTATTAACTTTAAGTGTTTGATTTGTTCAGATTTTCATTTTTTTAATATCAGCGATATTTTTCAGGGTGATACTTCAAAAGAACTTTCAGAACTCAACAAACAACTTCTATGTGAAATCGCCTTGCAGATTATTATATTGTGCAAATCTTCAGATATCGAAGCGCATTTTCTGTTTTTGATCAACCCGAAATCCCTGTTACGTTGAAGAAAACTATAACTACTGACGAGGTTCCATGTTCAATGATATCAAAAAGTCCACAAATTATAAAAAGCATGACAATTTTTTTTTATGTGTGGTAGATGCTTAGTTGCAGTGACGCCGTAGGCTACATGACTTGTCTGACTATTACTGCAACTCTTGCGATGTAGTTTTGTGTGTGTAAATTGTGTTTAAATGGTTTTGTGACAACATTATCTCGCATTTTATATTGCCGCGCTGTTAATCACTTTGCTCCCAACAGCGAATGGTAAGTCGAACCGGATTTCAACTCTCTGAAAAAATGTCACTGTTCCTCCAGAGAATTGAAACTCGGCTCCTAAAACTCGCCACAACGATAGTCAGCCTCCTAACCACTGCGGCTGTCGACCCGTTTTTTGAAATTTGAAATCCGTTAATTGAAATCAATTCCTATCAATTGTTCTATACAATATTTCTTTTATTCGTAATGCCTATATTTAAAATGCCTAACAAGCAATATGTTATATCGTTACCACATCCCCTTGTTCATTCTTCATGCCAGTAACATATGTAGAAGCACTTGTTGTCCCAAAGTGGAACGCAGGAATGTTGACTCATGTGAAATATATTTGAATGCGAAAAAACATATTCTAACTTCTAAATCGATTGAAAAGACACCTACGGTATTATCTGGCATGTTCGATAATGCAATGTCGTTTTTTATGAGCATCTATGCTGTGCCTGTCTTACGAAGTTGAACTTCTAGCTCAGTCTGACTTTTTTCCCCTGAGCTTTTATTTCGCTTATTTAACAAGTTACGGTTACGGTTTTGTTTGCAAGTGTCATTTCTGAGTACTTTAAAAGAAACGTTGGAGAAGTCTTTCTTCAAAACTATCTTTCAGAATTTTTTTCCAGGAAAGCTTTGTACAGGAGGTCACTTAAATTAGGACTTACGCATTCCTTCGCATTTTTTTTGGTACGAATAATGGTATTCTTGTATGATATTTAGATGGTCTTTAGCGAGCATCTTAACTATTTTTATGAATTTTTCAGCTGCTCTCCCAGTTCTCATATCTTTGTAAACTACTTCGCTACCTTTTTTTCTTCTTAGTAATAGTCTTTAAAGTTTTTTGGTCACATTAAACGTATTCATAAAAGTGGCTCTAATAATCATAATCATAATGAATGATAATTTGATGGTGACTGTCATGAGCATTTTCGTATGACCCATGTCATTAGCGGGTCCTGCAGTACCTACATTTAAAATCTTTTCGCCTAAGGTAACGACTCTTTATATTTACATGTTACTTATAGGAACGAATACATATATATGTACATATGTTTTGGGGTTTATACAAATATTTTGAGAGCCATGGCCTTACTTGTAGGTTAGATTTATTTTTTGCAATTACATTGTCTCCTTTCTTTGTCACATAGAACTTCTTGGCACTTTCTAGTTGTCTTTGCTCGTCGCTCATTCTTTCTGATCCTTTTGTATGTCGTTTAGTGTTCATTTTCGATGATTCTTAAACCGTATTGAAAAAAGTCTCCGATAACAGAGCTAAGAACAAAAGTCTAACTTAACAAATAACAGACTTGATGTCACAATGAACTTAGTACGTTTGTCAAGGTACTGAAAATTATAACTATAACTGTTAAATTTATTTGTATGGATACTTGGCTTGTTATATAGAAGGTAGTTGATAGTACACAAAATCGTTCTATAGGAAGATCTCATTTTTCAACAAATTAGCACTTAACTGCTTTGTTACTTCTACTCCTTAATTAGAAAAAGCCAAATTTCTTAAGACAGATTACCAGCCAACAAGGTTGAATTCATACAATACAATTTGTTTGCATATTGAATAAAATGTAAAATAAATTGATAATTTGCAATTTTTATTTATTTCTCTTAATTCTGGCAATTAGTCCGTAATTTTATATAACTCTCTGGTATGTGGTGTAGCATAAAAGTTGTGTGCATTTGTTCATTCGGATGCTTCAGCGTTTGTTGTATTGTCTTCATGCAACATATACATATGTATGTAGGTCAACCACTTCCGTAAAAAAAAATCCTACTTTTAACCTAAAGGAATAAATTATATGTACATATAATGGTGATCTTATCTCTATTCAAATAAAATGTCTGAGTGAAATTTGCGTGGTCTGCATAGTTTTGTGCTTATGTGTAGGTATAAGTTGTATCGGTATAATGCATATAAAATAGAGATAGTAAATTAGAAAATAAAATGATATCACTCCTAGTGTATATGAGCATTCTTTATTGTTAAATTAAATACATATTAAAATAATGGTCAATGAAGGGGCATAATTTTTGAACGACTGAGATGTTATTTGTGTTCAACGAAGTGAATAATCTGACCAAAGCTCATCTTTAGTGTAAGTAATTAGCAATTCTAATTACTAAGAAGATTACAATCAATTTTGAGATGTCTTCTAGAAGCTGTTAATATAAGTTAGGTTGCAGCTGTTAATACTATCGCGTTAGTAGAAATTCAAAATCAAACCGTGCTCCTTTTTGAACTGCAACATCTAAACTAATTAACAAGTTTATATTACTGAGGATGAGATAATCTTTCTAATAGGAAGTGGTGATTGATTGCTAGAAATTTACTAGAAATTGATATTGCTTTGAAAAATTATTACTATCACAGATTATTGATTCCATGATAAAGCAGTAAGTACCAAATCAAATTAAAGAGAAATATATTGGTCATACATTTTAAGCCAAACGCCTATAACAGAGTACCATCATAAATATTCACCATTGGTAGTACATACATAGACTTAGTGATATCACATGTTTGATACTGATTCAAATGTCTGATGAATGACTGGCGGTCTGACCATTTTCGAATTCCCCAAAATTGTTTTCATTCGCTGACTAGGTAATTAGCATGAAACATTGTTTATCGATTCGATGTTTGATGATAAAGGTACAATATTGGTAATATAAAAACAGTTAAACGTTAAATTAATTTCTTTAATTTTTAGATATTTAAATTTTTATTGTTAAATATAGTATTTCAAAAACGACTATAAAAATACATAAAAAGATACACAAATACAAATAAGAAATAATGTAAAGCTAATTTTGTGATCTAAGTACTGTATTGTTTTTGTAAAAAAACATGAAACATTTATGTCAACCTTGTAAAATAGGAACTAAACATACTATTAATGTAAAAAATTGTATAATACAAATATAACGCTGTGTAAAATAGTAATTTTATCGTAAAAAGTTGGTACGTCTCTTACCAAAAGTGTCTTTATTTTGTCACTAAGAATGAAAAATCTAATCAATTTAGAGTTCATTTTTAGCCTTTGATATTTTTTAATTTCTTACTGCCACCAGAAATTAAGATAATTTTTCTATGCCATAGGACAGCGTCTCAATAATAACTTTAACAGGATACTGAATTTAGGTTTTAGAAATATTGTCTATTGTCTCTTCAATTTTTGCAAAAAGTTTCTGCGGATATTTTTACTGTCAGAACCCTTCCGTTAGTTATTTTATCTTTATTACCTATACTAACTACCTATGTTTCGAATGTTTGAATTATAGTTTAATTTAATAATAAGTTTGATTATTTTAAATTGCAAAACTTAATTCCACAAATAATATGTTTTTACAACATATCTTAAATTAATAAATCTTACCATCTCTTTGGCTCCTTCTGGATAAGTCCTGTGCTAAATCCATATCCAAACTTCCATCAGAATCGGTGTCTCTTGTACTTTGAAGATTCTGTTGGTGATAC